>OZ024826.1:24670751-25115657 GCA_964016985.1 Anodontia alba
ATTTATGTGAAATGTCTGCCTAGCAGATGATTCACATGAAATGTTGTTTTATTTTCTCTGAAAAATAACAAAATCAATTTTAGAATGTACTGCTATAAATTTGCTTAGCACCTTAAAGATTAATTTAGGGGTACAATAATATTTTGTATTTGAATTAAGGGATATCCAATTTTGAGTCATAGGATTTTTTGAGGAATCTGTTTTATGAGAAACTGGTATCCCCCTTATACAAGCCTCATGTCTGTATGACATAGACAAGTTAAAGTAAACTGACATAGAAGTATTTATATATTAAATTCTGCTGTCTTTTCATCCAGCAACTGCCTTGACATCAAGAGTGAACAATTATTAATACTACAGAATTATCAATTATTGTGTGTGATTAGGTATCAAGCTGTTAATACAGTGATTATTAGACAATAAGCAGATTCTGGATGAAACCATATAATCATCGATTTCAGGTGACTAAAGAGCAACATGTGGCATTCTGTTTGGTTTTTACCCAGTTTACAGAAATGTCTTTAATTCAATATCTCTAACCGAATTAAAGATTTCCATATTAAAGAATAAACAGAGCTATCTCTAATACTGCTAAAGATATATGTAATGGATATTGATATCTTTAATTGAAGCAGATATATCTAATTCAATTAATTATATCATTATTAAGATAAACCAATTACAGATGTCTTTATTGCAGACCTTTATTTACAATAAAGAAATCTATTTATGCTAAAAATAAAGATATCTTTAACTGAATTAAAGGTATCTTTATTAAAATGACGGAACATTTAAATATACCCTTTTAAATTAAAGACATCTCTAACTAAAAATGGAGATATCTTTAATTCATTCAGTCATAACTTTTAATTTAACTATAGAAATTTCTATTAAATGGGTGAAAAGTTAATCAGATGCCATATTTGCAATCTCAAAAATGAGTAGCAATGAGAATTTTTGTAACATTTACAAAGGTTTTAAGAATGAAACATGAAACTAATCTTTTTTTTTCAAAAAGATATGTTAAAAACCTTACCAAATATATTCATAGTAAATTCTTAAAAACTTAACTAGATTCACACAAGTATTATGGCAGGCAATCTATTACACCAAACCTATTTTACATGGGAATTAATATGACTATACCATAAAGATATATGAAAACCTGATTAAAAAAAAGACTAATTTATTGGCAACAATATATTTGTATGAAAATGATATTTTGTTCTATGTGTTTTTTCCATCTCAAAAGGCAAGGACAAAAAAAAAAAAAAAAAAAAAAAAAAAAAAAAAAAGCAATGTCTATTCCCATGACTTTCTGTCTGTCTGTCCCATTACTTAGTGTTATTTCATTATTTTAGGATTTTTTTTCCAGCTTTCTAATAAAAAACCTACTAAAAAATCTGTCCCAAAATAAGTTGCTGTAATGGTGTATGAAATAGCTGATTTACCCTTCTGAGAGCATGCTCCAAGAGCAGTTGAAGCCAATTTTAGAAAATCAAACCAGTTTTAGAAAATCAAACAATCATGTTCCACTGGACAACATAATCCCCTCTTTCATTAACCCTTGTCCTGCTGAATAAATTAAGATGCCACTCCTATTTCTAATTTTCAGCCAATCAGATTACTTGATTCAGCTTGTTGATATAAATTCATATACTTAATGGCAAACAGTGCAGATCCAGATCAGTTGGCTTCTTCAGAAGCCAACTGATCTGGATCTACACTGTTTGCAAATGCAGGACATATCCGGGTTCAGCAGGACAAGGGTTAACACATTTAGTTCAGAGGTCATGAAGCAGATTCATACCGTCTGTGCAGAGGGCACCATCTTGGGCCCTCAGGAAGTTGTCCACAGAATTTAAAACTTCATCAGGAGTGGTGTTTAACAAGCTGGAATCTACCTAGTAGCCAGGCTTGGACACTGGATGTGTGTGCCAGAGCATTGTTCTAGTTGAAGAGCATCCTTCTTGTCAATGGAGGTCCTGGTGATAGTGTGACTCTTTTAGGTAGTCCAACAGCAGCACTCCTTTTGCATCCTATAAAGTATAGGCCAGAACTTTGCCTGCAGACATCACTCTCTTAGCTTTCTTGGAGGGCAGAGAACCTTTCCACAGCTCTGACTTCATCTCTGGTTGGAAGTGATGGACCTAGGTGTCATCTGTGGTCACAAATTGCCAGAGAAACCCAAATTGTCACTCTCCCTTGACTAGTTGTGCTGAATCCATTTCTGATCAGGTCCAAGGAGCTTTGGGACCCAACAAGCTGACACCTTGCAGCAATGTAACACTCTGTGCTCTTCTGTCTACAATGATACTGCAAGAACCTTGCAATGGTCTCTTGTGTGGTAATGGTGACCAGTCCTCTTGGATGACGGTTGTCCTCCAGATTATCCCTGCTAAACTCAACAGTAGACTTCTTCACCATGTCATAGTGGAACCACCATGTATTTCTGGATCTCCTTGAATACTGACCCCTTGTGACTGAGGTAATGGATGACTTTATGATGTCCCATGTTGTCCATTTTATTGGAAACCACTGATGCACAATGATTAACCCTTAAAGCCCCAGTCACAACTACAACAGTCAATATTTTGATCTTTTTAAGACATGATTTTTCAGAGCAAATAAGGCTTGAATTTTGTGTGAATCTTCTGGCAGACAATTCACATGAAATGCCATGCCTTACTTTCTCTGTTGTCTGCTACAGCATTTTAAGGATTAATCATTTAGGAGGAAAAAAACAACTCCGGTTGGTAGTTACAAACATTCAACAATTGACTCAATGATCAGACATGAAATCATGCATGGACAGCATCATGATCATCAATGATCTTAGTCCACACTAAGGGGATTTCTCCCTGTTTCCTTAACATATACAGGAAAATCCTCAGAAAAACCAGGTGTCTCAAACATGCCAAATTTATTATTATGCATGTAGAATCAGGAAAAGAAGAATCTTAATTTAAAATTGCATGTATAAATAAATGCACAATGTACATTACATTTTATTAGAGGGCATAAGCAGGGTTGCATTTTACATGACTGTTCATGACCAGGCTGAATAAAATCAAGTCTGCTATTTTGGAGTTACAACATGTATTGATCTCGGCCCAGTTGTTCAAAACTTAACGAAGTTTTTAGCTAATGTGACATTAAAATTTCCATCTTGAAATATGGCAAATACATCAATATTTTTTTGCTGGAAAAATGTGTTAAAATACCATAACATGTACATGCACAATGATATCATTAACCTTTACCACTCTCTGAGCAAATTCAGCAGACAACAAATTGATATTTTTCTTATTTTTCTCAGAAAATAGAGTTTGACATTCAAAGCAATTCTGCATGAAATCTCAAACCTTATTTGCTTAAAAAAAAAAAACAACCCAAAAAACAAGACAAGTACTTCAAAATATCATCTGCTGAAAATTTTCCCCAACATATTAAGCATTAAGTTTTTACCTGCTGATACTGATATGTCTAAATACTGGTGGTTGAGTGGCCATCAGAGAAATCATGCCTATATAATTTTGACCCCCTGAAACCCCACTTTTATACATTAAAACTGAGGTTTACAGGGGTATATACTATTTTTCTTATTCCTGCTCAAAAACATAGATTGTTGGTACTCGTTAGAACTGCCTCATCAAGGTGGTTCTAATGTGTACCTACAATCTATGTTTTAAGCAGAAATATGAAAAATATCAGAATTTTTTGTCTGAAAATTTTCACCTTTTTTGGTAGTAAAATTTTCAGTATATCTGATTAGGCATGTTTTCGTAATGGCAATTAGTGAAGATCCTGGTTAAGACACAGCACTATGGAGTCTGATCTGGGTCTTTACTATTTGCTCTGGTCTATCTGTCCCAAAACTTAACCCTTAAAACACCAAGCAAAATTTGCAGCAGATGACATTCTAAAAAAGAAAAAAATATCTTTCTTACAAAATAAGCCTTGATTTTTCATGTGAATCGTCTGCTTGGCAGACGATTCACATAAAATGTCAAGACTTATTTTCTAAGAAAAATAGATACAAAAAAAATATATATATTTAAAAGTGTCGTCTGCTGTAGTTGTGATTGGCGCTTTAAGGGTTAAGGTTCTTATGGTACACTCCTTATCTCACTTAAAGTTTTACATCCAGAGACAAATCACAGTATACAATTTAACCTTTACCACTCTCTGGGCAAAGTCAGCAGACTACAAATTGATGATATTTCTATTATTTTTCCCAGAAAACAGAATTTGACATTTTAACCAATTTGTCTCTACTGGAGACCATAAACTATCAAATCCTATCTCTTGGGAAAAATAAGAAAAAGAATTTAAAATGCAGTCTGCTGGAATTTGTACCCAGAGTGCTAAGCATTAACATCCATAAACAGTGACTTCCATCTTGTATCAAATCTGAACTGGATTTATGGGAAGAGGTTGATATCCTTGAACTACCATCCAAGAGTAGAACTGGACCTGAAATAATACAGTACAGTCAAAAACTATAAACAAACCCAGCAGGCACACAAAGTTGAAATAATGTTGATTGAACATTTATTTAATGTCAGATATAGAATCAAGTTCAATCAGCACTGTTTCAATGTTGTGTAGCTACTGGGAATATTACTTCTGCAATAGGGACCAGCTGTTCAAAGCATACACAAGTCTTGACATTTCATGTGAATCATCTGCCAAGCAGATGATTCACATGAAATGTCAAGACTTGTTAGTTTTATACATAGCTTAAGATAGGAGGGTGTATCTACATAAATTTTTTCTTATTTCTTCATGATAACATATGTTGTGGTACGGTACTCATTAGTAGTGCCTTGATGAGGTGCTTTTAATGAATACCATAACCTGTTTTTGTGGAGAAACAAGAAAAATAGCAGTACTTTTTAGTTAAAAACAGTGCCTTAACTGGAGCTATGTAATATATGTAAAATTTGCAACAGAGGACATGTAATTTTTCCAAGACAAATAGAGCTGACACTTTGTGCAAAACTGAAATGTCTAATCCCGCTTCTGGGAAAAATAAGAAAACTATAACTAGTCAGTCATCTGCTGAATCTGCCAATAGAGTTTTAAATCATATCATCATATCATCATAATCAGAATTTTTATTAACGTGCAGGTACAGGGGCAACATCCACACCAGTGGGCTCCCTTCCAGATAGCTGGCTTGCTGCACGCATGGCAGATCTCACACCAGATCTCCAGGTATGTCTATCATAAGGGTTGATGGCCGAGAGTTTCCACTCTCTGCAATCCCTCTCTGTCAGCTGTTTCCACATCATCTTGGGCCTCCCAGGCCCACGCTTTCCATCAACCTGTATGTCAAAGGCTGTCTTGACTGCACCATTGGAGCATTCCACATGTCCATACCATTGGAGTCTTCTCTCCTTCAGAATGAGGTCCAGATCCTCAATGCCAAGCCGCACAAGTAGCTCAATGGACCTGGTGGTGACAATGTCTTGCAATCTGACATTGCAGATCTGTCTGATCATTGCCCTGTAATTTTTGCTGCAGATGCTGGAGGTTTGGCTTTGTCAATGGCCAAGTCTCGCCGGCATGGAGCATTGTGCTCCGCACACAAGAGCTGTACACACAGTCACGTGTTTTGAAAGAGAGGTGACGTGAAGAGAGAACTGGTAGCAGATCCTTGAACTTCTTCCAGGTGGTTTTCACACGTGTTGTGGCTGAAAGTTCACAGCCACCTGCTGCTGAGAGCATGTCTCCAAAGTAGCAAAAAGAAGCTACCACCTCAAGTTTGTCAGGTCCAACCTGGACTTCCTTCTGTGGTCTGCCGTCTAAGGGGCATGCAGTTCCCTGGCAACATGTACATCTGTAGTCAGGGTCTTTTTTCAAGCGCTTGAGCCCACTGCATTTCTTGTGCACCCAGTGCTTGCAGCCATTGCAGAAGATGCTGTTGTTGCCCACTCCAGTGTGACAGACGGCACATGGAAACTCGCCTGAACTCGCCAGGTGGTTCAGTCCTGTACCGCAGATCATAATCTTTGTCTTTCCTGCATTTACTCTCAGTCCTTTCTTCTCCATTGCTTCTTTCCATGTCAAGAGCCTCCTGACACATTCCTCAAGCAATTCAGCAATGATAACAAGGTCATCAGCATAGAGGTCTTCCCAGGGGACCCCAGAGCGGAACTCTTGTGATAAGGCTTCAAGCACAATGATGAAGCACAGCGGGCTGAATACTGATCCTTGGTGAACATCAAACCTTCACTTCAAACTCTTCACTGTACCCCTCACCAACATGGACAAGGCTCCGCACATTTGCATACATCCCCTGCACCAGTCGCACAATCCACTCCTCCACACCAAGTTTTCTCAGCACCCACCAGATGACCTTCCAAGGTACTCGATCAAATGCCTTCTCCAGGTCTACGAAAGCGATGTAGAGTCTCTTGTTGGCAGCTAGATACTTCTCTTGCAGCTGCCTGACAACATAGATTGCGTCTGTAGTGCCTCTGCCTGAGACGAAGCCAAACTGGGAATTGTCGATTGACACCAGTTGTCTGATGAGGCCGTCCACAATTTTCTCCAGGATTTTCATAACCTGCTCTGTCAGCTTGAGACCACGGTAGTTGCCCCTTTCCAACGCGTCCCCCTTTCCCTTGTAGAGGCAGACAATGAAACTCTGCTCCCAGTCAGAGGGTACCTTGCCATCACGAATGACTGCAGCTGTGAGGTCATGGATCATGGAGGCGCCCATGTCACCGGCTGCTCATATCATCTCCACCACTATGCTTGATGGGCCCGGTGCTTTGCCTGCCTTCATCTGTGAGATAGCCTTCTTAACCATATCAGTGGTGATTGGGATGGGCGGGCCTTCAACTGGTGGTTGATAAGACAGGTGGTCTGGTCCCAGTCAAACTCAACGTTGAGAAGCCTTTGGTAGTGCTCTAGACAAGCCTTCTGCTTCGAGTCTTCGCTCATTGACATCTCTCCTGCATCATTCTTCACAGGTTTGTCTCCAATAACATCAGTGTTCTCTTTTCTAAACTGATTAGCAAGGCGGTAGACTTCTGAAGACTTGGGGTCAATATTCTCGTAGACCTTCTTGTCGGCTTCTTGATGAGCATGGTGCACTGCATGTCTGGCATTTTGTTTGGCTGCATCGTATGATGCCCTAGTGCCTTTATCAACCTTCCAGGCCTTGAAAACTTTCTGCTTGGCAGCAAAGGCCTTTTCCACGTGTTCATTCCACCACCAGGTTTCACAACGCCAATGATGTTGTGCCACACACCTCCTCAGTTGTCTTGAGCAGTCCAGTCTTGATGTTGTTTCAGATATCCTATGTGGCTCCATCAGCTACACCTGCAGATGTGCTCACATGCAAGTTGAAGACCTCCTGGAAATGATCGCTTGTCTGAGGGTCCTTAAGCTTCCAAACTTTGAGGCGAGGGGTGAACTTGCACTTGGATTTTGGTGGCACATCAATCCTGATGTCGCATACAAGAAGCTGATGTTGCAGAGCTACTTCCTCGCCAGGGATCACTTTTACATCTGTGACAAGTTTGTGCATGGTCCTGTGGAAAAGGATGAAGTCTATCTGCGTGGCTATGTTTCCTGATTTGTATGTGATGAGATGGCTGTCACATTTCTTGAAACGTGTTCCCAAGAAAGAGGTCAAATGCTAGGGCATACTCTAGATTCTCTCACCCTCAACATCTGGTTCCTGCCTGCCATACCCCATCCCACCATGCACTTCCCTGTATCCAGTGCCTGCATGGCCTACATGACCATTCCAATCTCCACATGGGATCAGAAATTCTGATGCTGGGATCCTGGCAGTCACAGCACACAGCTGATCAAAGAACAGGTCTTTAACCTCATCACTTAGACCACTCTGTGGGACATACACAGACAGGAAGGTAACCACACGCTGGCCGACTATGAGTTTCACTTAGATGATTCTGTCGGAGACTCTCTGAACCTCAAAAACTTTATCCACTCTTCTGCCACAAACACTCCTACACCAGCAGTGCCTTTGTCATTTCCTGACCAGTAGAGCTTGCACCTGGTGTCCTTGCCCTTGATTGTGCAGCAGTTGCCACCACGGTATCTGGTCTCTTGCATGCAGCAGACATCCACTTTCCTGCAGGATAGTGTTTCCACTACCTCGCAAACTCTTCCTCTCAGGGTGTTCACACTGAGTGTTCCCACCCTGAATTTCCTCTGGTGCTTGCTTGATTTGCCACAATGGCCCGAGCCCGCTCCCACACCTGACAGGAGGCCAAGCGGGAGACGTTACCAACAGAACTTTGATGTCTGTTGGCACCGCCTAACTCTAATTCTATTCTTGTGTTTGCCATGAAAGATTTTGGAACAAATGTTTTTACGGAATCCCCTGTCCTAGCTGACATCCCAACTCAGTTCTTTTATGGCATCTGAGCATGAGCGCCCTTTTCCTTATAAAGAAAGGATCATCTGCCAAACCACAATAGCTAGAACACCAACCCATCAGTCTGTAGACGATTGCTGTCTAGCTCTGCCACCCAGGTTGTGGCAGCCTCGTAACCCTGAAGGTGGGGAGGCAACTGTGATACAGGGCAGCCTCACATTCCCACACTCATGTTGAGTGTCACAGCTGGATTAATGTAGCTGTTGAAGTTTAGAATGCTGGGTAAAAATTTCTGTAGACTGTCATATTGAAATATTTTTTATTTTTTATTTTAAACAGAAATAGGACTTGAAATTTCATACTCAATGTTAGGTGGCAATATGTGTAAAATGTCAATTAATTTGTTTTATTCAGGTTTTTTGTTTGTTTGTGTTGAGGTTTTATGGCCCAGTCAACCAAATGGGGTCATGTCGAGCGCGGTCAGTTTACCTAACCACACGTTTACTGGGCAGGCTTAGTCCTCTAAGCGGTTAACCAGTATTGTGCACATTCTTTCGCCAGAAAATTTATTCAGGTTTTATGTCACTTCCAACAATCTTTCAGTCATATCGCGATGGCTTCTGGACATGGCAGGGAGCTCAATGCTCACTTTTAGAGTGCTGCCTCACTGAAATATCATGCCCCAGACACATGGCATGGTATTTGATCTAGGCATATTGTACTGACACCAGGCTGCCCAGTTCTGACTCTTCTTTCTTAATGACGAGCACCAAGCAGAAGAGCAGCTGGTACCATTTTTTTAAAGTCTTTGGTATGATGACAAATGGAACCAACAACATCCTGGTCATAAAGCGAATGCCCTACTGATTGCACTGACTGATTGAGCCCCTGTGCTTGTAAAATGTCAATTGGTTGGTTGGTTTGGAGTTCAACAGCCCAGTCAATAGTAGTAAGGTCATGTGGAGCCCGTCAGTTTACCTAACCACACTTTTCCTGGGCAGGCTTAGTCCTCAACTTATTGAGCCTCTAGGCTTGTAAACAGTCAATAATAAATGGTTGGTCTGGAGTTTAACAGCCCAGTCAAAATTAGAGCAAGTCGATGGCATGCCATTACATATTCCCATGCCAGTGCCATCGCATACCTCCATGCACATCAGAATTCCAAATATGTTCCTCCAGTCCTCGTCCATAGGGCTATTACCTGTAACAATTTCAAGGTTCTAGCTCAAAAAGCCTAGGAGGAGTTGTGTGAAAAAACCCCCAAAAAACCCCAAATCCTACTTTTGCCCTCTGGTGACCCCTGACATGCACCAGGGGCAAAATTTTTGCACCACTGTATTCTACTCTTCATTACCTTTGATTTGATATGCAACATGACTGTTTGTACAAAATGGATTTTGGACCCTTTGGGGCCACACCCCCTGGCCCTGCCCTGAGGGGTAAATCAAAATTCCAAATGTGTTCCAAACAACTTCCATCCAGAGGTTCAGGAGATACAGCCTTTTAAAAAGTTAAATCAACATTTTATACTGACGCCAATGCCATGGAGACTGCTACATGTCTATCTGTACTTTTATGCAGACAAGCTAAAAATATTTAAAAAATATCATCTGCTACAATGTTGCATGACACTTTATGAGTACTGTTTTTAAAAATCACTATTTGCCAAGGAACAAGACGTTTCGGCTATCAAGTGCCCATTTTCAAGAAGACAAATTCAATTTGATATCTACATTTTAAATCAAGTACTTAAATACATATCAAAATTACTTTTAAAGATTAGATATCTTAAAATACCTCTGCTTTTTACTGATTAGTCTTATACCAAACAACATGATGTGACATCATCATGACATCATCAATTTTCAACTTTAAAGGTTACCATTCTCTGGGCCAATTCAGTAGGAAACAAATTGATATTTTGCTTATTTTTTCCAGAAAATAGGCTCTGGCAGTTCTTGTAGCATGAAATTGTCTAATCCTATTTCCTGGGAAGGGAGACAATTTGCAGGCAATGTCAAACCACGTTTTCTGGGATATTATGAAAATCGTCATCTGTTGAAAATTTTACCCAGTCTGCTAAGTGTTAAAGATAAGCTAATGATAATTTCAACAGCTGTACCAAGATCAAACAGTCCCATATACATGTCTTAGGAGCTGTTAGAAAATTAGCTCAATGACATTCAATCAGCAAAGTTGCCTGGCTGACCTAGTAGTAGCCTACATAAGCGGAGGTATTGAGTGAATATTTTCTTCTTTCTCCACAAAAATATGATACGGGTACTCCTCAAAAGTGCCTCAGTTCAGCACTTTTAATCAGTACCCACAGCATTTGACTTCATTTAAAAACCTAGCTGCTCAAGTGGGCCAGAAATCGCTCACCTGGATTAGGCTGATCATGATATGTTACATTGTGCCATGGTGGTCATCTTGGCTATCAAATCTGATTGCCTTTAGCAATTCAGAATCTGATGTTGTTTGAAGAGTTTCAAGATTGTCACCATGGTTGCCATCTTGGATACTGGAAATGAACGATGCAACAATTCTGAATCTTCATGTCACCCCTATGCCTCCCATCAAGTTAGGCCTCAACCTGACTTACTGTTTGGGAAGAGATGTGGTTTGAAGAATTTCAAGATGGCGGCCATCTTGGACATTGGAACAGATGGACTTTAGCATGAATTTCCATAACACCCCAATGCTTCCCAACATGTTTAAGCTCAATCAGACTTACCGTTCGGTAACAGATGTGATTTGAAGATTTTCAAGACAGCTGCCATGGTGGCCATCTTGGATATCAGAGTGGAACCATTTTAGCAATTCTAAATCTCCATGATGCCCCGATGCCTTCCACCATTTCCACTCAATCTGACTTACTGTTCAGGAGTAGATAACAATTGAAGACTTTCAAGATGGCCTGAGGAGGTGTTGTTTGAAAATTTTCAAGATGGCCGATATGGCGGCCATCTTAGATATTGGAACAGAATAATTTTAGCAATTCTTAATCTCCCTTTGGCTCCAATGCCTCCCACCGTTAGGGCTCAATCTGACTTAGGGTTCAGGAGCAGATGTGGTTTCAAGAGGTGGCCAGCTTGGATAGCCAAACGGAACGATTTAAGCAATTCTGAATCTCTATGTCACTCCAATGCTTCCCATCAAGTTTCTGTTCAATCCAACTTACTGTTTGGGAGGAGATGTCATTTGAAGAATTCCAATATGGCAGCCATCTTGGACATTGGAACAGATGGACTTTAGCAATTCTGAATTTCCATAACACCCCAATGCCTCCCAACATGTTAAACCTCAATCAGACTTACTGTTCGGTAGCAGATGTGATTTGAAGATTTTCAAGATGGCTGCCATGGTGGCCATCTTGGATATCAGAACGGAACCATTTTAGCAATTCTAAATCTCCATGATGCCCCGATGCTGTCCACCATTTCCACTCAATCTGACTTACTGTTCAGGAGTAGATAACAATTTAAGACTTTCAAGATGGCCGGAGGAGGTGCTGTTTGAAAATTTTCAAGATGGCTGACATGGCGGCCATCTTGGATGTTGGAACGGAATGATTTTAGCAATTCTTAATCTCCCTGTGGCCCCAATGCCTCCAACTAAGGTAGGGCTCAATCTGACTTAGGGTTTGGGAGCAGATGTGGTTTCAAGAGGTGGCCAGCTTGGATAGCCAAACGGAACGATTTAAGGATTTAGAGTCATAATAGCTACTGTTTCAAATCTGTTCAAGCTTATTATTACATCAACCTATACCTTTTCCTACACTGAATTACAAAGTTACGAAAGATTCTACCGTTCTTTCTAAAAATTATGAACAAATATTGTTCTATACCCCCTATTTGACGAAAGCACCAATTTAAGATGATAGTGTATTTGTTAAATATTACAGTAATTATCTTAATTTTCAGTTTATCTCCACATTCTTGGTATTATTTAATGTAGCTAATAATACTCTGCAATAATTAGTCAAACCATTCATGAATAAACTGCTGAGAATGATGATTTTGTCACCTTTTTTCCCTATCCCTCGACAGAAACTGTAAAAATCTGTTGTCGACGGAAAAATACCCTACAAAATTGTATGACCTGGCAGCCTAACAAATAACGGGGCATTAAAATTGTGCTCACCAGAATTATCTGCTAGCCTCTGCTGAACACCTAAACTAAATCTAAATAACTTTTGCCATCAAAAGTTTGCATAAAATTATTGGAATTTACCCCTAGGGTCATTTTTGAAGGCTGGAATTTCATGTACGAAAAATCTCAATATTTTGCACTATCAGGTTTATTGGTTAAACCCATGAAAAAATTGTAATGCACTGCTGATATTATATGTGAACTTGCTATTAGAGAAATAAATCATAGTTTTGTGACCTATATTTTGACATTTGCTGAACAAGACAACACATTTCTCGACAGAAACTGCACAAATCTGTTGTCGACGGAAAAATACCTGACAAAATTGTGCGACCTGGCAGCCTCACAAATAACAGGGCATTAAAATTTTGCTCACCAGAATTATCTGCTAGCCTCTGCTGAACATCTAAACTAAATCTAAATAACTTTTGCCATCAAAAGTTTGCATAAAAGTTTTGTAATTTACCCCTAGGGTCATTTTTGAGGGCTGGAATTTCATGTACGAAAAATCTCAATTTTATGCACTATCAGGTTTATTGGTAAAACCCATGGAAAAATTGTAATGTACTGCTGATATATATATATATATATATATATGTGTGTGTGTGTGTGTGTGTGTGTGTGTGTGTGTGTGTGTGTGTGTGTGTGTGTGTGTGAACTTGCTATTAGAGAAATAAATCATAGGTTTGTGACCAATATTTTGACATTTGCTGAACCAAGACAACACATTTCCATGCTCAAGAACAGTGAAGGCTTGGGTAAGCAAGGCCACTGAGGAATCGTTCTAGTCACCCCAGTTACAGTTATATAAAAATGACAAAAAATAAAGCATAAGCTAAACTGTGTGACTGAGTAAAGGTACAACTGTTTTAATTATCACAGTATGTTATATGTAATAGGACCCTTTTTGTCAGACAATTAACAATTACGGTATTGTTATAATCCTAAGTTTTCAGACATACACGTTTGTGCAAAACAATGTAGACCTAGATCAGACTGCTCCTGAAGAAAAGCCTGATCAGGGTCTACAATGATTGCCAGTCTGTCTACATCTTTTGGGCACAATACTGTATGGCAGAGCCACCTTGTTCACGTTTTAGAGTGATTACAGCAGATTTTTCAGGTCCGAATTTTTAAGATGTTTACAGTAAAAATTCATAAGTACAGATTTTAAAAATATCCATGACAAACCAACAAAATGACATGACTGTGCACCCAGCGAACACTCGGATCAGCTTGGGCATCCGCCCAGTCTGATCAGAGTCTTCCCTATAGGGATCAAACATGGTTTTCCATGCACACGTTAATGCATTAGAAAATCATGTTTGATCGCTATTATTGCATAAAGACATTCTGTGATGCAAGAAAACTCGATAATTTTAAAGAAAATGTGTTCGAAAAATTCTTATATTTGGCGACTGAATTTCTGTGAAAAGGGCATGTTCACGGCATGTGTTTTGATTACGCCGCTTCCAGGGCATAAACAACGTGACCTTCGACGTCACAGATTTAGGTTCGCCACTCTGCACATTTTTAGTCTGACGTCAGATTTTAGGATGGCCCTGTAAACCACAAAGCGGGTTTATAACAGCACGTAAAATTTCCTTGTTAAAACATGCATTTTCGCCCATTAAAACATGGCTGTTTATACCGCGCGACACAGCTTTTTATGCAATAATAGGGCCTATGCATTCAGTGGGTACCTAAAGACCCAAGGTTTCTTCATGCGGACAGCAAAGACTGATCAGACTGGGCAGATTCCCAGGCTGGTCTGAATCTTCACTGGGCGCAGAGATCATTTTGTTGGTTTTGTCGTGCAGCGGCTCGTATAATTTCTAGCATTGAGACAGCTGCTCAATGATTTAGTATGAGCTATCCAAGCACCCTATAAAAAGTGTGAAAGATATCAAGATATCGTAATACATTATAAACCAGCCACTGGTAACCATAGCCCGGCCCCTCACCCACAAGGAACAGTGGGGACTTTCTTCCTGCAAATCAATGTACTACGAGCCGAGAGCGGCAGCTAGATCGGATGCACGTCCGTTTGGTATGCGGACTGTCATGGATTCGATCCTCACATCCGGCAACATTCTTTCGTGGAGATTGGTCATAAAAAAAAAAAAAAAAAAAAATTCTACGGCCATTCTCTCCCTATCTATCTATCTATAGATAATCCACAACCCTCTTTCAAGTGTTATTTGGATGTGATTCCACTGATCCAACTGCGTAGGAGGCTTGCCCAGGAACAGTGTGGATAGGATAACTGACCATGCCTGAAATGACATGACAAGTGTTGAAGGGCCGTAAAACACCAATACTTGTAACAACATGGACTGCAGGGAAAACAGTAAGCAAAACCTCTGGTATTTGACCCTGCATTGCTGTATTTTATCCCAGAATGCTCTAATCCCTGCTTTTTTGGCACACAAAAAATGTGGGGACGACGCAAAGACAACATCCTGGTGCATCTCCCCTGCGTTCCCCGGCCCTACTCATTCAGTGAGATTGGGGGGTTGGGGGGGCACACAGTTTATTTCACCACAGTCAACATTCTGACACTTCACATAAATATAACCTCCAAGTCCCCGTTTCTTTTCTCCAACAATATTATAATAAGTCAGAGGAACAGGTCCCAACCTACAAGCTCGACAATACTTCAGGGAAGAAAGCAACACATCAAGTTCCACAACACGACGCCCAAATTTCCACCCGTCAGCACGTATGTTTTTTGATTTCAGTGGAGGGTGCATCGCGCATAGATCGTCACGGCATTCATTTCCATCACAGACACTTCCAACACAATAATTATGTTCGATCTGAATGCTTGATCTTATTCTTTTCTTTCGAACGGCGTTCTTTTTCGCATATCTGCCGCTTGGATCACGTTTCGGAAGTGTCACTGTCGCCATGTTTCCTGACCGGAAACGGAAGGAAGAGGAAGGAAAACACCACAAACTCACTGATAGTTTCTATTTTTAGTAACATGACGCGGAGTCGTTTCTATTTTTAAAAAATGGCGAAGAAAGGCGATGTTGACCGAAAAGGGTTACGATTTGTGCCGATGTTAGTCGATATTTGCCGATATTAGACGATCTCATTATGGGTGCAAAGCCTTAAGCAATTTTGAATCTCTATGTCACTCCAATGCTTCCCATCAAGTTTCTGCTCAATCCAACTCACTGTTTGGGAGATGTCGTTTGAAGAATTCCAATATGGCTGCCATGGCAGCCATCTTGGATATCAATATGGACCAATTTTAGCAATTCTGAATCTCTATGTCACTCTGATGCCTCCCATCAAGTTTTGGCTCAATTGGACCTACTGTTTCGGAGGAGATGTCGTTTGAAGAATTTAAAGATGGCCGCCATCTGCTCCAATGCCTACCATCAAGTTTCGCCTCAATCTGACTTATTGTTTGGGCGGAGATGTCATTTGAAGATTTGAAGATGGCCCCTTGGCGGCCATCTTGGCTATTGGAACGGAATGATTTTAGCAATTCTGAATCTCTGTGTCCATGTGATGCTTCCCGTCAAAATTTTGGCTCAATCCAACTTAAGTTTTGGGAGGAGATGTCGTTTGAAGAATTTCAAGATGGCCACTATGGCAGCCAGCTTGGATATCAGAATGGAACAATTTTAGCAATTCTGAAGCTCTAAACACTCCAATGCCTCCCATCAAGTTTCGGCTAAATCTGACATGGTTTGGGAGGAGATGTCATTAGAAGTATTTCAAGATGGCACCTTGGCAGCCATCTTGGATATCAGAACGGAATGATTTTAGCAATTCTGAATCTCTGTGTCACTGTGATGCCTCCCATCAAGTTTTGGCTCAATCGGACTTACGGTTTGGGAGGAGATGTGGTTTGAAGACTTTCAAGATGGCTGCCATGGCGGCCAGCTTGGATATCAGAACTGAACGATTTTAGCAATTCTGAATCTCTGTGTCACTGTGATGTCTCCCATCAAATTTTGGCTTTATCCGACTTATGGTTTGGGAGGAGATGTCTTTTCAAGAATTTCAAAATGGCCACCATCTTTGATATCAGAACGGAATGATTTTAGCAATTCTGAATCTTTGTGTTACTGTGATGCCTCCCCTCACGTTTTGGCTCAATCGGACTTACGGTTTGGGAGATGTTGTTAGAAGAATTTCAAGATGGCCATCATGGGATATCGGAACGGAACGATTTTAGCAAATCTGAATCTCTATGTCAGTGTGATGCCTCCCATCAAGTTTCAGCTCAATTGGACTTATGGTTTGGGAGGAGATGTTGTTAGAAGAATTTCAAGACGGCTGCCATGGTGGCCATCTAATTTGTTTGTGTTGAGGTTTTACGGCCCAGTCAACCCAATGGGGTCATGTTGAGCGCGGTCAGTTTACCTAACCACACATTTACTGGGCAGGCTTAGTCCTCTAAGCGGTTAACCAGTATTGTGCACATTCTTTTGCCAGAAACTGACAACTGCCCTTCTTGGATCAGTGGAAGGGAGAGAATGACCGTAGAAAATATTTCATGAACAATCTCCATGAAAGAATGTTGCCGACCTCGGCGGGGGTTGAACCCGCAACCTCCTGGTCTCCAGTCTGACGGTGCATCCAACTGAGCCACCGAGGCCGGCCTGGTGGCCATCTTGGATATCAGAACAGAACGATTTTAGCAATTCTGAATCTTTGTGTCACTGTGATGCATCCCATCAAGTTTTGGCTCAATAAGACTTAAGGTTTGGAAGGAGATGTCATTTGAAGAATTTTCAAGATGGCCATGTGGCCATCTTGGATATCAGAATGGAATGATTTTAGCAATTTTTAATCTCTGTGTCAATGTGATGCCTCCCATCATGTTTCAGCTCAATCAGACTTACGGTGTGGGAGGAGATGTCGTTTGAAGAAATTCAAGATGGCCACCATGGCGGCCATCTTGGATATCAGAATGGAATGATTTTAGCAATTTTGAATCTCCGTCTCACTGTGATGCCTCCCATCAAGTTTTGGCTCAATAAGACTTACGGTTTGGGAGGAGATGTGGTTTGAAGAATTTCAAGATGGCGCCATCTTGGATATCAGAAAAGAACAATTTTAGCAATTCTGAATCTCTGTGGCACTTTGATGCCTCCCATCAAGTTTTGGCTCAATCTGACTTAAGGTTTTGGAGGAGATGTCATTTGAAGAATTTCAAGATGGCCACCATGGCGGCCATCTTTGATATCGGAACAGAATGATTTTAGCAATTCTGAATCTTTGTGTCACAGTGATGCCTCCCATCAAGTTTTGACTCCATCCAACTTACGGTTTGGGAGGTGATGTCCTTTGAAGAATTTCAAGACGGCCCCCATGGCAGCCAGCTTGGCTATCAGAACGGAAAGATTTTAGCAATTTTGAATCTCTATCTCACTGTGATGCCTCCCATCAAGTTTCAGCTTGTGGTTTGGGAGATGTCGTTTGAAGATTTCAAGATGGCGGCCATCTTGGATATCCGAACAGAAAGATTTTAGCAATTCTGAATCTTTGTGTCTCTGTGATGCCTCCCATCAAGTTTTGACTCAATCCAACTTACGGCTTGGGAGGAGAAGTCATTTGAAGAATTTCAAGATGACCGCTATGGTGGCCATCTTGGATATCGGAATGGAACAATTAATTCTGAGCCTTTGTGTCACTGTGATGCATACCATCAAGTTTTGACTCAATCTGACTTACAGTTTGGGAGATGTCGTTTGAAGAATTTCAAGATGGCCACCATGGCGGCCGTCTTGGATATCGGAACAAAAACATTTTTACCAATTCTGAATCTTTGTGCCATTGTGATGCCTTCCATCAAGTTTTGGCTCAATCCAACTTACGGTTTGGGAGGTGATGTCCTATGAATAATTCATCTTGGATATCGGAACAGAACAATGTTAGCAATTTTGAATCTCTGTCTCACTGTGATGCCTCCCATCAAGTTTCAGCTCAATCAGACTTATGGTCTGGGAGGAGATATCGTTTGAAAAATTTCAAGATGGCAGTCATCTTGGATATCTGAACGGAATGATTTTAGCAATTCTGAATCTTTGTGTCTCTGTGATGCCTCCCATCAAGTTTTGACTCAATCCGACTTACGGTAGGGAGGAGATGTCATTTGAAGAATATCAAGATGACCGCCATGGAGGCCATCTTGGATATTGGAATGGAACAATTTTAGCAATTCTGAATCTTTGTGTCACTATGATGCCTACCATCCAGTTTTGACTCAATCTGACTTACGGTTTGGGAGGAGATGTCGTTTGAAGAATTTCGTTTTGACTCAATCTGACTTACGGTTTGGGAGATGTCGTTTGAAGAATTTCAAGATGGCCCTCTTTGACATAGGAATGGAAGGATTTTAGCAATTCTGAATCTCTGTGTCACTGTGTTGCCTCCCATCAAGTTTCAGCTCAATTGGACTAATGGTTTGGGAGGAGATGTCGTTTGAAGAATTTCAAGATGGCCACCATGGCCATCTTGGATATCGGAACGATTTTAGCAATTCTGAATCTCCATGTTGCCACAATGCCTCCCACTAAGTTTCACCTCAATCCGACTTACCATTCAGGAGATGTCAAAAACATGAAGGGTTAAAGATGGAGGAATGGAAGATGGACGGATGACAGGCGGATGACGAACAACACGCCACGGCAAAAGCTGACCTGGAGCTTTACCTGGATCAAAGCTCCAGGTGAGCTAATAAGAATAGAATCAGTACTGGTTGGTTTCAAAAAACAACTTATTGTGAGCTATGCCAAGTGGATATGTCTGAGTTGTCGGCCATGCTAGTCATGTTCCTACTTGGATTTGCAAAGTTTCTTTACCAAATTGACCATAAATATTGGGACAACTTTAAACTTATAACCTTACTTCTCTTAGAATTAGAACAAGGCCCTTTTACTACATGTTGGTATGTCTAAAACGAGGCTGGATAAGTGGCAAACAGCGCAGACCCTGATCAGAAGCCACGTAATGCAATGTCTGATCTGGGTCTACACTGTTTGCCCAGGCTTTTCTGTCCCAATATTTAGGTCTATTATGGTACCCTTAAATTTGAGAAGCAAATTTTTTCTTTTTTTTAAGAGTATGATGATTTGAGCCCAGTTGTTCAAAGCATCGTTAGCTTAACAAGCCCGTAGTGGTCAAAATGTTACCTGATCTAGTAAGTATAATATCTTATTCACATGTATTTTTGCTGAAAAAATGTGAGTAGCTTTTGCTACTCACATTTTTCCAGCAACAGTATTAGCATATATGCCATATTTGATGATCAAATATTTAACGATATGTTAAGTAATGATGCCATTAGTTTTGAACAATTGGGTCTTGGTGTTTTGCAGCCCTTCCAACATTTTTTAAGGCATATTGAGATGATGGAAAGGATGATAATTAAAGTCTCTGTGCAATGAATCACCATACAGTTATGAGCTGAATTCTGCCTATAATGGGATTCGAACCCTGGTCCTTTTGAACTGAGTCAGGAACACTGACCACTTGGCCACCTGAATGTTTCTCCCTTCAAGGGTAGCCCCCATTTTTTTTACAGATTTCAAAAACATGAACTAGGGAGACAACTTTGTCTCTGCATAGTTACCTCCCTTTGTAAAATGGTAGTAAAAGTTTTCAGCGGTATCTATTTACTAATTGCCTATACATATATAGCAGGAGCAAATTCTTTCCTTTTAGAGCAGACCCATTTTCAGAAGGGACTTGATGTGCAGTAAAGTAAACAGGCTGCTGCTGTTGATTTGGCATTAAACCCTTATCATGCTGAATAAATTAAGATGCCATGCCCACTTCTAATTTATAGCCAATCAGATTACTTGATCCGAATTTTTGATAGAAATTCATATATTTAATGACAAACAGTGCAGATCCAGATCAGTTGGCTTCTTCAGAAGCCAACTGATCTGGATCTACACTGTTTGCTAAGACAGGGCATGACATGTTTAGCATCTCTGTAAACATCATTTAAATCATATCTAGATGATGAAGGGGTGATATGAAAGGCTCTGTGCAATGAAGTGCTATACAGTGATAAGTTGAACTCTGCCTATCGCGGGATTCAAACCCAAGAGTGCTAACTTGCTAAACCACTTTGCCACAAAGCAAACAAAGCAAACAGAAAGTCATAAAAGTTGTCTCCCTTGGAAGAAATGGCTTGAAATGTAATAAGTGTATCCAGACCCCTTTTCATCCTGATTGTTCTCCAAGGGGGTCAAAAACAGGCCCCGAGGTATAAAAATTTTTTCATGCTCAACTCAGCTGAGCACTAAATTTGTCCTGCTGATAAACCTAAAATTACTAACAATTGCAAATTCTTTCTTGCTAAATATAGCTGAGCATAAAATTTTTCTCTTAATAAATATGAAACTGCCAACAATAGTTGGCATTTTCATATGAAACTGCCAACTATATATTAACTGCCAACAATAGTTGGCATTTTCATATTTATTAGCAGAGAAAATTTCATGCTCAGTTGAGCATGAAATTTTCTCTGCTAGTAAATATGAAAATGTCAACTCAGTTGAGCATGAAAAAAAGTTTTTTAGCCTCAGGGCCAGAGAGCACATCAATTT
Source organism: Anodontia alba (assembly GCA_964016985.1). Lineage (NCBI taxonomy): Eukaryota > Metazoa > Mollusca > Bivalvia > Lucinida > Lucinidae > Anodontia > Anodontia alba. The sequence goes on from OZ024826.1 coordinate 24,691,848, forward strand.
GATCTTTGAGATGATCCTGTTATTATTGTCCTTCTGTATCATCTTCAGTATTGCCACAGCCTCAGATGTCTCGGTAACCCAGATGAGAACCTGTGGTTTGCATCCCAGGTATTTTTAATCAAAGCGCCAAAGGCACTGAAATGACAGATTCTATCAGAAATTCATCAAAAAAAAAATCTTGATTTATATAAAACTTTTACAAGAAGAATGCCTAACAGCATTATGGATGGGTTTATCAGAAAGGTTAACCAAAAGATAAACCTGCCGGATGACACCTGCCCGGACTTCGCTTTTTTAAAGCACAGATTTTTGAAAACTCGTCCAATAAAAAGGTTTCAAATTTGTTATATAGTGCTATATAGTGCTATGAAGTTCCACTTGATGTTTTGAAGTTTCAAAAGAAATATTTTATCTCAAAATGTTGCAAAAAACAAGTTATCACGTGCAATATAGAGCGTGGACCTTTCATTGGGTTCTTTTTAAAGAAACCAACTTGTTGTCTACTTTCACTTTCACAATCGAGCATTCAATAAAAGGAAATAACCGAAGTATCTTGAGTAGTTAGCAATATAGGTTTAACACTTTTCATTTTTTCTGGCACATAGTTACACTTTAAATCCAAGCATCCTTTGTATTAAAAGGCCGCAGCTAAAATATTTTCATGTTAAGCAAATCAACAACAGCGAGAAAAACATCTTGTAATGTTTGACTAAAGCCCTGTCCTTTTAATCCGACAGTATTGAATTTTTTACACATGTCAAACAAATGGGCAAGTGCTCTGTATAAAAGTTTCATCATACCACATTTTGATTTTTTTTTCCCCCAAGGAGACAGCATTTGACATTTCATGCAAATTGATTCCTCTTTTGAGACAATTTGCATGCAATGTCAAATTATGTTTTTACAGTAAAAATATCTGCTGAATTTGTCCAAGTTAATTTTTGACACGCGGGTCATGAGGCGGCGCCTGTTCTATTAATAGCTAACAACAAATTGCGCAGATCAACCTTACAACCTATCTAATGCACTGAGCTAATATCAAAGAAAACACTTTGCAGCATGATTATGAGCACAGCTTTTTTTTCTCTTTTAATATCAAGCATAAAAAAAACTTTCAGAATCTATATTAAATTTGGACAGTAATAGCTGATTAGACAATGTTTATATTGCTGGTAACAGTAGCTTATGGTCTAGTTTCTTGCGCCACATCTTTAGTCCAGCGCAGGCATATTGATACACAAGTATGTTGATTATGTTAACCCTAAACCTGCATACTACGACTGTAGCAGATGTCAATTTCATTTTTTTCTCTTATTTTATCAGAGAAATTTATGTGATTCATCTGCTGGCAAATAAGTCATACGAGATGTTTAGTCTGGTTTTCTCTGCAAAATAAGGAAGAAATCTGAATGTCGTCTGCTTTAAAAATTGCACGGTGCTATAAAGATATTTATAGCTTTATTCATATAAATCGGACTACATTTTGAGCGGACACATATTTCAGTGGTAGTGAAAGCTGGATGCAACTTGAAAACGCATGTGCAAGCAAGGAATGACAGATGAATCTGTAATTAAGAAAGATTTACTGTTTCAAGCCAATTATTTACTCTGATTTCGATTTGGAGATTTATGGCCCAATCAACACTAATAAGGTAATTTCAAGTCAGTCAGTTAACCTACCCCCACTTTTCCTGGGCATATACTTAGTCCTCTAAATGGGTAACCAGTACTTTGTGCACAAACTTTTGCCAGTAACTGATGACTGCCCTTCTTGAATCAGCAGAAAGGGGAGAATGACAAAAAAAAAAAAATATGAAGATTACATGGAAGTTTTGGCTGAATGCGAACCTTGGATCTGCAGTTAGATAGGCTACCCTCTGGGCTAAGAAAGAAGCCTTGCATCTAGTGTTTGATTTTGTGTCTGTGTTAAGGTTTTATGGACCAGTCAATCCAATGGGGTAACGCCGAGCATGGTCAGTTTATCTAACTATACTATACTGGGCAGGCACAGTCCCCTAAGAGTTAACCAGTATCGTGCATATTCTTTTGCCAGAAAACCTAGTGGTTGAGGAAGAGATGTTCAATGTAAACTGACATGCAGACAGGTGAAAGATACTGGACATCTGGCCATTAGGTAGCTGAACACGATGTGCTCAAGTAAGCTAAACAGATACATATATAGCTCCAGATTTGGCATCCTCTTCAACTGGGCCCAGTTGTTCAAAGCATCGTTAGCTTGAGCTCGTTAAGAGTCATTTCGTTAACTGTTTTAGCAGATTCAATATACAATATTCTGATATTTTTTGCTGAAAAAATGTGAGTAGCAAAAGCTACTCACATTTTTTCAGCAAAAAATTTCAGGATATTTGCGTATCACTTGATGTAAATTTTAACGAATCGTTAACTAACGACGTCATTGGTTTTGAACAACTGGGCCCTGATTTCTCCACGAATATATATATTGTGTGCACTCTTTTTGTGTGTTTTTATGTAGAAATAAGAAAAAAATTATGTAGCTAATCTTCTAATCTGAGCTATGAAGGTGTTTCCAAGGAATAAGGTCTGCCCACTAATGGTATTATTTACCTCTGTTATGTACTGTCTAATTTTCTTTTCTATTTGCTTCTCTTCTCCCATTGCTTCTAATTTGACAAATACAGCATCTATCTTTGAAACTTTATGGACTGTAGTGGGTCCATTCTGTCAACTCTGCAAGAAAACATAATAAATTCATATAAAACCTGTTTTGCTAAACTCTATCTGGAGGACTGGTTTTTTAACCCTTGTCCACATTGTTGTCATTGAAGCTAACTTGGCTGGTGGATCTGCAGGCACTCTTTATGGTTGAAAAAGCACCTTATCTGGAGCTACTGGAGCTATGTTCTTCATTCAAGAATAAGACCACCCCACTAATAAGACCACTTTTAGGCACACCAAAAGCGGTCTTATTAGCAAAATTTTACTGTACAACTGAGGCACTTATATATCAATGAAATTTGATATTCATCACAAAAACATGCCTATATAATTTTAACCCCCTTAAACCCCACTTTTATACAGTGAAACTGGGGTTTACAGGGGTATACATTATTTTCTTATTCCTACACAAAAACATAGATTGCGGGTACTCTTCTATGTTTTGAGCAGAAATATGAATTATATCTTGAATTTTTATCTGAAAATTTTCATTTTTTTTGGTGTAAAATTTTCAGTATATTTGAATATAGGCATGTTTTCGTAATATGTGAAAGTAGGTAAATGCTCAATAGCTCTAAATAAGGTGCTTTTTCAACCAAAATGAGTGCACTAGAAGCACTTGTGGTGAGTACACACAAGGTGTGTTTTTGTGCAAGAAATAAGAAAACTTATGTGGATACCCCTTTTTGGGTTGACTGTTTACAATCAAACCATAGTATACAAACAGCGAAATTTCCTTAAGGTTGTTGTCCACATGCTTATCATTGACCAATGAAATCAAACTGCACACATTTGTAAGAATTCCTGGTAACAGATGCCACAGAATGTGACTTCTGATCAGTGTCTACACTGTTTACTTAAATTACAGACAGTTAAGGGTTAAATGAAACAGTCTTTAAGTCCCCATTCAGGACCATTTTCTAAGCCTACACTCAGAGACACCGACCCACCAGTGCTCTCAGTGCTTTGATTATCTGGCGCTATGAATTCCCCTTTACAATTTTCTGTGATACAGGGTCCAGTTGCTCAAAGCATAGTTAGCTTAACAAGCTCCTTAAAGATAAACTTGTTAACTGTTGTAGCTAAAGAATTTTCAAATACATTGATATTTTTTCATCAAACCCCAACATACCTATATAATTTTGACCCCCTTAAACCCCACTTTTATATAGTAAAACTGGGGTTTACAGGGGCACACATTTTTGTTTTCTGCTCAAAAACATAGATTGTGGGTATTCATTAGAACTGCCTCGCAGAGGCGGTTGTAACGAGTACCCACAATCTATGTTTTGAGCAGAAATATGAAAAATATCTGAGTTTTTTATCTGAAAATTTTCTGTTTTTGCAGGTACACTTTTCTATATGTTTGAATAGGCATGTTTTCGCAATGTGCTGCAAAAATATGAGTAGCTTTTGCAAAAGCTACAAAGATTTTTTCAGCAAAAGATACAGATGTATTTGCCATATTTCAACACAGAAATTTTAACGTCACATTAGCTAACGACTTAAAGTTTTGAACAACTGGGCCCACATTTTTATCCCATATAAATGCAAAGTATCTGCTATACTTTCTATGTTATAATGTGGCAAGTAATCTTTGCCCATGTAAAAGAATTATTAGAAAAATATCATATATCATACATTACTTCCTCTAACAGTTAGATCAACTGACACTTAGCATGCTATTGCTAAGTCAGCAAACAACAAATTGATATTTTTCTTATTTTTCCCAGAAAACAGGATTTGACATTTCTATCAAAATGGATCTACCCAGTTTGCTCAGGCCTGATCAAGGTCTATTCTGTTTGCCACTCATTCAGCAGTGTTTAAACACACCAACAGATAGTGAAATGGATCTCTTACAATACTTCTCAATTTGGCTACCTTGTAATGATGTATTTAATGCAAAACATGCAGGATAAACATTTCAGCAGACATTTTTCTTATTTTTCCCAAAAAACAGGTTTTGACATTTCATGCAAACTGTCTCAAATGGAGACAATTTGCATGAAATGACAATGTCAATGCCTGTTTTCTGGAAAAAAAAAAGTGTAAATAAGTAGTGCTTATTAGAGACCCTCAAGAGATGTTAATAAATGACTGCCTTCTAATAAATTATTTAGCAAGGTAAGAAGCAGAAACCAAAACATAATAGACAGACGGACTAGAAATGTGTCTATATGACAAAGATGCCCCCGTCCAGATCCCATCCATATACATTCATCTTTTCAAAAGATATCAAACAAAAATCATTTTTCAAAGTTGAAAAAGGGCCATAACTCCCATAACAATTGATAGAGTTTACTCTAAATTGACCTACATTTTTATATACCTGTGTGTAAATTTGAATCCAATACACTAATCTTTTCAATATATATCAAAGGAAACCATTTTTGTTACATACAGATGGAATGGACGGATCGGACAGACATACATACTGATAGCGGTGATACTATATGCACCCCCATTGAATAATAACATATGGACAGTCAAATGTAAGAACAGTATACTCCAAACAAACACAGTATGCTGGGGTATATTTTGTCCTCTGCTAAATTTACTATGGGTAAATATGGAACATACTATACCAACATTAACCCTTAAGATTCCAAGAAAACCTGCATCTGAAAATGTTGTCTGTTTATGTCATCTGCTGAATAGTCTTGCTAACTTTACGAACCTATTTTTTGCATACAGGCAAACAGTGTGGACCCTGATCAGACTGCTCCTAGAGGAACAGTCTGATCTGGGTCCACACTGTTTGCAAAAATGACTTTTAAAATCACAAGCAGAGACCATTGTTGTGACTGGCAGTTTAAGAGTTAACACTTAGCATGCTATGGACGAATACAACAGACAACAAATTGATATTTTTCCCCCAGAAAATAGGATATGACAGTTCATAAGCATTGTCTCTCAAGGAGAAAATTTGCATTAAATGTCAAATCCTATTTTCTGGGAAAAGTAAGAAAAAGATTTCAAAATGTCATGTGCTGAAATTTCTACCCAGCATGCTCAGCATTAGTAATAGTATTGCAATTACCAGCAGCTCAGTTCAGATCAATCTTCTTTGCTGTTCCATCACCATCATCATCATCATCACAGGTTATTGCATCATCTGTAATTATACGCAGGAACCCAATCTGTAAAACAGAACTTAACATTGTTGAACCAAGCATGAAAAAGACGTTACGGTCAATAATCTAAATCACTGGACAGGGAGCATGATGGTGGGTGTGTGTATTTCAAAAGTTTTATTACCATATAGGCCTGGGAGTTCACAAAATGGAGCTAAATGCATAGACGTTGAGCCAAGCGTGAAAAGAAGGTCAAGGTCAAAAATGGTCAATGGCAGTGGGCAGGGTACATCAAGGTGGATGTGTGTATGAAGTTACGTTATTGTAGAGGCCTTGATTTTAAGGAATCAGAGCTAAATGCACTGACTAAACACTGTTCAGCAAAGCTGGCAAATAGGTGAAGGTCAGTAATGGTTTATGGCAGCAGGTAGGGTGCATCAAGGTGGCTGTGTGTATGAAGTTTCATTAGCCTAGATACACCGGAGTTTGAGAAATGGAGCTAAATGCACAGACTTAACATTGGAGTTAAAAGCTTAGATTAAACACTGTTCAGCCAAGCATAAAAAAGTAGGTCAAGGTCAGTAATAGTGATGACAGTTTGCTTGTTTGTATTGCGGTTTTATGGCCTACTCAATCCATTAGGGTCATGTCAAGCATGATCAGTATACCTGACCCCGATTTTCCAGGGCAGGCTTAGTCCTCTAAGCGGCTAACCAGTACTTGTGCACTTTCCTTCAGCAGAAACTGACAACTGCCATTCTCAAATCAGCAGGGGAGGCAATGTACCACATCTCATGATAAATATTATCCTTTTCCAATGATGTTTCTTATTCAATTAGAAACAGACATGTACGAATAATTTAATCTTACCTTGCAATCTAGCCATAAACTTTTATGCTGTCAGCAATGAAAACAGGAGGGCCCAGTTGTTCAATGCTAACAACATCGTTAGTTAACGATTCGTTAAAATTTACATTGAATGATATGCAAATATGCTGAAATTTTTTGCTGAAAAAATGTGAGTTGCTTTTGCAGTGCAAAAAAATACTCACATTTTTTCAGCAAAAAATATCAGAATACTGTATATTGAATCTGCTAAAACAGTTAACGAAATGACCCTTAACGAGCTCGTTAATCAACGCTAACAACGCTTTGAACAACTGGGCCCAGAATTTTCCAATATCAGACATAAACATACATGTAGTACATAGTTCTAGATAAGGTGCTTTTTTCAGTCAAAAAGTACTGATACTTCTTTAATTTCTCACACGAAAACATATGTTGATCAATCTCCACAAAAGAATATTGCTGGTGGATGTGTGTATGAAGTTGCATTAGCCTGGGAACCTCCATTCCAAATTGTTGTCTGCTGAATTTTTACCCAGCATGCTAAACATTAAGAGGAATGGATACACCTCCAAGGGAGATCATCCTGACAGAAAAAATATTTCCTCCTTTTTTCAATAACTCTAGATAAGATGCTTTTTCAATCCAAATGTATAGATATTTTTCTTATTTCTCTATGAAAACACATGCTGTGGGTACTCCTTAGAAGCCCCTCGGCGAGGCACTTCTAATGAGACCCACAATATATTCTTCTGATTGTTTAAGAAAAAAATATTTAGGGATTTTTTTTTTTTTTGTTTGTTTCATCATGATATTGTATGTTGTGTGTACTCATTAGAATTGCCTCAATGAGGCAATTCTAATGAGTACACTCAACATACTATTATTGAGAAGAAGATGGAAAAGATTTCCCTAAACTATTGCCATTTTGCTTCCTGACCTGGCGCTATAATTAACCATCAGTGATTTGAACACTCTATTTTGAGCAAATTTTCATGGTCCTAAGGCTGTTTGAGCCACTGAGTTTCAACTGTACATAGAGTACACTACTGTTCATCAAGTTTTTTTATTTGTGTTTATAATATCACTGTCAACAATCTTTCAGTCATGCTGTGATGGTGTCTGAATGTAAAGGTGGGAACTGATGTCCTTTTGCTGTGCTCCACCACTGCTGTATCATAATGCAGACATTGTAATGATACTACCAGCAGTTATATTATACTGACAGTGGTGTGACTAACCCTAGCTCTTCTTAATGCTGAGTACCAAACTGTAACTAATTTTGGAAAAGTCTTCAGTATGACCCAGTTGGAGATCAAACTCACAACCTCTTGAATTTTAAGGCAGACATTCTACCAAGTGAAGCCATTTGAATTGGGCCATTCAGAGTGATATAACAATCTACTGCATACATTATAACCCGAAAAGAGTTACCATAGAGTTCAACAGTATACCACTATCAGCACAGATTATCATGAAGTTCAACAGATATCTTCATTCTTGTTATTAATCAGTACAGTACAATCAACAAGGCCCAACAACAATATTGTTAAACATATAAAAATTAAGTTTATCTTACCAATAAAAGTTAAATTTTCAGATGTCAACAGTGATGCCAGCATGGTCACTACTGAGGTCTTCATCACAATCATCATCAGCATCATGATCATTATCTAAGGTACTGACATCTGTAATTAACTGCTGAATTACTAAAAATATCAATAACTACAACCAATACCATAGTATCAAAACATTGTTGTTTAATTATTTATCATTGGAATTAATTATTACAGAATTATCACACTCCACAGTCAATATTTCATCATCATCAACATCATCATCGTCATCACTGGTATAGGTGTACTTTTCATAATTATCATCACTTTCTGCAACACCATTCCCAACAACATCACCATCAGCAATAACAATGCCATAATTATCATAATCAATAGAGTATAAGTACAAAGTAGTTGCACTGTCACTATTGTTAAATCTTGAACATTACAAAGTCAATACCTAGTCAGCAATGCCATCAATATTATCATCAAGGATACTAAAGTGTAATCATTCTAATCAATGATCATCATCATCACAATTATTATCATCATCGATACTGAGGTGATCATCATCATCATCATTATCACTTACAGTACTATCATTTTCATAATCAAGTAAATGTAACACTTTAGGAAAGAATATACATTGTGCCATGACCTGAGTTTTCTGGTTCCCAGCTGTATTTTGTAAAAAAAAGAAACTGAACAGGAAGTCACAGGATACCGACAAGGATATATTTATAATTATCATTGAATCATAACTATAAGCAATCTCACCATAAGGTTGGCAGAGTCTTATCATAAACTGTGGAGTTGAGTAAGCCACTGATAGCTGAAAGAAACATTGTAAAAGGCAGTAAATACTTATGGCATATAAAATAACAACTGATGGCAAAGATTGTGTTGGGGCTTAATGACACAGCAACCTTTGTGGGTCATTTTGTGTCATCTCCCAGAAAAAGGGAGAAAAGAGATAGTACAGAACATGGAAGACAGGGATGGGAAGAAAGAAGAACAGAAATGAAAGGGAAGAAACAGAAGAAATAAAAAAAAAACATTTTCCATCTACCCTTACCTGCTACAAGGATAGCAGGCCTTGCCCAACTGTAAGCCAGTACCAGTTGGACGCCCTGGTGACGTACAATATATGACACCTTCGCCATACTTGACCATCCCCTGATGGCAAAGAAGCATACTTTAAGCATATAAATCATTATCAATACCCTATCATCATTATCATCTGCACCAACATTATGATCGTAATCAGGTGTAGTTTGTTTGTGTTGAGGTTTTAAGGCCCAGCCAACCCAGTGGGGTCATGTCGAGCGCAGTCAGTTTACCTAACCACACTTTTACTGGGCAGGCTCAGTCCTCTAAGTGGTTAACCAGTATTGTGCATATTCTTTCACCAGTAACTGACAACTGCCCTTCTTGAATTAGCTGAAGGGAAAGAATGACCATAGAAAATATTTCATGATCAAATCTCCACGAAAGAATGTAATTAGGTGTAGTAATTCCATAATTCAACACATCATCATTATCATCATCTAAGCAATAATAAGAACAACTTCTGCTTTAGTATACACAAGAATTCCGGGGAAGGCGTCATCGCACCTGCTGGCGCAAAAGTCACAGGAGCCTCAATCAGAATGTGGTTATTAAATAAGTTTATTATCGCACCTGCTTGTAGCAGGGTGCGATATAGGCGTCCGATTTTCCGTCCGTCCGTCCGTCCGTCCGTCCGTCTGTCAACATTTATGTCGACGTTCGACATTTATGTCAAAGTTAGTATTTTAATCAACTACAAGACTAAACAACCATCAAACCTTGCATGAAACATCTCCCTGACCTCCTGACTTTGCGACATAGGCGTCCGCTTTTCCGTATGTCTGTCCATTCGTCCGTCCGTCTGTCAACATTTATGTCGAAGTTCGACATTTATGTCAAAGTTAGTATTTTAATCAACTACAAGACTAAACAACCATCAAACCTTGCATGAAACATCTCCCTGACCTCCTGACTTTGCGACATAGGTGCCCACTTTTCCATTCGTCTGTCTGTTCGTCCGTCTGTCTGTCCATCTGTTAACAGTTCTGTTATGTCGAAGTTCGACATTTATGTCAAAGTTCGTATTCTAATCAACTACAAAACTAAACAACCATCAAACCTTTTATGAAACATTTCCCTGACCTCCTGACTTTGCGACATAGGTGCCCGCTTTTCCATTCGTCTGTCCGTTCATCCGTCCGTCTGTCTGTTAACAGTTCTGTTATGTCGAAGTTCGACATTTACGTTGAAGTTAGTATTCTAATCAACTACAATTCTACAACAACCATCATACCTTGCATGACACATCTCCCTGACCTCCTGACTTGGCATGTATGTTGACCCAGTGACCTTGACCTATATTTTGCGCTCCATTGACTTTGACACAATTTACATTGACGTTCCAGATCTTCTCAACTATAAGGCGTACAACTACCAAACCTTGCATAGTGCTTCTCCTAGATGTACTGACTTGGCATATACCTTGACCCGGTGACCTTGACCTATATTTTGCGCTCCAGTGACTTTGATATATTTTGCGTCGACGTTCGATATCTCCTCGACTATAAGGCCTACAACCATCAAACCTTGCAAAGTGCTTCTTCTCAATGTACTGACTTGGCAGATACCTTGACCTGGTGACCTTGACCTATATTTTGGCTGCAGTGACTTTGACATAATTTACGTCAATGTTCCAGATCTCCTCAAGTGTAAGACCTCTAGCCACCAAACCTTGCATAGTGCTTCTCCTAGATGTACTGACTCGGCAGGTATCTTGACCCGGTGACCTTGACCTATATTTTGCGCTCCAGTGCCTTTTACACATTTTACGTCAACGTTCAATATCTCCTCAACTGTAAGGCCTACAACCATCAAACCTTGCATAGTGCTTCTCCTCAATGTACGGATTCTGCAGGTACCTTCACTGGGTGACCTTGACCTATATTTCGCGCTCCATTAACTTTTACACCTTTTACGTCAGCCTTCCATATGTTCTCAACTGTAAGGCCTTCAACCACCAAACCTTATATAGCACTTCTTCTCGATGTACTGACTCGGCAGGTACCTTGACCTGGTGACCTTGACCTATATTGTGCACTCCAGTGACTGACACATTTTATGTTGATGTTCGGTATCTCCTCAAATATAAGACCTACAACCACTAAACCTTGCATAGTGCTTCACCTCATTGCACTGGCTTGGCAGGTACCTTGACCCGGTGACCTTGACCTATATTTGACACATTTTACGTTAATGTTTGATAACTCCTCAACTATAAGGCCTACAACCACCATACCCTGCATTGTGCTTCTCCTTGATGTACTGAATTAGCAGGTACCTTGACCCGTGACCTTGACCTATATTTCATGCTCCAGTGACTTTTACACATTTTACGTCAACGTTCCATTATCATTGGGCTGTATGATACGAAAAGTCAGTGCTGAAGATATAGCCATTAGAGGGAATGGGACTGGCCTGGAATATATGTGCCCCACTAGGCACTTTGTCTACATTTTTTTCAACCCAGTTTTCCAAGTAAGCACTGCTAAGAATGAAATAAACTTATTTAATAACCACGTTCTGATTGTGGCTCCTGTGACTTTTGCGCCAGCAGGTGCGATGGCGCCTTCCGCGGAATTCTTGTTTCATTCTTAGCAGTGCTTACATGGAAAACTGGGTTGAAAAAAATGTAGACAAAGTGCCTAGTGGGGCACATATATTCCAGGCCAGTCCCATTCCCTCTAATGGCTATATCTTCAGCACTGACTTTTCGTATCATACAGCCCAATGATAATGGAACGTTGACGTAAAATGTGTAAAAGTCACTGGAGCATGAAATATAGGTCAAGGTCACGGGTCAAGGTACCTGCTAATTCAGTACATCAAGGAGAAGCACAATGCAAGGTATGGTGGTTGTAGGCCTTATAGTTGAGGAGATCAAACATCAACGTAAAATGTGTCAAATATAGGTCAAGGTCACTGGGTCAAGGTACCTGCCAAGCCAGGGCAATGAGGTGAAGCACTATGCAAGGTTTAGTGGTTGTAGGTTTTATATTTGAGGAGATACCGAACATCAATATAAAATGTGTCAAAGTCACTGGAGTGCACAATATAGGTCAAGGTCACCAGGTCAAGGTACCTGTCAAGTCAGTACATCGAGAAGAAGTGCTATATAAGGTTTGGTGGTTGAAGGCCTTACAGTTGAGGACATATGGAAGGGTGACCTAAAAGGTGTAAATGGAGCATGAAATATAGGTCAAGGTCACCCAGTCAAGGTACCTGCAGAGTCCGTACACTGAGGAGAAGCACTATGCAAGGTTTGATGGTTGTAGGCCTTATAGTTGAGGAGATATTGAACGTTGACGTAAAATGTGTAAAAGGCACTGGAGCTCAAAATATAGGTCAAGGTCACCGGGTCAAGGTACCTGCCAAGTCTGTACATCTAGAAGAAGCACTATGCAAGGTTTGGTAGTTGTATGCCTTATAGTTGAGAAGATCTGGAATGTCAACGTAAAGTCAATGGAGTGCAAAATATAGGTCAAGGTCACTGGGTCAACATATCTGCCAAGTCAGGAGGTCAGGGAGATGTGTCATGCAAGGAATGATGGTTGTTGTAGAATTGTAGTTGATTAGATTACTAACTTTGACGTAAATGTCGAACTTCGACATAACAGAACTGTTAAGAGACAGACGGACAGACGAACGGACAGACGAATGGAAAAGCGGGCACCTATGTCGCAAAGTCAGGAGGTCAGGAAGATATCTCATACAAGGTTTGATGGTTGTTTAGTCTTGTAGTTGATTAGAATACTAACTTTGACATAAATGTCGAACTTCGACATAACAGAACCGTTAAGAGACGGACAGACGGACAGACAAACTGACAGACAAATGGAAAAGTGGGCACCTGTGTCGCAAAGTCGGGAGGTCAGGGAGATGTTTCATGCAAGGTTTGATGGTTGTTTAGTCTTGTAGTTGATTAAAATACTAACTTTGACATAAATGTCGAACTTCGACATAAATGTTGACAGACAGACGGACGAATGGACAGACATACGGAAAAGCGGACGCCTATGTTGCAAAGTCGGGAGGTCAGGGAGATGTTTCATGCAAGATTTGATGGTTGTTTAGTCTTGTAGTTGATTAGAATACTAACTTTGACATAAATGTCGAACGTAGACATAAATGTTGACAGACGGACGGACGGACGGACTGATGGACAGACGGACGGACAGAAAATCAGATGCCTATATCGCACCCTGCTACAAGCAGGTGCGATGATAAGCAACAAGTATATGATTCATCAATAGTATTGTCCAACCATAAAAATTACTAATCTCATTGATCATTGTCTACATTTGGTTAGCACTGCAATCTTCATCATAATCCTAGGAAAGGACTGAAGACACTTAACAAACTCGGAAGCAGCCACAGTAGCATCACCATCATCAAATCACAGTTATTATGGCAGTCATCATCATCAACATCAGTGTTGATGTGCAGTCAGGCAGGTCAAAGACACAGACAAAACTGCTGAATATAAAAGTAATAGTAATGAGCTTTGCATTCAGAATCTCTTCCCTGATCATAGTGGCCACCGGCTATAACCCATACAATACATACCAAATAATCCTTGCATGCATTAAATCTCCGGACCCTCATCATGAGTGGTAGAGTTGAGAAAGCAAATGTTAGCAGAAAGGTAAGCTGTAAGAAAAGAAGCAAAATTAAGGCATATAAAATGCAGAGAGAAAAGAAGCATACCATTCTCATCATTAACATATCTATCATTATCAGTCTAAGTAACATTACAATTGCAACTACTGTCAAACTTCCCTGGCTCAAACTCGGTTGGGCTCGAACACAAGTTTTGGTCAAACTGACTTTCCAGTCCCAGCAAAATTCCCATTCATTTTAACTAAACATGCCACCCTTGGATAAAACAATGATGGCTCGAACCCCAAGACTGGTCCCTAAAGTGCATTTTCTAAGTAAAATATCACCGATGGCTCGCACTAATTACCTTGTTAAGATGCCATGTTTAATCAATCAAGGTCACTCAGGTGCACGATCAGCATCATTAGACACTTTAATATTGACAAAGCATCTTGCCGAAACAGCTATTACATAGCAAAGGTGTACTTGATTGGCGTGAGCTCAATTAAGGCCCCCCTTTGATCAGTTGGTCAATCGATTAATGTTGAGAGGTTGTCAATTAAAGTTGACTGGTGAAAAAAAGTGCCTTTTGCCATTTGCAAACACCAAAGGAGTGGATCAGCCTGTGATTCTGAGCAGTCTAATCTGCAACTTAGTTGTTCGCTGCTTTGTCAGTATAGTGCATGCGGTCATCAAGTTCCGCATTTCAGTACTCTAGCAGTTTTATAAGCTGAGCAAGCTGGTTCGGGTCTTAGCTAATGGGAACTTTTCACGTGACAAGACTAAATACAGATCGTATCTCTATTACAAAATTTGCTTAATGTCTATGCTTGATATTTTAATCTTTTTATCTTGCAAATAAAATTAAAAGACAGATTTATTATTGTTGTCTTATTTTATCTCCCTGAAAGTGCAAAAGGTATAATAAGTGGTTTAAATTATGACCAAAAAATGTGCAGAAAGTCATCAAAATTACTGTAGCTATGATAGAAAATCATAGTATACAAAGATGGATCTTGCCAAGTTGGTCTGCAATGGCTCGAACTACTGATTTGTCGAACTTTTTTTTGGTTGTCCCAATGAGTTCGAGCCATTAAAGTTCGACTATATATCAAATAAACTGATGCCTTAAGCATCAATACCACTACTACATCATCATCAACATCATCTCTTACAGTACTATCAAAGTCAAGTATGTGTATCACTTTAGGAAAAAAATAGAAATGTGTCCACAGTACAAGGATGCCCCCGCTGTGGGGTACCTGACTATAAAACTGCAAAATTCTACCTGGTACTTCTGCCTTAACCTGAGTCTAACAGGATCGAGTAGGTATGTACACACATTTGTACAGACAGAAGTACATTTGTACGCTCGTACCCACATACCGTCTACTGAGCGCAAAAAGTCAGTAACTCCCATTAAAATATATGAGTTACGGACTTTTTGTGCTCGGGTGACGATACGCACATGTGGAAAACCGAAAAACTATATGCCCCCAGCATCATCCGACGCAGGGGCATAAATACTCTGATTACTTTGCCTGCTGAACCAAGGCTACTGATTCCCAGCTGCATTATGTTGTAAAAGAAACTGAAACCAGAATCCACAGGTCACTGGACAATGTTATATTTATATGTATATAGTAAAATCATATATAGATGGATGGATGGATATTTTGTTTATAGACGCTCAACCCTAAAAGGGCATATAGCGTCTAATAAGTTTTATGTTATATGATGATTTTATTTAATGAGAAATTTAAAAATATCTAGGATTGATGTGTTTATTTTAAAGAGATAAAGTATCAATGATTTTAAGTGATTAAAAGTACTGATCATATTTTATTAAAAAGTCCGATCTCTTTAAGAAAGTCTAGTATTTTCTGAGTTGGCATATCAAAAAGTTCCTTTATAGTTTTTATATTAAAATACTTTGTGCGAACGTGATTAAATTCAGCACAAGTGATAAGAAAATGTTTGACTGTGAAAGGTTCATTACAAGGAATGCAGAATGGAGCTTGTTCATTGTTTAAAATATAAGAATGAGTAATTCTAGTGTGTCCAAGTCTACATCTCGTGATTTTTGTTTGTTCTTTTCTGCTGAGATTAGAGAATGTGCATTTGCTGTTAAAATTTGGTTTGATTTCATTTAATTTATTATAAGTTTGTGTTTCCCAAACAGACTGACATTTGTTGTTGATGTATTGACAGACGTTTGATTTAAAGTCGGAGTGAGGAATTTTGAAATTGGTTATTACTAAGGATAATGCAGATTTGGCTTCTGAATCTGCTAATTCATTTCCACGAATATTAACGTGGCTGGGAAGCCAACAAAATACAATTTCTTTTGAAGCGGAAAGATAATAATATTTTTTAAGAATTTGCTGTATTAACGGGTTTCTATGGTGTAAATCTTTAAGAGATTTTAATACAGAAAGAGAATCTGAATAAATGATAAACTGTTTTTCAGACTGATCTCTGATATGGTAAAGTGCAATATCAATTGCCTTGGCTTCGGCGGTAAAAATGGAGCTATTATCAGGTAATCTGATACTGTCAGTAAAATTTGGACTAATAACAGAACAAGCAACTTTCTCATCTTGTTTCGAACCATCTGTATAAATTGACAGGTAATGTTTATAATTTGATTTGATTTCTAAAAATTCATTCTTAAAAATATGCGACTCGACTTCTGTTTTTTTATTTTTATGAAGGTCTAAAATAATCTTTGGAGGGTTTAACGTCCATGGCTCTTTTGATGGAAAAGAAAAATGCTGAACATTTTTAATATTGATATTGGCCTCTTCAAGTAACGGTTGTATTCTCAGGCCAAGGGGTTTAATAGCTGTTGGTTTATTATTGTAAAATCTTTCATATTTAGGGTTAAAAACACAATCATGAGCTGAATTACGTGGATTGGCGGCTAATTTAGTAACATATTGAAGAGACAATTTCTCTCTTCTTATATACAATGATGGTTCATTTGATTCAGCGTATAAACTTTCGACGGGGGAAGTACGAAAAGCCCCTAGAGCCAGACGTAAACCTTGGTGATGAATAGTATCCAAAGATTTCAAATAAGATTTTCTTGCGGATCCATAAACTATGGATCCATAATCCAATTTAGATCTAATTAAAGATCTATAGAGATTTAAAAGAACAGTACGATCTCCTCCCCAGTCGGAACTGGAGAGAACTTTAAGAATATCAAGAGCTTTTAAACATTTAGCTTTTAAAGCTTTGATGTGTGGTATAAAAGATAATTTGTTATCGAACAAAAGACCCAGGAATTTTGCTTCACTGACGACTGGAATTGGACTACCGTATATGGTGAGATGAGGATCTAAATGTAGCTGACGTATCTGACAAAAATGAACGCATTGAGTTTTTGTTTTTGAAAATTTGAAACCATTTTCTGTTGCCCAATCTTCTATATTGTTTAAACATCGTTGTAGTTTAAATTCAATGGTTTCCATATTTTTCGATCTAATAAATATTCCAAAATCGTCAACAAAAAGTGAACAATCAAGGTCTTTCACACATTTAACAATATCGTTAATTTTAATGCCAAACAAGGTAGGTGATAAAATGCTTCCCTGTGGTACACCTTGTTCTTGTTTAAATATGTCCGATAACGTATTACCTATTCGAACATTAAATGTTCGATCTGATAAAAAATTTTGAATAAAAAGTGGTAATCGGCCTTTAAGGCCTAATTTATGTAAATCTTTCATAATGCCATGTTTCCATGTAGTATCGTAAGCTTTTTCAAGATCAAAAAATACAGCTACGACATGTTCTTTTTTAATAAAGGCATCACGAATAAAGGATTCCAAACGAATCAAATGATCGTTTGTACAGTTATTTTTTCTGAATCCAGCTTGATATTTTGTTATAAGCTGGTTTGATTCCAAGAACCAAACCAGCCTATCATTAATCATTCTCTCCATTGTTTTACACAAACAACTTGTCAAAGCAATAGGTCTGTAGTTAGTAGCTTCAGTATGATCTTTATTTGGTTTTGGTATAGGTATAATCGTTGCTTTACTCCAGTCTTTTGGAAATTTTCCAGTGATCCAAATATCGTTTAAAATATTTAATAAAGTTTTTAAAGCGTTATCGGGTAAATGTTTAAGAATTTGATAATGAATGTCATCAGGACCAGCAGCTGTATCATGAGATTTATGAAGAGCATCTAATAATTCTGAAGTTGTGAATGGTACATTATATTTTTCATGATTTAGTGACGTAAAATTTAGATGCTCTTTCTCTCGTTCCTGTTTTATGTTTTGAAAGGTTTCAGAATAATTTGCACTAGAAGAGTTTTTCTGAAAATTATCTCCTAGTGCATTGGAAATATCTTTAGTCGTTGAGCATATATTTCCATTTGATTTAATATGGACATGCTTGTTATTTTTATTTTTGCCAGTAATTTTTCTAATCATGTCCCATATTTTCTTTGCTGGAGTTCTAGAATTAAGTTTGGAGACGTATTGCTGCCAAGATGTTCTTTTAGCCGTTTTTATTGTCTTGCGAGCTTTTGCTCGCATTTGTTTGGCATGGATTAGATTTTCTTTTGTTGGCTGCCTATTGAACTTTCGTAAGGCAGATTTTCTTTTATTTATTGAATTTTTAACATCTTTATTAAACCAAGGTCTATTTCTTTTTGAACGTGTCGAGGACTTTGGAATACATTTTTCGGCTACATGAATTAATGTATCAGTAAAAGCTTGTATATCATCTGCTGTTTTAAACATTTCAGGATTTAATTTTTCATTACATAGCTCTATAAAATTCTCCCAGTTTGCTTTATTGAAATTCCATCGGGAATGATGGTCTTCATTTGTCGATTCAATTTCTTCAATTTTAATTGGAAAATGATCGCTCCCATGAAGGTCATCTAAAACTGACCAATCAAAATCTAAGTAAATATTTGTAGAGCATATAGACAAATCTAAAGCAAAATAATTTCTTGTAGGAGAATGAAGATAAGTTGGTTGTTTATCGTTAAATAAACATAAATCATTTTCTGCAATAAAATTTTCTATTATTTCTCCTTTGTCATTTGTATCCAGACAACCCCATAGTTTGCTGTAACTATTAAAGTCACCTAATAATAAATAAGGACGAGGTAACTGGTTTATAAGATTTTCTAAATCGTGTTTAGAAAATTTACAGTGTGGAGGAAGATATAGAGAACAAATTGTTATGGATTTAGACAGAGTGACATTTACAGCAACAGCTTGTAAATTACTATTTATATCTATCTGTCTATGAGGAACATTTGATTTTACAAGGATAGATGAACCTCCTGAGGCTTTCTGATTTTCAGTTGCGATATGATTATATAAACTATAATTTTTAAAATTAATATTATCTGTAGTTTTTAAAAAGGTTTCCTGGAGACAAAAGACAGTCGGAGAAAGTAGTGTTGTTAAAATTAAAATTTCGTTATAATTTGCTTTTAGTCCTCGACAGTTCCACTGAATAATTGATTTTTTATCCATGATAAATGGAGAGATGATTTGAAGATAAGGAACTTAATCCTTTTGTTTTCTCTGAGACTGCGAGAACATGGAGGAGTCAGTCTCTAACTCCATGGTCTCAAGGGAATCGAACCGATTGACCAACTTGATCGGATCGGCCGACGCCCCTTTACTATATGGATTTGGTGCTTTATCTTTATCTTTTTCTTTTCCATTTTTTCCTTTCTGGTCAGCTGTCCTGGACCTGGATCTCTGTTGTGATCCACTTGTTTTAGTCGGCTGTGTTTGTGAACTGTTTTGAGATTTTGTTGGTGGTCTAGACTGATGAGTAGATGTGGGTTTAGGTTTAGGTTTTACAGTAGGAGTAATAACTTTTGAATTTGCTTTGATGACAGAATCTTTTTCGTTAAACTGGGTAGAAATTTCTTTGGTTTCAGGTTTAGTGTTTAGGGATTGAACAACTTTTGCAAAGGTGATTTCAGGTTGATTTTCTTGTATTTTTTTGGCTTCCAAATAAGTGATTTTTTGTGTAACTTTAATTTTCATGATTTCTTTCTCTTTTTTCCAAATTTCACACTGATTTGATTTTGATTGATGGTTTTTGTGACAGTTCACAGACTTGGCTTCATTTTTACAAGCATTTGTAGAGTGATCAAAGTCACCCATACCACATTTTTCACATATTGATCCAGGTAATTCAGGACAGCCGATTTCATGATGTCCAAACCTCTGACAGTTGAAACACCGCAGAGGATTTGGAATGTAGACTTCAACCGGTATAATTCGGTAAAAGATTTTTAGTGATTTCGGTAAAGTTGTGGTGTTGAAAGTTAGTAAAAGTGTATTTGTTTCTATAAAGTTTCCATCTTTTTTAATTTTAAAACGTTTGCAAGCTGTTACTCCTTGTGTATTAAGATATTCTGTGATATTTTCTTCAGTTTCATGTTTTAGCATCCTGTCACGGATAATACCTTTACAACTATTGAGTGTTTTATGTTCCGTGACAGAGACATTAATGTTAAAGAATTTTGTAATTTTCAAGAGATTATCAGTTTGAGATTTTCTGTTAGTTTCGACCAAAAGAGTTCCATTTTTTAATTTTTTTACATTTTTTGGAGTGCCTATTAAAGATTCTATTTGCTTTTCTATGATGAAAGGAGACAGTGAAGTAATTGGTTTGTCTTCCTTACTCGAAATCACTAAAAATTTAGCGAAGTTCTCATTAGCTTTAAATGTAAATGTAGTCGGTTGCGTGTCGTCCTCCGAAGAGTCGAACGCCAGAAATCGTTTTCTAGATGCCATGGTGATGAAATTTTTGATTCGATAGCTATGCGCCCCACCCTCCATGGAGCCCTACAAGGGGACGTTTAACAGAAATGGATCTCCTATTTCTAACGTCAAGGCTACATTGCTATTATACTCGGTGTCAAGATCAGAGTCTTCAGCTCGGCCTCATGCTTAGATGATTTCCCACCTATTCATCTAAATTTTCAAAGAAAAATTTATGAACAGTTGAGTTCATCCCCCTATCCACAGCCTCCACTCACAGAGGTTTCCGCCAAAGCCCCAATACAAGCCCACCAATTGACCCTTCAGCCGCCGCCCATTGAAACTCACTTAAAGTTAGAGGAACATGAGAAAAATAAGCCCGGTTTGGTACCATAAAGATACGTATGAAAGAGAGAAAGAAGCTAAGAACAAGTTGTGCGCTTCTAGAGCTTGGCACGACTGAGCCGATTGATCCAGGCCGGATCTAACCCAGACCGCTCTTCTATCTGAAATAAGGGCCAAAATGATGTGTTGAAAAGCTGGAGATCCCTGGGCTTTCCTCAATCATCAGGTTCCCCTCTCCCAGCATACGAGACGCCACCCACGGCAAACAGGTGGTTCCTGTTTTAATAGGGGATTACACCCTATCCACTACAGAAGGAAAGTGATCTGTAGATTTTATTCCCTACAGACAAGGGAGGCCGAAAACGTCTGGGAAATTGAAAGGTTATTTTTAACAAATTAGGAGATCCATATTTAAAATAAACAGTTTATTATAGAAAGAAGGATTCATTTTGGATTCATTTTTTAAGAGATCAAACAAACAAGCTGTGTTAGATGATATGTAGCTTTCAAATGATATGTAGCTTTCATACCTTGAAAAACGTTTAATTTTTTATCTAACAATATAAAATGCATCTTACTTTTTAATGTGGAGAATGCTAGAGTTCGGAAAAATGACATAAACACAAGACAAACACATATGTTAAATACAGATGAGGTTATAATCTTCGTCCCATGTGCGACCCACGGGCACATAATGATACACAAACAAATGAAGCATGTTAGTAACATGAGATAGGAAAGGTTTAAAAGGATAGATCTCGCGAAATTTGTTTTTTTCAATTTAAGATGCATTTCAATAAATGAATTTTATATTCTGGAATTATACCGGTTGAACGGACGGTTGCTCTGTTATGTTAGGGGTTTTACCCAACTGCCACAGAAGCGGAAGGCAGCCACCTATTTCGAGGGCCCGGGTGGTCACGGGCGGCCTCTTTTAGCCGGCTCGTACGTCACGCAGAGGGTACGTCTGGCCTATTCTAAGCCCGGGACCAGCACGGGACCCCAGATAAAGGGAGAAAAAAAGATAAAAGAGGAAATAAAAGAGAGGGACAGAAAAGAAAGAGGAACAGGAATGAAAGTAAAGAAACAGAAGAATTAAAAACATCCACCCCCACCCGTATCTGCTACAAGGATAGCAGGCCTTGCCTGCAACTTGCCCAAATGTAAGCCAATATCAGCTGGACGCCCTGGTGATGTCAGATACACAACACCTTGGCCATACCCAACTACCCCCATATGAAGTACTAACAGATGGCAAAGATGCATATTTAAAGCATATAAATCATCATCAACATCATCATAACCATCATACCCATCCTCCTCATAATCTACATCATCATCTGCACCAACATTATAAAAAGTACTAAGGTGTAGTAAACCATAATGTGACACATCATCATCATCAGTAAACATACAACATTTAGAACAACATCTACCTTTAGTCTACATAATCATCACAGTATACGATTCATCAACAATTTTGTCAAACCATTAAAATTACCAATTTTATTATTGTCGTCTACATTAGGTTATCACTGCAATCCACATCAATCCTAGCGAAGGACTGAAGACACTTAACTTACAATTGCAATTATATCAAATAAACTAATGCCTTAAACATCAATACTACGAGGGCAAGTCAATAAGTAACCAGCCTGTCCCATTTCCAATTGACCAAGACACCCAAGATCTTCATGCCTTGTTTCAAATTGCATCTTTATCGTGTCATTCACTCATAAGATATTGAATGTCAAACATGGCTAGCGATGCAAAAGTAAGCTTTTCGTCAAAAGTTGAGTACCGTGCTGTAATTCGGTACTTGTATTTGAAAGAAAAAACTGGTCAGGAAATACATTGCGAGTTGACCAATGTTTATGGGTCTTCTGCACCATCGTATGCACAAGTTAAATTTTGGGTTGGGGAATTCAAACGCAGTAGAACGTCTTTAGAAGATGAAACCAGGTCTGGACGCCCATCAGATGCCACCGATGAAGAAATGTGTAACAAAGTACAGGATCTAGTGTACTCTGATAGGCGAAAGGTGGAAGAAATAGCAAATGCATTACACATTTCACATGGTAGTGTTTCAACAACTTTACATGATCGCTTGGGTATGCACAAGCTAACAGTCCGTTGGGTCCCAAAATCCCTTAGCAACGAGCAAATGGCAACCAGAGCATCAGTATACAGCGCATTGTTGAAGCAGTTTAGGTCAATGGAAGATGATTTCCTTTCACGTCTGGTGACTGCGGATGAGACCTGGGTCCATTATTATGAGCCAGAGAATAAAGCTCAAAGTGGCCAGAGTGTAGGGCCGGGGTCTCCGAGGCCAAAGAAGTTCAAAACGCAACCCTCTGCTGGCAAGGTGATGGCAACTGTATTTTGGGATGCACAAGGCATTATTATATTGGACTTTCTAGCAAAGACAAGAAATCCGTGGATAGCGATGTCGCACCTGCGGGGATTAAGTCATACAAGTTCCTATTTGTATTGAAAAAATCTATTTTGCAGTATTCAAGAAATTGATGGGTTAGTTTGTAAGAAAAATAGACAAAGTAGAAAATTTGGAAATTGGCTTGCAAAATTTGATCTAAACCTGTCCATTATTTCACAAGATATTGATATTGAGAGGATATCATTTTTGCCCATTAATCAAGGCCAGTAACTCAGCTGAAAATTGACAAAAAATTTCATGTGACAATCCCAAGCTAGGTATTATTAACAACAATATGTATGCAAAATATGATCCTAATCCATCAATTCTTTCACAAGATATTAAGCGGAAACCAATTTTGGGCATAAATCAAGGGCCCCTAACTCTGCTGAAATAAATCTGAGATTTATGTGCAAACAATATGCAAATCTTCAGACCCTGACCTAATCATCTGTGAAGTTTCAAAACTAGTGACCTAAAACTGCAGGAGGAGTTGCGCTCACGAGACACCCACTGACTATAAGGGTTTTAGGTAAAAACTGACTAAGTTAACAAAGCGAAATAAGTTAAAAAAAAAATCTGAGAATTATGAGCAAATAATATGCACATCTACACACCATGGCCAAAACATCTGTGAAGTTTCAAAATGATTGGCCAAAAACTATAGGAGGAGTTGCCCTCACAAGACACCCACTGACTATAACGGTTTTAGAAAAAAACTGACTAAGTTAACAAAGCGGAAAAAGTTGAAAAAAAAAATCTGAAAATTATGAGCAAACAATATGCAAATCTACACACCATGACCAAAACATCTGTGAAGTTTCAAAATGATTGGTCAAAAACTGTAGGAGGAGTTGCACTCACGAGACACCCACTGACTATAAGGGTTTTAGGTAAAAACTGACTAAATTAACATAGCGGAAATAGTTGAAAAAAAAATCTGAGAATTATGAGCAAACAATATGCACATCTACATGCCATGGCCAAAACATCTGTGAAGTTTCAAAATGATTGGCCAAAAACTGTAGGAGGAGTTGCGCTCACAAGTCAATTGTTGACGAACGGACGCATGCTAACACAGGTGCGACAAAAAGTACAATAACAGGTGCGTATTAAGCAAATTTGCTCGACTAACTGAGAATTGTGATCCGTGAAAAACGCCATGGTAAACTCTCCAAAGGGATTCTGCTCCAACAGGACAATGCAAGAGTCCACACTTGCAAAATTGCAATGGATGCTGTTGAGCGGAATGGGTACGAGCTAATACCCCATCCCGCCTAGTCTCTGGACTTAGCTCTTAATGACTATTTCCTATTCCCAAACTTGTAAAAGAATATCCATGGACGTCATTTCCGGTCCAACAAAGAAGTCGTGGCTGCAGTTGAGGAGTGGGTCAGAGACAAGGACCCTGGCTTCTTCAGTTCTGGGCTGATGGCACTGGAACGCCGTTGGTCCAAGTGTATCATTCTAGAGGGCAATTACATCGAAAAAGAAGAGTTCAAGCTCACCCAGAAATAAGGAAGGCTGCTTTTTTATTGACTCACCCTTGTATCACTACCTATACTACCATACATCATCATCATCATCATCATCTCTTACAGTTCTATTACAATCAAACTCAAGTATATGTAACACCTTAGGAAAAAAATAACCTTGTCTGCTGACATGAGGCTACTGATTCCCAGCTGTATTACGTAAAATAAGAAACTGAAACCTGAAGTCACAAGTCACTAAACAAGGTTATTTTTAATATGTATACAGTAAAATCATATATAAATAAGCAATCTCACCATTATGTTGACAGAGCCACATCAGGACTATAGAGAAAGCCAAAGACAGCTGAAAGAAATGTGTAAAAGATAGTAAATTCTTATGGCATAGGAATGTCTAACAGATGGCAAAGAAGCATAATTAAAGCATTTAAATATCATCAACATCATCATACCCATCCTTATCATAATCCCTAACATTATCTGCACCAACATTATAAAAATAATCAGGTAAACCATAATTCAACACATCATCATCATCATCATCATCATCAGTAAACATACAATATTTAGAACGTCTACCATTAGTCTACATAATCAACACAGTATACAATTCATCAACAGTTTTATCAAACCATTAACATTACCAATCTCACTGATTATCATCTACATAAGGTAAGCACTGAGATCATCATCATAATCCTCACAATGGACTGAAGGCACTCAACAAACTCAGCAGCAACCACAGTAGACTTACCATCAACAAATCACAATCATAGTGGCAGATGTGCAGTCAGGCAGACCAAAGACACAGGTAAAACTGCTGAATATAAAATTAATAGTAATAAGCTTTGCATTCAGAATCTCTTCCCTGATCATAATGGCCACCGGCAATAACCCCTACGATACACACCAAACAATCCTTGCGGGCATTAAATCTCCGGACCCTCGTCATGAGTGGTAGAGTTGAGAAAGCAAATGCTAGCAGAAAGGTAAGATGTAAGAAACAAAGCAAATTAAGGCATACAAAATACAGAGAGAAAAGAAGCATAACAAAACTATCATCTTCATTATAACATATCCATCATCATCAGTCTCAGTAACATTACAATCGCAATTATATCAAATAACCTGATGCCTTAAAACATCAAGTATCATTACAACGTATACTATATCATCATCATCATCATCATCATCATCTCTTACAGTTCTATTACTATCAAACTCAAGTATTTGTAACACCTTAGGAAAAAATATAACCTTGTCAGCTGACATGAGGCTACTGGTTCCCAGTTGTATTATGTTAAATAAGAAACTGAAACCAGAAGTCACAAGTCACTAAACAAGGTTATTTTTATATGTATATAGTAAAATCATATATAAATAAGCAATCTCACCATAAGATTGGCAGATCCACATCAGGATTGTAGAGAAAGCCAATGATCTCTGAAAGAAATGTGTAAAAGATAGTAAATTCTTATGGCATAGGAAGTTCTAAAAGATGGCAAAGAAGCATAATTAAAGCATTCAAATATCATCAACATCATCATACCCATCCTCATCATAATCCCTATCATTGTCTGCACCAACATTATAAAAATAATCAGGTAAACCATAATTCAACACATCATCATCATCATCATCATCAGTAAACATACAATATTTAGAACGTCTACAATTAGTCTATATAATCAACACAGTATACCATTCATCAACAGTTTTATCAAACCATTAACATTACCAATCTCACTGATTATCATCTACATAAGGTAAGCACTGAGATCATCATCATAATCCTCACAATGGACTGAAGGCACTTAACAAACTCAGCAGCAACCGCAATAGAATTACCATCATCAACAAATCACAATCATAATGGCAGTCATCATCATCAACATCAGTGTTGATGTGCAGTCAGGCAGATCAAAGGCACAGGTAAAACTGCTGAATATTAAATTAATAGTAATAAGCTTTGCATTCAGAATCTCTTCCCTGATCATAGTGGCCACCGGCAATAACCCCTACGATACACACCAAACAATCCTAGCGGGCATTAAATCTCCGGACCCTCGTCATGAGTGGTAGAGTTGAGAAAGCAAATGCTAGCAAAAAGGTAAGCTGTAAGAAAAGAAGCAAAATAAAGGCATATAAAATACAGAGAGAAAAGAAGCATAACAAAACTTCATCTTTTTTATGTAGTAGCGCGGCAAAGCGAAGTACAAATAATCAATATATATGTAAATATATAGGGCGCATAAATGACCAGTCTAACTGGTCTGGACCTTTTAGCCGCGTGGTTATGACGCTGGATTACAGATCCAGGAGTACCTGGTTCGATCCCCGGTTGGGGCACTCGACGGGAATATTTTCTTTACACGTCTATTTCACATCCTACTACATTTGGTGCCTGGTGCCAGGATGACTTCCGTCGGAGCCCAAGGGCGATGCAATGGCAACGGAGTCACAAAAGAGCCTGGGAATAGTAGAAAACATTTGATACAAATGTTTCATTGTAGGATGGAGGAGTGTAGTAGCGCGGCAAAGCGAAGTACAAATAATCAATATGTATGTAAATATATAGGGCGCATAAATGACCAGTCTAACTGGTCCGGACCTTTTAGCCCCATGGTTATGACGCTCGATTACAGATCCAGGGGTACCTGGTTCGATCCCCAGTCGGGGCACTCGACGGGAATATTTTCTTTACACGTCTATTTCTCCTCCTACTACATTTATAACATATCCATCATCATCAGTCTCAGTAACATTACAATCGCAGTTATATCAAACTGATGCCTTAAAACATCAATATCATTACAATCTATACTACATCATCATCATCATCATCATCATCATCATCATCATCATCTCTTACAGTTCTATTACTATCAAACTCAAGTATTTGTAACACCTTAGGAAAAAATATAACCTTTCAGCTGACATGAGGCTACCGGTTCCCAGCTGTATTATGTTAAATAAGAAACTGAAACGAGAAGTCACAAGTCACTAAACAAGGTTATTTTTATATGTATATAGTAAAATCATATATAAATAAGCAATCTCACCATAAGATTGGCAGATCCACATCAGGATTGTAGAGAAAGCCAATGATCTCTGAAAGAAATGTGTAAAAGATAGTAAATTCTTATGGCATAGGAAGTTCTAACAGATGGCAAAGAAGCATAATTAAAGCATTCAAATATCATCAACATCATCATACCCATCCTCATCATAATCCCTATCATTATCTGCACCAACATTATAAAAATAATCAGGTAAACCATAATTCAACACATCATCATCATCATCATCATCATCATCATCATCAGTAAACATACAATATTTAGAACGTCTACCGTTAGTCTACATAATCAACACAGTATACCATTCATCAACAGTTTTATCAAACCATTAACATTACCAATCTCACTGATTATCATCTACATAAGGTAAGCACTGAGATCATCATCATAATCCTCACAATGGACTGAAGGCACTTAACAAACTCAGCAGCAACTGCAGAAGAATTACCATCATCAACAAATCACAATCATAATGGCAGATGTGCAGTCAGGCAGATCAAAGACACAGGTAAAACTGCTGAATATAAAATTAATAGTAATAAGCTTTGCATTCAGAATCTCTTCCCTGATCATAGTGGCCACCGGCAATAACCCCTACGATACACACCAAACAATCCTTGCGGGCATTAAATCTCCGGACCCTCGTCATGAGTGGTAGAGTTGAGAAAGCAAATGCTAGCAGAAAGGTAAGCTGTAAGAAATGAAGCAAAATTAAGGCATACAAAATACAGAGAGAAAAGAAGCATAACAAAACTACCATCTTCATTACAACATATCCATCATCATCAGTCTCAGTAACATTACAATCTCAATTATATCAAACTGATGCCTTAAAACATCAATATCATTAAAACCTATACTACATCATCATCATCATCATCTCTTACAGTTCTATTACTATCAAACTCAAGTATTTGTAACACCTTAGGAAAAAATATAACCTTGTCAGCTGACATGAGGCTACTGATTCCCAGCTGTATTATGTTAAATAAGAAACTGAAACCAGAAGTCACAAGTCACTAAACAAGGTTATTTTTATATGTATATAGTAAAATCATATATAAATAAGCAATCTTACCATTAGGTTAACAGAGCCACATCAGGACTGTAGAGAAAGCCAGTGATCACTGAAAGAAATGTGTAAAAGATAGTAAATTCTTATGGCATATGAAGTACAAACAGATGGCAAAGAAGCATAATTAAATCATTCAAATATCATCAACATCATCATACCCATCCTCATCATAATCCATAACATTATCTGCACCAACATTATAAAAATAATCAGGTTAACCATAATTCAACACATCATCATCATCATCATCATCAGTAAACATACAATATTAAGAACAACGTCTATCGTTAGTCTATATAATCAACACAGTATACCATTCATCAACAGTTTTATCAAACCATTAACATTACCAATCTCACTGATTATCATCTACATAAGGTAAGCACTGAGATCATCATCATAATCCTCACAATGGACTGAAGGCACTTAACAACCACAGCAGCAGCCGCAATAGGATTACTATCATCAACAAATCACAATCATAATGGCAGTCATTATCATCAACATCAGTGTTGATGTGCAGTCAGGCAGATCAAAGACACAGGTAAAACTGCTGAATATAAAATAGTAATAAGCTTTGCATTCAGAATCTCTTCCCTGATCATAGTGGCCACCGGCAATAACCCCTACGATACACACCAAACAATCCTTGCGGGCATTAAATCTCCGGACCCTCGTCATGAGTGGTAGAGTTGAGAAAGCAAATGCTAGCAGAAAGGTAAGCTGTTAAGAAAAGAAGCAAAATTACGGCATATAAAATACAGAGAGAAAAGAAGCATAACAAAACTACCATCTTCATTACAACATATCCATCATCATCAGTAACATTACAATTACAAATATACCAAATAAACTGAAGCCTTAAAACATCAATAACATTACAGCCTATACTACATCATTATCATCATCATCATCATCATCATCTCTTTCAGTTCTATTACTATTAATTTCTAGTATGTGTAACACCTTAGGAAAAAATATAATCTTATCAGCTGACATGAGGCTACTGGTTCCCAGTTATATTGTGTTAAATAAGAAACTGAAACCAGAAGTCACAAGTCACTAAACAAGGTTATTTTTATATGTATATAGTAAAATCATATATAAATAAGCAATCTCACCGTAAGAATAACAGATCCACATCAGGACTGTAGAGAAAGCCAATTTAATGATCACTGAAAGAAATGTGTAAAAGAAAGTCAATTCTTATGGCATAGGAAGTACTAACAGATGGCAAAAGAAGCATAATTAAAGCATTTAAATCATCATCAACTTCATCATACCCATCCTCATCATAATCCCTATCATCATCTGCACCAACATTATAAAAGTAATCAGGTTTAGTAAACCATAATTGAACACATCATCATCATCATCAGTAAACATACAACATTTAGAACAACCTCTACCTTTAGTCTACATAATCAACACAGTATACCATTCATCAACAGTTTTATCAAACCATTAACATTACCAATCTCATTGTTGTCATCTACATTAGTTTGGCATTGCAATCATGATCATAATCCTAGCAAAGGACTGAAGACACTTAACAAACTCAACAGTAGCTGCAGTAGAATTATCATCATCAACAAATCACAATCATAATGGCAGTCATCATCTTTAAAATCAGTGTTGATATGCAGTCAAGCAGATCAAAGACATTGGCAAAACTGCTGAATATAAAAGTAATAGTTATAAGCTTTGCATTCAGAATCTCTTCCCTGATCATAATGACCATATAAAATACAGAGAGAAAAGAAGCATAGCAAAGATACCATCCTCATCATTAATATATCTATCATCATCAGACTCAGTAACATTACAACTGCAAATATACCAAATAAACTGATGTCTGAAATATCAATACCATTATCACCATTACATCATCATCATCATCATCATCATCTCTTACAGTTCAATTACTACAAAAAAATCTTTGTGTAACACTTCAGGAAAAAATATAACCTTGTCCACTTACTTGAGGCTTCTGGTTTCGAGCTATATTCTGTCAAATAAGAAACTAAACCAGAAGTCATAGGTCACTGGGCAAGGTCATATTCATTCATGTAAAATCATATATAAATAAGCAATCTCACCACTAGGTTGGCAGAGCCTCATCATGACTGTAGAGTTGAGAAAGCCAATGACAGCTGAAAGAAATGTGTAAAAGACAGTAAATTCTGATGGCGTATGAAGTACTAACAGACGGCAAAGAAGCATAATTAAAGCATTTAATCATCATCAACATTACCATAATCATAATACCCATTTTCATCATAATCTACATCATCATCTGCACCAACATTATGATAGTAATTTGGTTCAGTAATTCCATAAATTACCACATCATCATCAGTAAACATACAATAATTAGAACCACTTCTACCATCTGTACACATAATCAGCATATATGATTCATCGGCAGCTAGTATTTTCAAACCATAAGCATTACCAATCTTATTGCTCATTGTCTACATTAGGTTAGCACTGCAATCATTATCATAATCCTAGCAAAGGATTGAAGGCACTTAACATGCTTATCATTGATATTATAACTGTAATTACATCTGATGTATTGATGTTTTGATCATCATCAGTAACAGTACAATAATTATTTTTTTTATTTATACATGCAATATATAATTCGAAAGGTACATGTATCATCAACACTACTGTACAACAATAAACTACATCATCATCATCATCATCATCAAAAGTGCCATTATACATAAATGTTCTAAGCATTTTTTTTTTTTTTTTTGTCATCATCACCATTAAATAATTATCGTCATCAACATCAGTTTTGATGTGAAGCAGGCAGATCAAAGACAAAATGGTTTTGCTGTAAAAGCCATTAAATATAAAGTAGTGATCATGTAGCTTTGCATTCAAATCTCTTCCCTGATCATAGTGGCCACCGGCTATAACCCCTACGATACACACCAAACAATCCTTGCGGGCATTATATCTCCGGACCCTCGTCATGAATGGTAGAGTTGAAAAAACCAATGCTAGCTGTAAGGTAAGCTGTTGGAAAAAAAGGAAAATTAAGGCATATAAATAACAAATGCTGGAAAAGAAGCACAATTAAGGCATATAAATTACAAATGCTGGAATAGAAGCACAATTAAGACATACAAATTATAAACACATATGAGAATAAATAAACATAATTCAGATGAACAAATTACAAAAAGAATTCAGACATTAATTACAGAGACAAAGCATGATTAAAGACTCAATATTCCTCAAAAATAGACGTTTTATTATGCAAGAAGGTTTAGCAAATCAAAATATGGTTTTAATACAATCATAAAATATGGCATCTGACAGCCTGTAAAATTACAGTTAATCTTTCATTCTTGAACTGGAATGAAATGATTTTTTATTGTATGTTGCGAACATTATTTAACAGATACAATAAAAAATCATTTCATTTTTGATTCAGTTCAAAAGACAAGATAATTGAAATTCGACTGGCTGACAGATGCCACATTTTATGATTGTATTATTACCATAAAACAATTTATTAAACTTTTCTTGGATAAAAAATGTCTATTTTTTTAAGAAAAAGGAGTCTTTAAAGCAAATAAATTACATACAAAAAAAAGAAAAAAAAAACTCTCAGCACCCTGGGAAAAAAAATTCAGCAGGTTTTGAAATACTTTTCTTATTTACCAAGAAATAAATGCTGTCATTTCATGCAAATCATTTCCCCAGGAGACAATCTGCATGAAATGTCAATGCCTATTTTCTGAAAAAGAAAAATATCATCAATTTGTCATCTGCTGAATTTGCCCATAGAGTGGTATACAAAATACAAACATACAAAATACAACTTAAGTGAAAAAGCATAATACATACATGAGTTACAAACTAAATAAAATGCTTAACACTTACTATGCAATAGGCCAAATCAGCAGAATGTCAAACTCATATTTTTTCTTGTTTTCCCTAGAAAATAGGAGCTTCCTCTCCCCAGGAGAATATGCATGAAATATCTATCTGCCTACGTTCTGGAAAAATTATGAAAAAAATCATCAATTTGTCATCTGCTGAATTTGCCCATAGAGTGGTATACAAAATACAAACATAAAAAATACAACTTAAGAGAAAAAGCATAATACATACATGAGTTACAAACTAAATAAAATGCTTAACACTTACCATGCAATAGGCCAACTCAGCAGAATGTCAAACTCATATTTTTTCTTGTTTTCCCTAGAAAATAGGAGCATCCTCTCCCCAGGAGACAATCTGCATGAAATATCAATCTGCCTACTTTCTGGAAAAATTACGAAAAAATTCATCAATTTGTCATCTGCTGAATTTGCCCATAGAGTGGTATACAAAATACAAACATACAAAATACAACTCAAGAGAAAAAGCAAAATACATACATGAGTTACAAATTGAAAACACTTACCATGCAATGGGCAAATTCAGCAGATGTCAAACTCATACTTTTTTTTTCCTAGAAGACAGGATCTTACACTTCATGCAAATTGTCTCCTTAGCACACAATTTGCATGAAATATCCCATCTGATATTTCATGCAAATTGTTTCCTAAGGACACAATTTGCATGAAGTATCAGATCCTATTAGAAGATAGGATTTTACACTTCATGCAAATTGTCTTGCATGAAATATCAGATCCTATTTTCTACTTCATGCAATTTGTCTCCTAAGGAGACAATTTGCATGAAGTATCAGATCCTATTTTCTAGAAAAAAAAAAAAAATGAAATCTGCTAAAATTTTTACCCAGCATGTTAAGTTTTAAGGCACACAGTAATTACATAAATCGCAAGCGTAAATCGCCAACGTGAATTTAAATCGCAAACATAAATCCGCAAGCGTCCGCAAGAGTGAATCGCAAACGTGTAGAAAGTGTCGTGAATAGACTCGCTGTACGGAGATGAAACCGCAAACGTAAGGCGCATAAGAACACACATTATATCGTCACTTTCAAAGCAATCAATCAGAAAACTTTCAATGAATTATCACAATCATACATGCTGAACTGAGCTCCGCCAAGCAAAAATGTGTCTTTGGCGCAAATGTGCAGTCTGATCAGGACCTCCACTGTACACTGCTGGTGCCAATGGATACTATAGAATGTATCAATGGAGATCAAAGGCCCAAATGAGACCTTGTACATGCGGGGGATGAATCGTTATCTGTGCATTCTGCACATGCTTCATTAAAAAAACATGCCTATGCAAATATATAGAAAATTTCACCTTCAAAAAGTGAAAATTTTCAGATAAGAAACTGATATTTTTCATATTTTCTGCTCAAAACATAGGTTGTGGGTACTTGTTAGAACCACCTTGGCAAGGCAGTTCTAATGTGTACCCACAATCTATGTTTTCTGAGCAGAAATAAGAAAAATAATGTATACTCCTGTGAACCCCAGTTTTATTACATAAAAATGAGGATTAAGGGGGTGAAAAATTATATAGGCATGTTTTCTTGATGTTAAGACACCATTTTTTGCTTGATGTGGACCAACTTCATAGTCTGATCTACTACTGGTATATATTCCTGTCTAATCTAACATAGTATCAATCTAATATAATCTAACCTATCCAATCTCATACCTAATCCAGTCAGCAGTATTTCTGTCTTGTCATCATGTCAATATAATTGCCTCTGAATCTGTGGGACTTTTACCCGACCTGGCCAAATGACAATCTCCTGCATTAAGTTACTAGCAGCTCTGCCATAGAGGTACAAGGAAGCCTATCTGAATGGGCCCCAATTGGTGGGGGAATGATACTTAGTCAAGTTTTAACATCCCAGTCAACAGTATTTCAGTCATGTCATCATGTCAAGATATCACCTCTGAATCTGTGGGACTTTTACCCGACCTGAGCCAATGATGAACTCAAGTCCTGCTACTAGCAGCTCTGCCACAGAGGCACAAGGCAGCCCATCTACTTCGCAGGCCCCAATGGGCGGGGGCATAATACCTAATCTGATAAAGTCTAACAACTCCAAATAGAAAACAACCTCATGACTTATGTCATCACAGAAACATGTGTACCCATTTGAACTGCCAGCTAAGCACATGTTTTCATACAGGCAAATTTGCTGGGCCCAGTTGTTCAAAGCTAACGATGTCGTTAGTTAACGATTCGTTAAAATTTACATCGAGTGATACGCAAATATACTGAAATTTTTTGCTGAAAAAATGTGAGTAGCTTTTGCAGTGCAAAAGCTACTCACGTTTTTTCAGCAAAAAATATCAGAATATTGTATCTTAAATCCGTTAAAACAGTTAACGAAATGTTCCTTAACGAACATGTTAAGCTAACAATGCTTTGAACAACTGGGCCCTGGATTCCATGGCTTGAAACTATGCTTAGTCATAATTCATTACTATGACATCTCGCCCAGACCTGATGCTTGGTCTCCAGCAAGTTTGAAGTTATAGATGACCAATGGGTAAAAAAAAAAAAATTAGTCTTACCTCTTAATCCATTTATGCAAAATAGACTCTTCTACCTCAGCACTTTGGAAAAATCCTTTTCCAATAGAAGGGGTGTCTGATTGGTTTTATTACTACCACGTTTTTTGGTGTGTTTTTTTAAATTCCTGTATTAAATGCAAACAGTGTGGACCTTGATCAGTTGTTCCATTTTGCAGCATCTTATCTGGGTCTGCACTGTTTGCATATGTCCCTTTTATGGGACACTAGGCATAAATGGATTAAAGTGCTAATAATAACTACAGCAGACATTTTTTTTTTTTTTTTTGTATTTTTAGGGAAAAAAAGGCTTACATTTCGGAAGGAAGGCCAGTAGAAATGTTAATTATGAATGAGCACCCAATTTACTCTAAATACTTAGACAGGCTTGTGCAACCAGTGAGGACTTCAATCAAACTGCTTCTAAAGCAGCAGTTTGATCAGGGTCTACACTATTTACCATTCCATCATAAATTTCAGAGTGAGATCACCTGGGCCCAGTTGTTCAAAACTAACGATGCTGTTAGTCAGCAAAAATATCTGAATTAGATACACCACAACCTCTTTACAACACTATTGTTTGGGTCCATAGCATAAGCCATGTTAGTCAAACAACCATGTTACATCCAAACAAAAATGTATAGATTATATTGAAAAATGACCATTTATGGTCATTTTTCAATATAATCTATACATTTTTGGGATCTATCTTTGAACCCTGTTATATCCAACACTGTGTTATAACGAACCATGTTATAAAGAGGTTGTAGTGTATTGTACTTACTAGAACAGTTAAAATTTTGACCACTAATGAGCTTGTTAGGCTAACGATGCTTTGAACAATTGGGCCCTGGCAGCCAAATTTCAGGATAAGTATGGTAAAAATTAACACTTACCATGCTACTGATAAACTCAGCAGATGACAAACTGATGACATTTTTTTTATTTTTCCTAGAAAATAGGATCTGACACTTCATGCAAATTAATTGCCTCCTTAGAAGACAGTCTGCATGAAGTGTCAAATCCTATTTTCTAGGAAAAGTAAGAAAACTATTTCAAAATGTCTGCTGAAACTTTTACCCTGCATGCAAAGTGTTAACCTGTCTGTATTTTGGGCAAATATTGTAGGTGATGTAATTCACTAGTTTGCACACTTACAAAGAAGCAAATTTTAACAAATATAAACAGAACAATTAAACACTCTACTGGACAAATGATGAGCTGGAGTGGTAGAAGGTGCTCAGACTTCACTGGACACTGATCTCAGACCATTCCCTTTCCACCTCTTCAATAAAGATACTGTGAAATCATAATGTTTACAAGGAGATGAACTTTCCATTCTGTCAAAATGAATAAATACTTTTCTTCTTTGCTCAAGGAAATAATTTTTTATGTTCTTAAAATCAGATTATCTCAATGTATTTTTTTTTTTTTTTTTTTTTTGCTTTCCTGATTAATCTTTACTTTATTGGCTAAATCAGCAGACAACAAATTACAGATAGTTTTCTTATTTTTCACAGGAGATAAGGTTTGACATTTCATTCAAACTGTCTCCTCTGGAGACAATTTTGATAAAATGTCAACCCTTATTTTCCTTTAGAAAATGAACTACAAGTCCCATTTTCTAGGAAAGTGTAAGGGAAGTATCAATTTGTCCTCTGCTGTAGGTAAAAGCAAGAAATATGACAAGTAGTAATATGTCTTAGCTTCCCTCTGCTGCAAACCCCAGAAATATTGGAACTGCCTGTTCATAGAGCATGGACTTGTTAAGGATTTGTTGAGAATTCTGAAAAAAATCTTATTTCTACATAAAACTTAAGCTGAGGATATACTCATAAAGAAAAAGGTGAAAACATTTTGCAGGTACTCATTAGAGACACTTCAAAAAAATGAGTATACAAACAACACACATAGCAACAGATAAGGTGCTTTTTTCATCCGAAAAATGTTGATAGCTTTCTTATTTCTCCATGAAAACATATGTTGTGGGTACTCATTAGAAGCGCCTCACCGAGGCACTTCTAATGAGTACCACAACATATGCATTCGTGGAGAAATTAGAAAAATATTATATGGATACCCCCTCTTATCTGTAGCTATGCAACATATGTTTTTATTGAGAAATGAAAAAAATATTAAAGAATTATCATGAAATACTCAACTAATGCAATCTTAAGCATAGGAAATTTTCAGGTGGAGTCGGGTAGATTTATCATTTTTGTTTTTTTGTTTTTTTCAATGTTTTATTGCTTATTTAGCCTGTTGAGTAAAACTTTCAGCAGACAACATTTTAAAATATTTTTTTCTTATTGTTCTCAGAAAATGGGCTCAGCTGTTTCCTAAGGAGATAATTTCCATAAAATCTCAAAATCTGGTTTCTGGAAAAAATAAGAAAAATTATCAATTTGCCATCTGCTGATTCTGCCCAGACAGTGGTAAAGGTTAAATTAAATTGTCAGACCTCAGTAGCTACATGGAAATGTTACTACCAATTTAGAGCCCACAACTATCCCTTAAAGCCTGAGTAATAACTGCTGCAGACAACATTCTGAAGTTTTTTTTTGTTGTTTTTTTTTTTTACTGTTCAAAGCAAATAAGACTCAATATTTCATGTGAACGATCTGCTAAATAGAGGATTCAAACACATATCAAGAATTAATTTCTCTGAAAAAAACAAAACAAAAAAAAAAACAAAAAAAAAAAAAACAAAAAAAAAAAAACAAACAACTAAATGATGCTTTACCAATTTTAATTCTTAAATAGCCAATCAAAACTGCAGCACAACATTTCTAAAAAAAATTTTATCTTTCAAAGAAAATAAGTCTTGAAATTTTCTGTGAATTGCCTGCCAAACAGATGATTCACATGAATGTCAATTCTTAGTTCTTCTGAAAAAAAAAATCTGAAAAAAAAAAAAAAACAACTGTATGTCATCTGTCTCATATTTTGCTCGACATTTTTTGGGTTAAATTGAATTATGATTAACAGGAAGCTGGTGATTTATTTACACTTTGCATGCTGGGTAAAAATTTCAGCAGACAACATTTTGAAATATTGTTCTTATTTTAACTAGAAAGCATATGATACTACATGCAAATTGTCTCCTTTATAATTTGCATGATGCGTCAGATCCTATTTAAGAAATAATAAGAAAAAATATCATCAGTTTGTCTTCTGCTCATTACGAAAACACGACTATTCAAATATATAGAAAATTTTATCTCCAAAAACTGAAACTTTTCAGATAAAAAACTGAGATATTTTTCATATTTCTGCACAAAACATAGATTGTGGGTACTCATTAGAACCGCCTCGCCGAGGCGATTCTAATGAGTACCCACAATCTATGTTTTGAACAGAAATAAGAAAAATAATGTATACCCCTGTAAACCCCAGTTTTACTATATAAAGGTGGGGTTTAAGGGGGTCAAAATTATATAGGTATGTTTTCCTGATGTGAATTTATCCATGGCATGTTAAGTGTAAATGACAATTATCATTTGAGGAACTTCTGATATAAAGACAGATAAAAACTGTATTTTCTTTTTAAAGTATTGTGTATGAAAATAACAATTTCTTCCAAACAAAATAAAAAATAAAAATATGTCTGTCAATAGCAAAAATTGATAAATCCAAACTACTAAAAACAAAGTCTGTATCTAACTATTGTGTTTGTTTTGAAAGGGTTTCAGAAAGTACTTTGTCCAGATATGGTACTACCAACTTGTATGATTTTTCTAAAAACAAAATATGGTTTGCTGTTCCTTTATTTTTTCAGCAATTCATATTTAGAGATGGTGAAATTAATTGACATCTATATTTCTGTTTGGAGTTAAATTACTAAAAATTGCATTTGATGATTTTTATTGTAGCACTTTATACCTGGAGGCCTTTGGTGGAAGCAGAATAATTTCAAATTTTTGCTTGGTGGAAGCAGAATAATTTCAAATTTTTGCTTGGTGGAAGCAGAATAATTTCATATTTTTGCTTGGTGGAAGCAGAATAATATCAAATTTTTGCTTGGTGGAAGCAGAATAATTTCATATTTTTGTTTGATGGAAGCAGAATAATTTCTTTTTTTTTTTTGGTGGAAGCAGACTAATTTCATATTTTTGTTTGGAGTTAGCAGAAAAATTTCATTTTTTTTTTTTTTGGTGGAAAAAGAATAATGTCATACTTTTTTGGTGGAAGCAGAATAATTTCATATTTTTTGCTTGTGGAAGCAGACTAATTTCGTATTTTTGTTTGGATGAAGCAGAATAATTTCATATTTTTTGTTTGGTTGAAGCAGAATAATTTCATATTTTTTGTTTGGCTGAAGCAGAATAATTTCATATTTTTTGTTTGGTGGAAGCAAAATATTTTCTTATTTTCATTTGATGGAAGCAGAACTGTTAAGCAGGAGTATTTGGTGATAATTCTAGGTTAATTTTTCTTACTCCATAAAAACATTTGTTGTGGATACACATTTGAAGCGCCTTGATTAAAATAAATACCCACAACATATGTATTTTATGGAGAACTGGAGAAAATTATCCCAGAATTATCACCCTAACTCCTTACCTTACTTGTCTTAAAATTTGAACAAGTCCATTTTAACCCATTTATGCTGAGTGGAGTCCATTTCCAATATAGGATGTGTCTTGTTAATTTTTATTGTTACCAAGTTTCATAGAAATTCCTGCATTTCATGTACACAGTGAAGACCCTGATCAGATGCCACATTTGCAGCATCTGATCAGGGTCTACACTGTTTGTCAAATGTCCCTTTTGTGGGAGGCTAGCTTTGATGAATTCAGGTTTAATGGCCAATCCACCCATAAGGATCATTTGCATCTTATGTTCTCATATGCAAGGCATAAATGGCTGCTTAGGCATGTTTGTCCAAACACGTAACCTGAAGTACTAGGACAAACAAGTCTTAGCAAACAGTGTAGACCCGTATCAGACACTGCAGAATGCAGTGTCTGATCAGGGTCTATACTGTTTGCCAATTGTTCAGTAATTTTCAAACACATCAGATTGTGGCAGAAACCTTTTCTAATTATGGACAAGTATGGTAAGGAGTTAGGGTGTCCCCATTCTACGGGTAAATACAGTTCTGCATTTTAGAGCTATGCTTCAGAAATGTGATGCTATCAAAAGTCAACAAAGAGCAGCTTCCTGGAATCACAATTCAATAGTATGTGGGGGGATGAGGGGATAAGCTTTCAGGGGAGAAAACTGTACAAATCATTCCTAGGAAATAAGGTCTAACATTTCATGCAAACTCTCTCCAGAGACTGTTTGCATGAAATGTCAAACCATATTTTCTGGGAATAATAATAATAAAAAATATATTACCAGTTTGTCATTAGCTGAATTTACCCACAGCGTAGCAAAGATTAAACCATATAAACTGCCTAAAATATTCATGATTTCACAGTAATCTGGAGATGCAGAATGTGCTCAGACATCAACAAGTATATTGCAATTGATCAATGTCCCTCCTCACCAATAATAATAATAATAATAATAATGATAAAATAATGATGACAGGGTATATGTCCTATCTGGAACACTTTATTCCATACTACTTTGGCCTATTTTTTTTTTTTTTTTTTTTTATGCAGTAGCTGCTGTTTCTTAAAATACTAAGCGAAAAGGCAAACAGTGTTGACCCTGATCAGACTGTTCCCTTCAGGAGCTGTCTGATCTGGGTATGCACTGTTTGCATATGTCATTTTGTCAGACACTTTGGTGTTTGAAATTTTAGGACATTTACCGTAATAATAATTCATATAACATTACTTCCACCATTTCAGCCACTAGGCCTTTTTCTTCAAGGAACCACATTGATGGAAAAGGCCAAGCAACCAAAATGTTGTAAGCAATAGTTCATTTATTTCAAATAAATTTGTAAACTAACTATTATGTGACAATAGTAATAATGATGATGATGATTATAAAAAGAACTGTCGCAGGAGAGTGTCAATAAGTTCAGGTTCAAACTTTATAAGATATAAACTTCTAACAACTTTAACCAAAACCTTTGCAACACATAATTTTTTTCTAAGTTGATGACCTTGACCTCAAGGTCACTCATGTAGGTCTGGATGGTACAGCATACATTTTCAGACCAGTATCTAACATCAGGGCAAGGATGAACTACTTCCATCCAGAAGTTCTGGAGATATAGCTGTTCAAAACCTATTGTAGCCTGGAGACACCTAAAGTGCAGCATCTGATCAGGATCTCCACTGTTTGCAAATAGTCTAGCCATTTTTCTCTAGGAATATCTACATCTCATAGCCAGATGTATCTAAAATTGAAAATGAACTTTCCAATATATAGTTTTGGAGATTCTATTCAGTCTATGATGGGTTAAAACTTTAACCAAAACTTAACCCCATTCTGACATAGTTCAAGGCCATGGTGACTGCTATATATAGCTCTACCCTACTTTCATAGAGGCGAGCTTATAATAATTACAAGACTCCAAGGTCCATGATTTACTCACCTGAGTGAAACAAGCACGGTAGATTTACTTTAGCAATTTTGACATGTCATTACTGTATTTACCCTAAGTATTTATATAGAAAAGCCTGTACAAACTGTTTTCAACCTTAAACTGCCAATCACAACAATTGTCATCTGCTTTGTCATCTGCTTGTGATTTTAAAAGTCATTTTTGCAAACAGTGTGGACCCAGATCAGACTGCTCCTATGGAACAATCTGATCAGGGTTCACACTGTTTGAAGGTATGCAAAAAATGGTTTGAAAAGTTTGCAAGA
This sequence comes from Anodontia alba, assembly GCA_964016985.1. Classification (NCBI taxonomy): domain Eukaryota; kingdom Metazoa; phylum Mollusca; class Bivalvia; order Lucinida; family Lucinidae; genus Anodontia; species Anodontia alba. The sequence goes on from OZ024826.1 coordinate 24,734,158, forward strand.
ATATTCAGCAGACGTCATAAACAGACGACACTTTCAGATGCATGTTTTCTTGGCGTTCTAAGGGTTAAACGTAAAACAGATGCCATAGAATGCAGCATTTGATCAGGATCTACACTCTTTGCCACTCATCCTTGTTCAAATTTTAGGCCTTGTATAGCATTATTTAGGGTGAATACAGTAAACAACTTTGTCTGCTTCAAACATAGCTTGCTGGCAGACAACACTTTGAAATATTTTTTTTATTTATTTATTTATTTTTGTATTTTCCCCAGAAAACAGGCTTTGTTGTTTCATGCTAATCATCTTCTAAGGACACAATTTGCATGAAAAGTCAAAACCTATTTTCTGCGAAAAAATAAGATAAATATCATTAATTTCTCATCTGCTAAATTTGCCCAGAGAGTGGTAAAGTATTTGGATATCTTAACTGCTTGCCATACTTGTCCTGATATTTCAACAAGTCCACTTTATTTGTTCAAAACTGCTGGATGAGTGGCAAGCAGAAGAGACCCTGATCACTCAACTCTTCTTGTGGCATCTGATCTGGGCCTTCATTGTTTGCTGTGCCCTGTCTGCCCAATTACACAAGGTAAATACAGACGTCAACCATCCTGGAAGACAATTCCAAATAATTCTGAAACATTTTTCATACTGTTCTCCCATTTGCAGTTGATGCTCCATTTGCAGTTTATTGTTTGTGTTGAGGTTTTACTGCCCAGTCAACCCAATGGGATCATGCTGAGCACGGTCAGTTTATCTAACCACTTTTACTGGGCAGGCTTAGTCCTCTAGGCAGTTAACCAGTATTGTGCACATTCTTTCGCCAGATTCAGCGGAGGGGAGAGAATGACAGTAGAACTGCCTGGTCTCCAGTCAGACGCGCATCCAACTGAGCCACCAAGTAAGGCTCCATATGCAGTTTAACCCTTGCCATGCTGAATAAATGAAGATGCCACGCCCACTTCCAATTTTCAGCCAGTCAGATTACTTGATACAGGTTGTTGATACAGATATATATAATTAATGACAAACAGTGCAGATCCAGTTCAGAAGCCAACTGATCTGGATCTACACTGTTTGCAAAGGCAGCGTATAGCCGGGGTTCAGCAGGACAAGGGTTAAGGAAATAAATGTGATACACTTTCAGGCAAGGCAACTCTGTCAAACTTGTTACTGTCTCCTTTTAAAAAAAGTTCACTCTAAAAAAAAAGAATTAACTCTCAAGCAAATTCCTTCCTTTTAGAGCAGACCCATTTTCAGAAGTGACTCACAAAAGATGTCTCCCTTGTAAAAATAGCAGAAAATTTAACCCTAGTCCTGGTGAACCTGGATACACCCTGTCTTAGCAAACAGCGTAAATCCAGACCAGCTGGCTTCTGAAGAAGCCATCTGATCTGGATCTGTACTGTTTGCCATAAAGTATGTGAATTTATAGCATCAATCCAGATCAAGCCATCTGACTGGCTGAAAATCAAAATTGGGTGTGACATCTTAATTTATTCAGCATGCTAAGGGTTAACATGTGTATCCAGTTCCCATAAGATTTTTATTTTGTGTTGAAGTTTTATGGCCAAGTCAACCTATTAGGGTCATGTCATGAGAGCTTAGTTTACCCACTCACACTGTTCCTGGGCAGGATTAGTCCTCTAACTGGTTAGCTAGAACTTGTGTACATACTTTCGTCAGTAAACTGGCAACTACCATTCTTGAATCTGCTAAAAGGGGAGAATGGCCATAGAAACTGTTTAATGATCACTATCCATGAAAGTTATGTTGCCTAGCTGGGGTTCGAACTATATGCTACGACTGCATTATGGAACCCATCCCTCTAAAATTTAATCAGCCACTCAAATTTGGAGGAGACTGGTATCTAGAGTTATCTTTTTTATTTCAACAAAAAAAAAACGTTGTGGGTACTCATTAAAAGTGCCTCACTAAGGTGCCAATCTCTCAGCAGTTAAACAGTCCTTGTGCACATACCTTCACCACTAACTGACAACCTGAGTCATCAAAAGGGGAAGAATGACCATAGAAATGATTTCATGATCAGTTTCCCCTAAAGCTATATGGTGGAGGCTGGGGTTCAAACTTGTGATCCCGGATCTACAGTCATCCTTAATCTGCTGTTAGATCCACTGCCAACTGCACTGTGGAGCTCAGTGCTTATAATGAGTAACCACAACATATTTTCAGGAGAAATAAGAAAAATACCATATTCAACCAAATATCCACACATACCCTATAAGCACACAGTCAAGCAATTTTCGAGTCTTCAAATTACAACCTATGTACTTTTATCCACTCCTTATTAAAGCATATGTTGTGGGCACTCATTTGAATTGCCTCAACTTGTTGAGGCAATTCAAATGAGTACCCACAACATAGTATTTTATAAAGAAAATCAGAAAAATATTTCACAAGCTCATTAAATAGGCCCTTCATGCAATCCTTTGCAGCTGAGCTTTCTTTATTATGTAGATATTTTATTTACATGTTTTTTGGGGTTTTTTTTTCTGATTTCTTTGAAAAACCTAAAAACATAGTGCGGTAATAAATCAGTACGGTATTTACAGGGTACATCTTATATCTGGAGCTATGTAGAGGAGATACTTTTCAAAAAGTAATGATATTTTTTATTTCTTCATGAAAATATATTTTTACTTAATATTAGATATAGCTGAGTGAAGCAATTCTAATGAATCATTAAAGTATGATGTTTTAACTGCTGGGTAAGAATATCAGAGGACAACATTTTGAAATATTTTTCTTATTTTTCCAGAAAATATACTTTACCTGTCAAGGCCTTTTTTCTGATAAAAATAATAAAAATACCATCTAATCTGCCCAGGGAATCTGCCCATGTTTTAACTACCATGGAAAAATTTCAACAGACAACATATTAAAATTTTTTATTTTTCCCAGAAAATAGACTTTGACATTTCATGCAAATTGTCTCCTCAGGAGACAATTTGCATGAAATGTCAAAGGCTATTTTCTGAGCAAAATAAGAAAAATATCATCAGTTTGTTGTTTGCTGAATCTGCCTCAAGAGTGGTAAAGGTAAATGGAGAACCAAGAAAAATATTTACCTAGATATTTCCTCCTACCTTGTGTTATGGCTCCTACCAGTATTTTCTTGAATCACATGTTACTGGAATATAAAGAGAGAGAGAGATTATGGTAATAACCCTACGCATTGGATTGGTTGGTTGGTTTGGAGTTAAACAGCCCATTCAACACTACTAAGGTCATGTCGACCCAGTCAGTTTACCTAACCACACTTTTCCCTGGTAGGCTTAGTCCTCTAAGCACCTAACCAGTACTTGTGCGTATGCTTTCTCCTGACACCTGAGTATTGGGACATACAAGCAAGAGCAAACAGTGTAGACCCAGATCAGAATGCAGCTTCTGATCAGGGTTTACATTGTTTGCCACCTCATCTGTCAATTTTTAGACACATCAACAAGGAGAAAAAAGATGGACTTGATCAAGTACAGTTTGTAAAGGCAACAATGGTAAACTCGTGTCCATTCCATAACTTGAAAACTGTTCAAGGTATTTTCAGAAAACTTTATAGAAATATAAAACATCATCAGTCAAGAGCCCTAAAACTCATCTAAATCATTTTGGAGTTATTCCCCTTTGAAATTCAACATTGCTAATGTCGTGTCCGTTCTATCACTCGAAAACCAATCATGATATTTACTTGAAACTTCATGGAAATATAAAGCAACATCAGACAACGTGCAGAAAATAAGAGCTGTAACTCTTGTCTATATGGAGTTATTCTCCTTTGAAATTTGACAATTGTCATTTTGTGTGCACTTCATAACTTGAAAGCCCTTCATTAGAGAATTGTAATTTTGTGTCCGCTCTATCACTCGAAAACTGTTTAAGACAGTTTCATAAAACGTCATAGAAATATAAAGCATCATCAGACAATGTGCAGAGCACAAGAACTGTATTTCTTGTCAGTTCATTTTTGGAGTTATTCCACTTTGAAATTCGACAATGGTAATTTTGTGTCCCCGCTCTGCAACTTGAAGACTGGTTAAGATATTTTCATGAAATTTCATAGACATGTAAAGAATAATGTCTCCACTGATAGAGGTGGAGACATTTTGTTTTTGCCTCGAATGTCTGTCCATCTGTCTGTCTGTCCATCTGTCATGCAATTGTGTCTGCTCTATAACTTGAAAACCGTTCAAGATATTTTCATGAAACTTCACAGAAATATAAAGCCTCATTAGACCACGTGCAGACCACAAGAACTGTAACTCTTGTCTATACATTTTTATGCCTCCGGCATCAGATGATGCCAGGGCCATATAGTTTTTCGGTTTTCCGTATGTGGGTAAGTGCGTAAAAATGTACGTCCTTCTGTACGATCAGAATGCAGCCTTGCTGAGGTGCTTCTAATGAATCCACACAATGAGGGGAAATAAGAAATACATTCAAACTTCAATGACTTGAACATCTTTGGGACCATGGAAATTTGTTCCAGAAATGGGTAATTCGAGCCAATGAGATTTAATCATGGCACCAAGTCAGGAAGCAAATGGCAATTATTTATGGAAATGTTTTCGATCTTCAACAAAATAATGGTATGTTGGGTGTACTCATTAGCATTGCCTCGGCCATTCTAATGAGTATACACAATATACAATTTCATTATAAAACAAGCAAATTCCATGGGGAATTTATGTCCCCCGCCTTATTTTTATTTGAGGTGTTAAAAATAGGTAAGTTAACCAGAGGACCATTGGTCCTATATCACCAACCTAAGTATTGAAGCAGGAAACCAGTGATAAAAAATAATTTCAGGATTCTGAAAAAACCACATGCATATCTTCAGACCATCCTTAAAGCACCTGTAAAGATTCAAAGGATCGGCTTAAAACTGTGGTAGGTGTTACAGGGACAAGATACCTACTCCCTATACGCTTCTGTAGTATCAGAACTAAAAAAATGTCTAAGTTAAAAATGCGGAAAAAGTAATAAAAACAAGCAAATTCCATGGGGAATTTATGTCCCCCGCCCTATTTTTATTTGAGGTGTTAAAAATGGTAAAGTTAACCAGAGGACCATTGGTCCTGTATCAAGTACCTAAGTATTGAAGCAGGAAACCAGTGATAAAAAATAATTTCAAGATTCTGAAAAAACCACATGCATATCTTCTGACCATCCTTAAAGCACCTGTAAAGTTTCAAAGGATCAGCTTAAAACTGTGGTAGGAGTTACGGGGTCAAGGTACCTACTCCCTATACGCTTCTGTAGTATTAGAACTCAAAAAATGTCTAAGTTAAAAATGCGGAAAAAGTAATAAAAAAATATGTCAGGATTCTAAAAAATCCACCTGCATATTTTCAGGCCATCCTGAAAGCCCACGTAAAGTTTCAAAAGGATCGGTCAAAAACTGTGGGAGGAGTTAAGGGGACAAGGTACCTACTCCCTACACACTTCTGTAATATTAGAACTCAAAATATGTCTAAGTTCAAAACGTGTAAAAAATAATAAAAAATAATTTCAGGATTCTGAAAAAACCACATGCACAACTTCAGACCATCCTTAAAGCATCTGTAAAGTTTCAAAAGAATCGGCCAAAAACTGTGGGAGGAGTTAAGGGGACAAGGTACCTGCTCCCTATATACTTCTGTAGTATTAGAACTCAAAAAATGTCTAAGTTAAAAATGCGGAAAAAGTGATAAAATTATTTCAGGATTCTGAAAAAACCACATGCATATTTTCAGGCCATCCTGAAAGCCCATGTAAAGTTTCAAAAGGATCGGCCAAAAACTGTGGGAGGAGTTAAGGGGACCAGGTACCTACTCCCTATACGCTTCTGTAATATTAGAACTCAAAAAATTTCTATGTTCAAAATGTCTAAAAAGTAATAAAAAATTAATTTCAGGATTCTGAAAAAACCACATGCACATCTTCAGACCATCCTTAAAACACCTGTAAAGTTTCAAAAGAATCGGCCAAAAACTGTGGGAGGAGTTAAGGGGACAAGGTACCTGCTCCCTATACACTTCTGTAGTATTAGAACTCAAAAAATGTCTAAGTTAAAAATGCGGAAAAAGTAATAAAAAATTATTTCAGGATTCTGAAAAAACCACATGCATATCTTCAGGCCATCCTAAAAGCCCATGTAAAGTTTCAAAAGGATCGGCCAAAAACTGTGGGAGGAGTTAAGGGGACAAGGTACCTACTCCCTATAGACTTCTGTAATATTAGAACTCAAAAAATGTCTAAGTTAAAAATGCAAAAAAAAATAATAAAAAATTATTTCAGGATTCTGAAAAAACCACATGCACATCTTCAGACCATCCTTAAAACACCTGTAAAGTTTCAAAAGGATCGGACAAAAACTGTGGGAGGAGTTAAGGGGACAAAGTACAAACTAAAAACTCGGAACCACGCACCACGGAAAACCAAAAACAGTGTCCCTCCACTTTTCTTCGAAAAGGTGGGGGACAATTATTTCAGGATTCTGAAAAAAAAAAAAAAACACATGCATATCTTCAGGCCAACCTAAAAGCCCATGTAAAGTTTTAAAAGGATCGGCCAAAAACTGTGGGAGGAGTTAAGGGGACAAGGTACCTGCTCCCCATACACTTCTGTAATATACAGAACTCAAAAAATGTCTAAGTTCAAAATGTGTAAAAAATACTAAACAATAATTCCAGGATTCTAAAAAAAACACATGCATATTTTCAAACTATTCTTAAAGCACCTGTAAAGTTTCAAAAGGATCGGCTTAAAACTGTGGTAGGAGTTACGGGGACAAGGTACCTACTCCCTATACGCTTCTGTAGTATTAGAACTCAAAAAATGTCTAAGTTAAAAATGCGGAAAAAGTAATAAAAAATTATTCCAGGATTCCAAAAAAACCACATGCATATCTTCAGGCCATCCTAAAAGCCCATGTAAAGTTTCAAAAGGATCGGTCAAAAACTGTGGGAGGAGTTAAGGGGACAAGACCTGCTCCCTATACACTTCTGTAATATTAGAACTCAAAAAATGTCTAAGTTAAAAATGCAGAAAAAGTGATAAAAAATTATTTCAGGATTCTGAAAAATCTGCATGCATATCTTCAGGCCATACCAAAAGGCCATGTAAAGTTCCAAAAGGATCAGCCAAAAACTATGGGAGGAGTTAAGGGGACAAGGTACCTACTCCCTATAGACTTCTGTAATATTAGAACTCAAAAAATGTCTAAGTTCAAAATGTGAAAAAAGTGATAAAAATAATTTCAGGATTCTGAAAACACCACATGCATATCTTCAGACCATCCTTAAAGCATCTATAAAATGTCAAAAGGATCGGACAAAAACTGTGGGAGGAGTTAAGGGGACAACTTGGTACCTACTAAAAATTCGGAACCACACACCACGCACCACGTACCACGCGCCACGCACCACTTACCACGCACCACGTGCCACGCACCACGGAAAGCCAAAAACAGTGTCCCTCCGCTTTTCTTCCAAAAGGTGGAGGACAATAATAAAATTTCCCTCATTATTTGTTTTCTTGAGCTATCAGAAAAATTCCATAGGGACTCAAAAATTAGTTCCAATAAGCCATTTTCCCTCAATATTTGTTTTCTTGAGCTATCGAAAAAATTCTGTAGGGAGTCAAAAATGAGTTCAAATAAGCCATGGTAAATAAGTCATCGGTGTTTGAGCCATTGAAGTTCGACTGTATGTTTATGTGATGCATCCTCATGGATGTCTGGAGCAATGAAAATGATCAAAATAAATGCAATTTTAGCCTCTATCATACCTTCCTTGGTCAGTTTTCTCTTACACACTGTCAGGACCCACAGATAAGAACCTACAAATATATAGAAAATAAACCAGTGATTACCTGAAACAAAAAAATCTGTCATGAAGGATCATGATAATTTGGTAAAAATAACTTCTGAAAGACAGAATATTTTACCAAAGTATCCATACTCCTGAGTGACAGATTTTTTGTATCAAATAAACACTGTTCATCATTCTTTTCATTATCCTTTGCCACTCTCTAGGCAAATTCAGCAGATGACAAACTGATTTTGTTTGTGTTGAGGTTTTACAGTCCAGTCAACCATATGGGGTCATGTCAAGCGCGGTCAGTTTACCTAACCACATGTTTACTGGGCAGACTTAGTCCTCTAAGTGGTTAACCAGTATTGTGCACTTTTTTTCGCCAAAAACTGACAAATGCCCTTCTTGAATCAGCGGAAGGGAGAGAATGACCGTAGAAAATATTTCATGATCAATCCAAGTGAGCCACCAAGGCCGGACAAACTGATATTTTTCTGATTTTACTCAGACAAAACAGGATTTGACATTTCATGCAAATTGTCTCCACTGGAGACAATCTGCAAGAAATGTCAAATCCTGCTTCTTGGGAAAAAAAAATATTTCAAAATGCCATCTGCTGAAAATTTTATCCAAAGTGCTAAGCCTTAAATTAGCTTTTCACCTTCTTTTAATCAAAAGGCCAGTACAAGTAATCAGACAATAAAACTGAGTTGCAGGTTATATTAATTGCCTAAAAGCGGACTTTTTAAGGATTATTATTTTTTCTTATTTATTCACAAACCAAGGCACTTCTAATGAGTACCCACATTGGCTTTATAGAGAAAATTTTCCTAAAATTATCATCAAAATACTCTTCCTTCACAAGTCTTCTGCTCTAAGTATTCAAACAGACAGACCTGAGTAAACAGTGTGGACACAGATCAGCTGCTACAGAATGCAAAGCTTGTTATGAACATGTATGTTAACCTCTGGGCAAATGCAACAGATGACACCTTGAAATTGGAGGCCATTTGTATGAAAGGTCAAAAAAGGCAATTGACATGAAATATCAAAACTTATTTTGTAGGAAAATTAAGAAAAATATTTCAAAACATTGTCTGCTGAATTTTTTCCCCAGCATGCTCCATTTTGTGGGCTAATTCAGCAGACAACACAGATGATTTTTTTTTTTATTTTTTTTTATTTTTCCTACAAAATAGGACGACATTTCATGCAAATTGCCTAGTCAAGGTCACAGACTGAGAACTTTCTTGTTACACTGTTATGTTAAAAGCTTTTAATAATATGTATGTCCTGAATGCTTTAATGGGTTTAATAGGTATGTCAGATACTGGTCTGAGCAAGGCCAACCCTCAAGGTAATCAATTTAGAATATCCATGTTAATGTTTTTATGTCAAAAGATTTTAAAGATGAAGATCTCCTGAATGAACTTAAATAGACAACTAAATTGCATAGTTGATGGCAAGCCATTGCAAAATCTGTGCTAATGTTGCTAATAGTATGATCAACTGATGGACCGACAGATGGATGGATGGAAATATAATCTTACTCTCGCACAGCCTTACCAGGTGGGGAAGTCATGAAGCAAGTTTGGTTAAATTCTGTCCAGTGGTTAATAGGAGATAGCGTGATGGACAGATGGATGGACAGATAAAGACAGACAGATGGATGGGTGGACAGAAAAACGATGTTGCTCTTGCACACCTACCACACAGGGAAGTCATGTATTTAGTTTGGTTATATTCCACCTAGTGGTGTAGGAGGAGATAGTGTGACAAACAGATGAAAGGACAGTGGGACAAACAGAGGCACTCACAATATCTCTATCACTAAAGCGTGGGGATAAGGAGTGATGTTAAACACTGGTCCAAAGTTAAGTTCAGTGTGAGGCTTCGAACTTTCATATTTAAGTTTTATTCTAAAGGCACAGAATAATCATACTTAAAATTTTATTTTTAAGTTTTAACCCTTGTCCTGCTGAATAAATTAAGATGCCACGCCCTTTTCAAATTTTCAGCCAATCAGATTACTTGATCCAGATTGTTGCTATAAATTTGCATACTTGATGGCAAACAGTGCAGAACCAGATCAGTTGGCTTCTTCAGAAGCCAACTGATCTGGATCTACACTGTTTGCAAAACGGTATATCCGGGCTCAGCAGGACAAGGGTTAAGAAATGTATATCTCCAGAGTGTATGGAGGAGTGTCACTGATATTTGGATTGGTGCTGGATACTCATCCAAAGAGCAAGACTCCCACCCCCAGCAGTGACCCAGAGATCAAATCACAAATGACAAATTTTTCATATGATGAACCTGTGCAATTTCTGGTGAGCCCCAGTCAGCATTCTACGTAAATCTATATCGGGCCGTCATCGGCCCGTCAGGGTAGCTGACGGGCTGATGACGGCCCGATGTAGATTTATGTAGAATGCTAGCTGGGGCTATCCTGTCAAGTGACAGGTCTTGATGTAATCATACTATACAACTATATTTCTAACTAATGCAAGTAGACATTGAAAAACATCATCAGATCTTTTTTGCTCAAGTCTCTCACCATACAAGAGTTTCTGATAATTCTTGTCAGAGTGAATGATGTTCAGGTTAAGTTGTAAAGATGCAACTATGATTAGATCTTTTAAACCCATCACCATTTGTTAAATGCACATGTTAATGAACCATGATAAGCACCATCAGGTCTTAGTTACTCAAGTCTTCCACCACACAAGAGTAAATAAACTACTGATAATTCTTGTCAGAGTGAATGATGTTAACCCTTGTCCTGCTGAATAAATTAAGAGGCCATGCCCTTTTTAATTTTTCAGCCAATCAGATTACTTGATCCAGATTGTTGATCTAAGTTCACATACTGTATGGCCAACAGTGCAGATCCAGATCTTAGAAGCCAGTTGATCTGGATCTATACTGTTTGCAAAGGCAGGTATATCTTTAATATCTGGGTTCAGCAGGACAAGGATTAATGTAAGTTGTGAAGATGCAACTAGGATTTGATTTTGTTAAACCCTGACAAGCACCATCAGATCATATTTACTCAAGTCTTCCTCCATACAAGAGTAAACTACTGGTAGTTCTTGTCAGACTGAATGATGTTAATGTAAGTCGTGAAGATGCAACTATGATTAGATCTTGTTAAACCAATCACCAGCATGCTAGATGCATGTTTTAATGGCCACTGGCAAGCACCATCAGATCTCGTTTACTCAAGTCTTCCACCATACAAGAGTAAACCACTGATAATTTTTCAGAGTGAATGATGTTAAGGTAAGTTGTAAAGATGCAACTATGATTAGATCTTGTGTTAAACCTGCCACCATTTTGTTAGATGCACATGTTAATGAACCCTGACAAGCACCATCAAGTCTTAATTACTCAAGTCTTCCACCACATGAGACTAAGTAAACTACTGATAATTCTTGTAAGAGAGAATGAAGTTAACCCTTGTCCTGCTGAATAAATTAAGAGGCCATGCCCTTTTAAATTTTTCAGCCAATCAGATTACTTGATCCAGATTGTTGATCTATGTTCACATATGGCAAACAATGCAGATCCGATATGGATCTACACTGTTTACAAAGGCAGGGTATATATCTGGGTTCAGCAGGACAAGGGTTAATGTAAGTTCTGAAGATGCAACTGGGATTAGATCTTGTTAAACCCACTACCATCTACGTTAATGATCCCCAACAAGCACCATCAGATCATATTTACTCAAGTCTCCCACTGAACAAAAGTAAACTACTGATAATTCTTGTCAGAGTGAAAGAATGTAAGTTGTAAAGATGCAACTAATCTTACAATGATTAGCTCTTGTTAAACCCACTACCAGTATGTTAGATGCATATACTAAAGGCCACTGACAAGCACCTTCAGATCTTGTTTACTCAAGTATCCCACCATTCAAGAGTAAACTACTGATAATTCTTGTCAGAGTGAATGATGTTAATGTAAGTTATGAAGATGCAACTATGATTAGATATTGTTAAACCCACCACCATTTTGATAGATGCTCATGAACCCTGACAAGCACCATCAGGTATTAGTTACTCAAGTCTTCCACCACACAAGAGTAAATAAACTACTGATAATTCTTGTCAGAGTGAAAGATATTAATTAACCCTTGTCCTGCTGAATAAATAAAGATGTCACACCTTCTTTTAATTTTCTGCCAATCAGATTACTTGATCCAAGTTGTTCATGCAAATTCAAATACATAATGACAAACAGTGCAGATCCAGATCAATGGACTTCTTCAGAAGCCCACTGATCTGGATCTACACTGTTTGCAAAGGAAGGGTATATTTGAGTTCAGCAGGACAAGGGTTAATGTAAGTTGTGAAGATGCAACTACGATTTAGATCTTGTTAAACCCACCATCCTTATGTTAGATGCATGTGTTAATGATCCCTGACAAGCGCCATCAGATCATATTTACTCAAGTCTTCCACCATACAGGAGTAAACTACTGATAACTCTTGTCAGACTGAATGCTGTTAATGTAAGTGAAGATGCAACTATGGTTAGACCAGCTTTTGAAGCTATGCATGGCCCATATAGTCTTTCTGTAGCATTTGTCCACAGGCACACGACTGTCTATTTCTGATTTTTTACATATTATAAAATGTTAGTCTACCATTACTTTTCTATCAATTTTCAAGTCGATCGGTTATGAAATAAGCTATTTGCAAAACTTCACTCCAATAGACAATAAAACACTACAGGCATATGATGTTTTACGTCTTTGTTATTTCGCAACCAGTCGAATTGAAACCGGACAGTGAGCTAGAGGATATTTCCAGATCTCATAATCTGTAAAAAAAACCCCAAAACAATAGAAATATTCCGTCAAGTGCCTGCTCGTTTGTTGGGTCTTCCACAAAGTCAAGCACAGTGGTCACCCATCCAGCTACTAACTGCGTAACCACTAACTGCTAACTTTATGAAGAAGACAACCACTTAAACGAAATCCCAATGAACAATCAACCAATCAAAAATGATACAGAAAGAATTGTTCAGTAACTAGATGTTTCTTCAAAACTGATACAAAGTCAGCTTGATTATAGAGCATTAACTAAAATTGGCCTTATCACCCAACATTGACGGGCCGTGCATTCTTGTTAAACCCAGTACCATTATGTTAGCTGCGCATGTTAATGACAAGCACACTCAGGTCGATCTTTGTTTACTCAAGTCTTCCACCAAACAAGCGTAAACTGCAGATAATTCTTGTCAGCTTAAATAATAGTAATGCATGTTGTGAAGATGCAACCATGACCAGATATTATTAAACCCACCACAATCAAGTTAGAAGCACATGCTAATTAAAGGACACTGACAAGCATCATCAGATCTTATTTAATCAAGTCTTCCACCAAACAAGAGTAAACTACTGATTGTTCTTTGTCAGAGGGAATAATGTTAACTCATTTATGCCTAACTCCTTTAAATGGGGCATTGGCAAACAGTATAGACCCAGATTAGATGCCATAGCAGTGTCTGATCAGGATCTACACTCTTTGCATTAAATACAAGTATTTCTATAAAACATGGGAAGAATAAAAACTAACCAGACATCCCTTTCTACTGGAAATGGACCAGTCCAAACAGTGAGTCTACTTGGCACAAATGGGTTCATATGCTGAGAAGATGCAATTGTAATTGACTTGTCACCAGACAGAAAGGCTCACCTGAATACAGACTGTCCATCAAATGGAAAAAAAAGCCAGCCATAGCTCTTGATAAAATGCTTTTTCAATCCAAAAGTATTGATATTTTTTGTATTTCTCCATGAACATTTATATTGTGGGTACTCATTAGAAGCACCTCACTAAGGTGATTCTAATGAGTACCCACAATACGTGTTTTTTTGTATTGATATTTTTTGTATTTCTCCATGAACATTTATATTGTGGGTATTTATATTTTGAGTGCCCACAATGTCTTTTTGTGGGAAAACAAGAAAAATATTCACCCGATACCCACTCATATCTAGACCTATGGCCAGTCACATGACCTCATGGCCACTGCTTGGGCTGGGCTTTGCATTGAAATCTTTGGATCAGTTTCTAACTTTAATCCAAGTATGATCGAACTACATCCATTTAGTCAGAAGATTTTATCAAAACTTGAATATAAAATTTATGAAACCAGATTTCTGCCAATGGATAGGTTGCACCACACGAATTTACAAAGTTGGTGAACCATGAAATATAGGTCAAAATCAAATATGGATACTGCCGAACTATCATCCCTAAGTGCAGGTTTACACCAATTGTCATCACTACAGCCTTTAAAGTTCTTGGGAAATGAAATTGAACATTAGGGTCATAGTTAGGGTTGATGCAAATGTTGATGGATTGATGAATAAATGGACAGAAAACCAGATCATACCATGCTAAAAGCAAGTACGACAACGAATTTTCTTTGTCTGTGACTTTGACCTCAGGGTCACAGAACTGGTTGATGCTCACATGAAAGGAAAATTTGGGTCCTTGTATACCAACAATCCAAGTATTGATTTAAAAGATGTATATATTTTTTGAGGTGCACGGAGTCTCCAAAAGACTCATCATAGTAAAGCTTATAGTTGGCCAGCATGTTGTTACCTTTCTGTCTGTATATGCCCCATAGAGGGGTATAGGTGATGAGTTTAAGGACCTATTTTTTGATCTGTGATGAGTTTAAGGACCTGTTTTTTGGCAGGCGGGAACCAGATGTTGAGGGTGAGAGAACCCTGGAGTATAAGAAGCATTTGACCTGCTTCTTGGGGACACGTTTCAAGAAACGTGACAGCCATCTCAGCAAGTACAAGTCAGGAAACATAGCCATGCAAGTAGTCACCATCCTTTTCAGTAGGAGACTTCATCCCTTTCCGTAGGACAATGCGCAAACTTGTCACAGATGTAAAAGTTATCCCTAGCAAGGAAGTAGCCCTGCAACATCAGCTTCTTGTATGCGACATGAGGAATGATGTGCCACCAAAATCCAAGCGCAAGTTCACCCCTCGCCTCAAAGTTTGGGAGCTTAAAGACCCTCAGATGAGCAATCATTTTCAGGAGGTCTTCAACTTGCATGTGAGCATGTCTGCAGGTGCAGCTGATGCAGCCACTGAGGATATCTGGAACAACATCAAGGCTGGACTGCTCAAGACAACTGAGGAGGTGTGTGGCACAACTCAGCCCAACCATTGGTGTCGTGAAACCTGGTGGTGGCATGAACATGTGGAAAAGGCCACTGCTGCCAAGCGGGTAGCTTTCAAGGCCTGGAAGACTGGTAAAGGCACTAGGACATCATAAGTTGTTTTTTTTTTCATTTGTCTGTCATTTCTGACAATGACCAGTCCTAATCAGCTGTGTGAAGTGTTATAATTTGTGTGTTCTAAGATGGCTGATGAGACCAATCATAGTTCTAAACTGCCTGTTGCAGATAGAACAAGAGAGGTCTGAGGAAGAAAGCTCTGTTGGTGATGTCTTAGCTCTGGCTTTCTGCTCTCATATGATGCAGCCAATGCAATGCCAGACATGCAGTGCACCATGCTCCTCAAGAAGCTGCCAAGAAGGTCTACAAGAATATTGACCCTAAGTCTTTAGAAGTCTACCGCCTTGCTAACAAGATTAGAAGAGAGAATGCTGATGTTGTTGGTGACAAATCAGTGAAGAATGATGCAGGAGAGATGTCTGTGTAAAGACTCAAAGCAGAAGGCCTGCTTAGAGCACTACCAAAGGCTTCTCAACGTTTAGTTTGAGTGGGGCCCAGACCACTGTTTGTTGTCTACTGAATTTGCCCATCTCATGCTGTGTTAATACAAATGAACAAGGAAATATAAGAAGTCAAAGGTCAATTTAAAGATCACACGCAAAGTAATTGTCAAAGTTATTAGAGGTAGTGGTAAAGAGCATTCCGTATTTACACTAAAATGCAGATACCTAATAGTCAGATGATGACAAGGGTTTGGTGTTTTATATCCCTATCAACATTTTATATGTCATATCAAGATATTGGACAGGTGATGATGACAGGCTCGGTGCAATGCAATGAAGCACAATACAGTCATGGGCTGACTTCTGCCTCCAGCGGGATTCAAATCTTGTCCCAAGGTTATAAAAGTTTTTTCATGCTCAACTCAGCTGAGCATGAAATTTTCTCTGGTAATAAATATGAAAATGCCAACAATAGTAGTTGGCATTTTCATATTTATTACCAGAGAAAATTTCATGCTCAGTCTTGTTTAGCAAGAAAGATATTTGCAATTGTTGGTAATTTTAGTTTTACTAGCAGGAGAAATTTCATGCTCAGCTGAGTTGAGTATGAAAAAAGTTTTATAACCTCTGGGCCTGAACCTTGTGATCTGAAGTCTGGAGCACTAACAACTTGGACAACTGAACTCTTCCCAAAAAGTCAGAAAAAAGCCTTTACAAACACTGTAGATCCAGATTAGACTGCTCCTAAAGGAGCATTCTGGTCAGGTTCTGCACTTTTTGTCATTTAGTAAAAGATTTTGCAGCAGAAATGTCTGTTCAACAATTTTGTTTTACAAATAGTAAAATAGATATTGCTACAGTCAGATAAACATGTCCTCTGATACCTGTTACTATTGTGGGCCTTTTTGTTGTATATTTTAATGCTTAGCATGCTGGGTAAAGAGTTCAGTGGATGACATTTTGAAATATTTTCTTATTTTCCCCAGAAAACAGAATTAGACGTTTCATGCAAACTGTCTACAAAGCACACTTTGCATAAAATGTCAAATCCTGTTTTCTTGGAAAAGTAGATAGTTTGCATGAGTTGTCAACAAATCTTGTTTTCTGGGAAAAATAAGAAAAAATCATTTAGTCACTGGCTAAATTTGCATATGGAGTGATAAAGGTTAAAAATCTTTAATATAGAACCTTAACCCATTTTAGTCAGGAACCCCTAACAGTGTAATTGATAACCAGTGTTACCAGATCAGATGCTGCAAAATGAAGTGTCTGATCTGGGTATACACTGTTTGCATTAATTACAAGAACTTTTATAAAACAAAGTAATCATAAAAACTAACCAGACACCTGCTTTTGGAAATAGACCGGCATAAAGAGTTGGGATAGAGTTCACTTAACCCTTGCTTTGCTGAATAAATTAAGATGCCACTATTTCTAATTCCCAGCCAATCAGATTACTTGATCCTGGTTTTTGATAGAAATTCACATATTTAATGACAAACAGTGCAGATCCAGATCAGTTAGCTTCTGAATTGGCTTCTTCAGAAGCCAACTGATCTGGATCTACACTGTTTGCGAAGACAGGACTTGTCATGTTCAGCAAGAGAAGGGTTAACATAATAAATGGGTTAACAAAGCATGACTCGCATACTAATGCTGACACTAGGATGACAACATCTCTATCAGTACTTTCAGCCCTGATAACAATTAAATGCAGCAGACAAAAAAATATATTTTTTTTTTTTTTTTTTTTTTTTTTAGAGAAAATAGGGCTTGACATTTCAGGTGTAATATCTGACTAGCAGTTAGGTGTTCTTTTCTCTGAAAACAAAACAAAACAAAACAAAAACAAAACAACTTTGTGCTAAGCACAAAACAACAATTTTGTGCTAAGCCAAAAAAAGGGTCAACTGTGTTTAGGCAAGATAATAAATCATCTGCTGAAATTTTTACTGACCATCAATGCATTTTGCACCACAGAATAAATTGATGTAAAAATTTTCAAGGTTTTCTTTTCTTTTTTTTTATTTCTCTTTAATTTTCAAAGTTTTGCACACTACCTTTACCTGAAGAAATTTCAAGATTTGTTTTTCTTTTTGTCACACTAAGTAAAATGTGTTCCATGGGCTAAATTATGAAAATCGTGGATATTGTGTCTTGTGTAATCAGTAATGCCTATCTTGCACAATTTGTTTGTGTTGAGGTTTTACGGGCCAGTCAACCCAATGGGGTCATGTCGAGCGTGGTCAGTTTACCTAACCACACGTTTACTGGGCAGGCTTAGTCCTCTAAGCGGTTAACCAGTATTGTGCACATTCTTTTGCCAGAACCTGACAACTGCCCTTCTTGAATCAGCGGAAGGGAGAGAATGACCGTAGAAAATATTTCATGACCAATCTCCACAAAAGAATGTTGCCGACCTCGGCGGGGGTTGAACCCGCAACCTCCTGGTCTCCAGTCGGACAGCGCCACTGAGCCACCGAGGCCGGCTATCTTGCACAATGAAGTCACTTGCAAAAGGATGCCATGACATTTCTTCTTAGTAAAATGCTACATAGTAAAGAAATGGTTATAATGTAGGTTTGATAGAGGTAAAGATAGTATGATTCAGTTGTGATCATGGGACAGTAATGAGGCTAGATCAATACTGAAATGCTACAGAAAATCTATATCACTATGCTAGGTAGGAAGTGAGCATGTGACAATGCAGCAAGACTACTTCCACCCTGTGCAACCACCTGTGTGAGAGATATCAGTATATATTCAAAAGACTATGGATATTTGTCAGTGGCAATCCCACTTTCATGAATTAGATGTCAGATCCCACCACAGCACTAATAAATCATGGAGTAATGCATGACCACAGCACACTACATCTACCATATCTCCAGATAAGGCATGTTTTTCAACCATAGCTGAACTTGACCTAAAAATTGCATTGGGCCATCTAACTATTGATAGTTTCTTATTTCCCCACAAAAACGTGTTGTGGGTACGGTACTCATTAGAAATGTCTAGAGATAGGATCTGAGTTTTATGAGTTGAGATTTTTATAATGACCCAGTCATCCTATTAAGGTCATGATGAGCTGGTCAATTTACCCAACCACACTTTTCCTAGGCAGGCTTAACCCTCTAAATGGTTTTCCAGTACTTGTGCACATTCTGTCACCAGATACTGACATCTGCCCTTCTTGAATCAGCAGAAGAGAGAAAATGACTGTAGAAACTGTTTCATGATCATTCTTCACAGAAGACTGTTGCTGGACTCAGTGGGGATCAAAGCCTAGACCTCCTGATCACCATCCAACTGAGCCAGCTAGGATCTAACTTACATTTCTATTTCCTGTATTCCAAACCTTCAATGAGGATGGACAGAAGGATAAATGAATAGGACAGCAGACTAGGAGTCAGAATAAAAAAAATGATTATGTATTCCATGACTTTAGTATACAAGATTTAGGTAAACAGCAAATTACCTTCAAATCCTGCACACAATTGTTTAGGAGAAAAAGAGTAAGATACAAAAATCAAAGCATTTAACCCTATGATCCCTTGCTCAGGGCCAGAAATCAACATGATGCTGCAAGAGCCTAGCAAAGGCATACAGCAAATTTGGTTTAAACCAACAATATAGAAAGATATACCATTTATAGACAAACAAAGGAATGAACAGGCAGAGGTAATCATAATATCCCAACTGTTCTTTTCATATAGATCAAGGTTTAATAATAATAGCGTGCCATGATCTGTTAAGTTCTGTCAGATGTCCAAGATTTGAAGTCACAAGCTGAAAGATACCCAAAACTGTACCTCAAGAAATCCTCCAATACTCAAACCTTCAAACTTGCTGATACCTAAACATTTGATAAACCAAAGGAACAGGACCAGATGGAACACTCCAACACCTTAACACTTGACAAACTGAAATACAATATCCATGAAACCCCTGAAAAACTGGACCTAAAAAAAAACTTCTGATGCCTAAACCTACTTAATATCCTACATACCCAACAACACTTACCTTTCAACCTATGAAATAAAACTGAAATAAGCCACAAAGAATCTATTTTACCTCTCTGACAAAGACTGGATCTAAAGAACTGGCCTCTAAACCTCTGACAACCTGAAATACTTGCCCTGAAAAAATCCTCTATCAGCCACCACAGCACTAATAAATCATGGAGTATTGCATGACCACAGCACACTACATCTACCATATCTCCAGATAAGGCATGTTTTTCATGATACCCAAACCTCAAACTGAAAGACTAAACCCAAAGAAATCCTGTGACATATTAAACCTTGAAACCTCTGACACAACTAACAAAAGAATCTGAAGCAATGCTCTGACACCCTAACTCTGACAAACATAGAGAACCTGAAGAAACTCTCTGATACAAACTGTAAACCCACAAAAACTAAAACAGGACCTGACAACCAAACTCTGATAAACATAGAGAACCTGAAGAAACTAAAACAAACTGTAAACCCACAAAAACTAAAAAAACAGGACTGGAACACCCAAACTCCGACAAACATAGAGGACCTGAAGAAACTAACACAAAATGTAAACCCATAAAAACTAAAAAAAAAGGACCTGACACCCAAACTCTGACAAACATAGAGAACCTGAAGAAACTCTCTGACACAAACTGTAAACCCACAAAAACTAAAAAACTGGACCTGAAGAAACCTTTTGATACCAAAACCTCTGATAAACAGACTGTACATGAAGAAACCTTCCAATACCTAAACCATAAAATCCTCTGACAAACAAAACACATGGGGCCTGAAGAAACACTTAAATACTTTAACAGATTGACAGTTGAAAATCTCTGACAATAAACACTTCAAATAAGCACTTCAACAGCTTTGACAAACAGACTGACAGTTTGAAAACCTCTTACAACAAAACCTTGACAAACAAACTCCGATACCTGAACTCCTGAAAATGTTAACCAGAATATCCATGCAACTCCTTTGATAAAAAACTGTGAGACTACACCTAAATATAATAAAACAACCATCTGAAACCTTGAAACCCTCTGACAAACAAAAAGACAGGACCTGAAAATACCCACTGATACCTGAACTCCTGAAAATGTGAAACAAATCCATGAAACTTCTTTGATTAAAACAGAATGACAACATCTTGTAAACAGTAAAACAACATTCTAACAATTAAACCTTGAAAGCCTCTTACCAAGAAGGTGGGACCTAAAATAACTTTCCAACATCTTAACACCTGACAAAGTGAAACAAAAGATCTGAGAAGTTTTTTTTTTCACTAAAAACTAGAAGACTACATCCGAAGGATTGCTCTGACATCTAAACTTGGACTTTGACTGAAATTTTACAGTCCAGTCAACAACCTTAAAGTCAGTCCACCTATACACTGTTACTGAGCATGCTTAGTCCTCTAAGGAGTTAACCAGTACTTTGTGCACATACAAATACCAATAACTGACAAATGACCTTCTTGAATAAGCAGAGTTTGAGTTGGAACTCTACTCAGTTCAAATAAAGCTGGTCATTTAATTAACCTACTCACACTTTTCTTAGGCAGGTTTAGCCCTCTAAGTGGTTAGCCAGTACTTGTGCACATACTTCAGCCAGTAACATAACTATTCTTCTTAAATCAGTGGAAGGGGAGAAGGACTGTAGAAATGATTTCATGATCACTCTCCACAAAAGTTATGTGGCCGAGCTGAAATTCCATCTTGTGACCCCTGAATCTGCTGTCAGATGTATTACTGACTGCTATGGAGCCCAGCTGGATTAGCAGAAGCATAGAATGACCACAGAAATTATTTTATGATCAACTATCATGAAAGCTGTGTGGCCAAGGTGGGATTCCAACTTACAACCAGGCATGCCATGGACTGCTTTATGGATCCCAGCACCTAAACCTTGAAACTTGTTTGATTTGAGTCATATGTTAAACAGTCTTGTCAACCTCCATGTCGCGCCATCTCCCATAGATATAGTTAAAATGCTCCGAGTCTGTGGGACTTTTATTAGACCTAACAAACTTTAATCCTGCATAAGGTTACTAGTAACTCTGTTGCAGAGGCACCAAACAGCACATCTGTTCTGGAAGCCCCAGTGAGTGGGGACTATTTGCATAATACAGTTAAGCCCTATAAGACCTGCTCAGGAAAAGTACTGGTATTTTTTATAATATAAGTCAGTAGTCATACTGATCTACTCTGTATTTGACAAACCATCTTTACTGGATGTATCCATTCACCAAATTTGGTCTCAGAGGGACACAGGATCGGTGTTTACACATAAATTGCTGTGATCTACTTCCGGTAGTTGACACAGTACAAACTTAACCCATTATCTGTACTCATAAACTAAATTTGGTCAGGCCAGGCCATATACTACAAGAAATATACCTTAGATATTTTTGCTGTTAGATCAGTATATAGGTTGCAGTAACCTAAATTTGTTACACACCTTCTTTACTAGATTAGCCTGCCAGAGGATGGACATGCATTATTCTGTTGGAAAAGGTGGAAGTTTGGGTACTGGCACAGACCTTGTCAACATATGTCCTTGTCATCAGACTGCCAACAATCATTACCAGAGTAATTCTGTAGTGTTATGTGATAGTATCATGGGATATCAGCCCACACCATAACAACACCTCTGCCACAACAATCTACTTGACAAACATTTTGCCATTACGAAAACACGCCAATTCAAATATATAGAAAATTTCAACTCCAAAAACTGAAAATTTTCAGATAAAAAAACTCCGATATTTTTCATATTTCTGCTCAAAACATAGATTGTGGGTACTTGTTAGAACTGCCTCGCCGAGGCGGTTCTAACAAGTACCCACAATCCATGTTTTGAGCAGAAATAAGAAAAATAATGTATACCCCTGTAAACCCCAGTTTTACTATATAAAAGTGGGGTTTAAGGGGGTCAAAATTATATAGGTATGTTTTCATGATGCATAGCATTCCCCCATCAGCTGCCATGCCCTTACTATCAATCCACCTTATTTTTCTTTTTTTTTTTTTTTTTTTTTTTTAAATTTTGATTTTATGAACCTACTCACACTTTCCTGGGCAAGCTTTGTCCTCTATGTGGTTAATCAGTACTTTGTGCCAGTAACTGACAACTGCCCATCTTGAATCAGTGGAAGTGGAAGGCTGACCACAGAACCGATTTCATGATCAATCTCTACAAAACTTATGTTGCCAAGCTGGGATTCTAACTTGCAATCTGGACCTGCAGTCAGATGTGTTATATGTATTACTGACTGTGCTATGGAGTCCAGCCACCCTGTTTAAGTAAAACCAAGACTCATTGGAACATGACAGCCCTCCACTGATTTTGCATCCACTGGAGATGTTGGCACCATCTACCACCATTACAATGACATTAGATCATCAAAATATTGCCCTGGCTTGGGCATTTTGCTGTCAGCCCCAATTCACATAGAAGTCATTTAACTGTTGGACTGCTTCTTCTTGAGGCATGTCTACTTGACGTCTTTCATGCTTTAATGTAGGAATGATGAAATATGTTATACCCTGGCAATGATCTATGAAGCTTGTAGCATTTTTAACTGATCTAGCATCATTACTGTCATATGAAGTGCCATGCGATCTCCCACAAGTTAGTCACAGCTCCAGATAAGGTGCTTTTTTAACCAAAAAGTAGTTATTTTTCTCATTTTTCCATGATGTACTCATTAGAATGGCCTCATTGAGATGCTTCTAATGAGTACCTTCAACATATGTTTTCATGGAGAAATAAGAAAATATGTAGATACCCCTTCTTATCTGGGTCTATAAAAGCCTTCCTCTATCATGCCCACAACTTGCTTACATTCATCTCACATGGGGCCACCCATTTTTCCTGTTGTTTCTTTTCTGTACGGAAATTTGCTGAGCAATGTCATGGCTTTTTTTTTGCAAAGCTTTTATATGCATTACTAATTACAGAAGTCAATCATGATATCCATGATCTATGTGACAGTCCATGTAACAATTTTGCATGTTGCTGCCGAAATGTCACTAAATTTCTGAAGGCTCTATTTTGGGTAAAGGAAATGTGGAAAACTGCCCTAAACTTTGCATTGGCCCACCTAACTACACGTTTGTTTTTGACAACCCAAACCTTCCTTTACACTAGGTGCACTATGCATTATCACTGTACTTGTTCATCATTAGCAGAGTCTGTAAAAGAACAGTAACTACATCAGGCCCCAATATCACAAAATGTCTCCAACCTTCTTGCTAGAACTATATAAACCTTTATAAAAGTTAACACTTTTCACACTGAGCAAAAATTACAGCAGACAACATTTTGAAATATTTTTTTTCTCCAGAAAATAGGATTTGACCTTTCATGCAAATTGGGACAAATTGTATAAAGTGTCAGACCCCATTTTCTAGGAAAAATAAGAAAATTATCATTAGTTTGTCATCTGTGGATTTGGCCTGTTGCACCAGGTTAGTTTAAAGTTTTAATTTATTTTTTGTGGTATTGGGGCCTTAATATCAAGTAACGGCTGTGTGCTATGATCAGTAAGTACATAGTTAAGAAAGATATTAACCCTTAAACTGCCAATCACAACAACTGTCGTCTGCTTTGTCATCTGCTTGTGAATTTAAAAGTCATTTCTGCAAACAGTGTGGACCCAGATCAGTCTGGTCTGGGTCCACACTGTTTGCTTGTATGCATAAAATAGGTTTGAAAAGTTTGCAAGAACATTCAGCAGACGACATTAACAAACAACATTTTTTGATGCAGGCTTTCTTGGCATTTTAAGGGTTAATCATTAGACACAAATACCATCACAAGAATTGCTCAGGAGGCAAGGGGTGCAAATCCCTTTCAGCTTCTTCTAGACACAACTTTAGACATTTCAATTTCTGCAAGAATATTAATACTAAAAATATAGTATATGCACATTAAAGAATAAAAGTACTATGCCAATATACCTTAAAACTGAAAAAAGTTAGTGAAATATGAAACTTTAGTGTTGCCAGGAATGAAGAAACTGCCTTAGCCCTCTAAAAAAGACTGCAAACTTGACAAACAGTTCAGAAATTTCCCTAACAATGACCTAAGTTCTCAAATTTTCACAATCTTCCTGACATTTTTCAAAATTAATAGATCACATAGCTCTAGATAAGAGAAATTATTAGGTGAATAGTTTTTCGTATTTCTCCATGAAAACATATGTTGTGGGTACTCATTAGAAGCACCTTGTATACTTTAAAAATGAAAGTCCAAAATATGTTTTTGAGCAAAATAAGAAAAATAATGTATACCCATGTAAACCCCAGTTTTACAATATAAAAGGGGGTCAAAATTATATAGGCATGTTTTCGTGATGTACTGTTGGGAAGAAATATCCACTTACCTCAGCGTATGTTTAGTGTCATTTCAGCATATAGACTAAATGTTATTAAGAACTGATCTGAGAAATGCTGGTATAATGTTCAAACCTGGGAACCCATCCAGCAATGTAAAATAAATTTGCAGCTAAAGGAATTAAAGATATTGTTATATTACTTGTTTGTGTTGAGGTTTTATGGCCCACCAACTCTACGGGGATATGTCAAGCACAACCAGTTTACCTAACCACACTTTTACTTGGCAGGCTTAGTCCTCTAAGAGGTTGACCAGTATTGTGCACATTCTTTTGCCAGAAACTAACAACTACCCTTCTTGAATCAGCAGAAGGGAGAGAATGACCGTAGAAAATATTTTATGATGAAATCTTCACGAAAGAATGTTGGCAACCCAGCAAGGGTTGAACCTGCAACCTCCCGATAGCCAGTCAGACCCCCATCCAACTGAGCCATCAAGTCCGATAAAATAAAAAGAACTTAACTGCACCTGGGAGTTTGTTTGTTTGTGTTGAGGTTTTACGGCCCAGTCAACCCAATGGGGTCATGTCGAGCGCGGTCAGTTTACCTAACCACACGTTTACTGGGCAGGCTTAGTCCTCTAAGCGGTTAACCAGTATTGTGCACATTCTTTCGCCAGAAACTGACAACTGCCCTTCTTGAATCAGCGGAAGGGAGAGAATGACCGTAGAAAATATTTCATGATCAATCTCCACGAAAGAATGTTGCCGACCTCGGCGGGGGTTGAACCCGCAACCTCCTGGTCTCCAGTCGGACGGCGCATCCAACTGAGCCACCGAGGGCACCTGGGAGAGAGTAAGAATTGTCATCCTTGTTTAGATAAGTGATATGAAACAATCAATGAAGTGAAACTAACAGACTGGGCACTGGGGTGTAAATAAGTACATGGACAAACAATCAGAGGGAAATTTTCACACCTAAGTTGCCTATGCTAACCCATCTGCGTTAAGAAATATGATATTGAAGATTGAGTGTACAGCAGCATAGCTATGTACATATCATATGTGTGTTTTTTTAGGAATGACAGGTTTTGACAATGATTCTTTTGCACATTCTTTTGCCAGAAACTAACAACTACCCTTCTTGAATCAGCAGAAGGGAGAGAATGACCGTAGAAAATATTTTATGATGAAATCTTCACGAAAGAATGTTGGCAACCCAGCAAGGGTTGAAACTGCAACCTCCCGATAGCCAGTCAGACCCCCATCCAACTGAGCCATCAAGTCGGATAAAATAAAAAGAACAACTGCACCTGGGAGAGAGTAAGAATTGTCATCCTTGTTTAGATAAGTGATATGAAACAATCAATGAAGTGAAACTAACAGACTGGGCACTAGGGTGTAAGTAAGTACATGGACAAACAATCAGAGGGAAATTTGCACACCTAAGTTGCCTATGCTAACCCATCTGCATTAAGAAATATGATATTGAAGATTGAGTGTACAGCAGCATAGCTATGTACATACCATATGTGTGTTTGTTTAGGAATGACAGGTTTTGACAATGATTTCTGGACTTAACCATTGACTTTAAGTTTAATAACTTAGGCATTTCACAGATAATAAAAGATGCAATATAATGCAAAAGATGATTATTTAAAGAAAATGGTGGGCAGACAAAGGAACAAACAACTAGTAACGGTACTTTTAAGTTAATATCTTTTATGACGGACACATTTCAGTATATCCAATACCTTTTTCAAGATAAAGTAAGCACTGTTTTTATCTACTGAAGTCATAAAAACTGGTCATCAGGAGTCATGTGGTTTAATAGTTTTAAAAACTGGAACATGGAAGTTGCTTAAAAACAATCATTAATGGCTGTTATAGATCGATTATGATGACGTAAAGTGTAGACTAAGCTTAGAAAGAAGAAGGTATTGGAAACAGGCTTCACTTTTAACTCCTAAAAACATTAACAGCACAGCCTTGTTCATATTATTTATAACCTGATCTTAGCAGTTGGTCTCTGTTCAGCTAATCTCAGTTTCAGAAGTATACTCAGTGCTACAGATAATTATTTTTCCAACCAGTATTGTACTGGTCAAATTTAAAGCCAGTCAGTAATGACAAAAACTGGGATTCTAGAATCAGTATCCATGCTGCAGACATTCTTAGTTATTTTCCTTGACCCAGGGGCTGGTGAGGAGGGATGGATGAATATTTTATTTATAGACGCTCAACCCTAAAAGGGCATATAGCGTCTAATATTTTTTCTATTATATGATGATTTTATTTTATGTGAAATTAAAAATATCTAGGATTGATGTGTTCATTTTAAAAAGATAAAGTATCAATGATTTTAATTAAAAATACTGATTATATTTTATTAAAAAGTCCGATCTCTTTAAGATAGTCGAGTATTTTCTTAGTTGGTATATCATTAAAAAGTTCCTTTATAGTTTTTACATTAAAATACTTTGTGCGAATATAATCAAATTCTGCTTAAGTGATATGAAAATGTTTGACTGTAAAAAGTTCGTTGCAAGGAATGCAGAATGGTGCTTGTTCATTTTTTAAAATATAAGAATGAGTAATTCTAGTGTGTCCAATTCTACATCTGGTGATTTTTGTTTGTTCTTTTCTGCTGTGATTAGAGAATGTGCATTTGCTGTTAAAATTTGGTTTTATTTAATTTAGTTTATTTTGAGTTTGTGTTTCCCAAACAGACTGACATTTGTTGTTAATATTTGATTTAAAGTTGGAGTGAGGAATTTTGAAATTTGTTATCACTAAGGATAATGCAGATTTGGCTTCTAAATCGGCTAATTCATTTCCACGAATATTAACATGGCTGGGAAACCAACAAAATACAATTTCTTTTGAAACTGAAAGGTAATAATATTTTTTAAGAATTTGCTGAATTAATGGGTTCCTATGTTGTAAATCTTTAAGGGATTTTAATACAGAAAGAGAATCTGAATAAATGATGAATTGTTTTTCTCTGATATGGTAAAGTGCAATATCAATTGCCTTGGCTTCAGCAGTAAAAATGGAACTATTATCAGGTAATCTGATACTGTCAGTAAAATTTGGACTAATAACAGAACAAGCAACTTTCTCATCTTGTTTGGAACCATCTGTATAAATTGACATGAAATGTTTATAATTTGATTTGATTTCTGAAAATTCATTCTTAAAAATATGTGACTCAACTTCTGATTTTTTATTTTTATGAAGGTCTAAAATAATCTTCGTAGGGTTTAACGTCCATGGCTCTTTTGACAGAAAAGAAAAGGGCTGAACATTTTTAACATTAATATTGGCCTCTTCAAGTAAAGGCTGTATTCTCAGGCCAAGGGATTTAATAGCCGTTGGTTTATTGTTGTAAAATCTTTCATATTTAGGGTTAAAAACACAATCATAAGCTGAATTACGTGGATTGGCAGCTAATTTAGTAACATATTGAAGAGACAATTTCTCCCTTCTTATATACAATGATGGTTCATTTGATTCAGCGTATAAACTTTTGACGGGCGAAGTACGAAAAGCCCCTAGAGCTAGACGTAAACCTTGGTGATGAATAGTATCCAAA
Organism: Anodontia alba; assembly: GCA_964016985.1. NCBI lineage: Eukaryota > Metazoa > Mollusca > Bivalvia > Lucinida > Lucinidae > Anodontia > Anodontia alba. The sequence goes on from OZ024826.1 coordinate 24,762,624, forward strand.
GATTTCAAGTAAGATTTTCTAGCGGATCCATAAACTATGGATCCATAATCCAGTTTAGATCGAATTAAAGATCTATAAAGATTTAAAAGAACAATACCATCTCCTCCCCAGTCGGAACTGGAGAGAACTTTAAGAATATCAAGTGCTTTTAAACATTTAGCTTTTAAAGCTTTGATGTGTGGGATAAAAGATAATTTGTTATCGAACAAAAGACCCAGGAATTTTGCTTCACTGACGACTGGAATGGGACTACCGTATATGGTAAGATGAGGATCTAAATGTAACTGACGTATTTGACAGAAATGAACGCATTGAGTTTTTGTTTTTGAAAATTTGAAACCATTTTCTGTTGCCCAATCTTCTATATTGTTTAAACATCGTTGTAGTTTGAATTCAATGGTTTCCATATTTTTGGACCTAATAAATATTCCAAAATTGTCAACAAAAAGAGAACAATCAAGGTCTTTCACACATTTAACAATATCGTTAATTTTAATGCCAAACAAGGTAGGTGATAAAATGCTTCCCTGTGGTACACCTTGTTCTTGTTTAAATATGTCTGATAACGTATTACCTATTCGAACATTAAATGTTCGATCTGATAAAAAATTTTGAATAAAAAGTGGTAATCGGTCTTTAAGGCCTAATTTATGTAATTCTTTCATAATGCCATGTTTCCAAGTAGTATCGTAAGCTTTTTCAAGGTCAAAAAATACAGCTACGACATGTTCTTTTTTAACAAAGGCATCACGAATAAATGATTCCAAACAAATCAAATGATCATTTGTACAGTTATTTTTTCTGAATCCAGCTTGATATTTTGTTATAAACTGGTTTGATTCCAAGAACCAAACCAGCCTATCATTAATCATTCTCTCCATTGTTTTACACAAACAACTTGTCAAAGCAATAGGTCTATAGTTAGTAGCTTCAGTATGATCTTTATTTGGTTTTGGTATAGGTATAATCGTTGCTTTACTCCAGTCTTCTGGAAATTTTCCAGTGATCCAAATATCATTTAAAATATTTAATAATGTTTCTAAAGCGTTATCGGGTAAATGTTTAAGAATTTGATAATGAATGTCATCATGACCAATAGCTGTATCATGAGATTTATGAAGAGCATCTAATTATTCTGAAGCTGTGAATGGTACATTATATTTTTCATGATTTAGTGACATACAATTTAAATGCTCTTTCTCTCGTTCTTGTTTTATGTTCTGAAAATTTTCTGAGTAATTTGCACTAGAAGAGTTTTTCTGAAAATTCTCTCCTAGTGCATTGGAAATATCTTTAGTCGCTGAGCATATATTTCCATTTGATTTAATATGGACATGCTTGTTATTTTTATTCTTGCCAGTAATTTTTCAAATCATGTCCCATATTTTCTTTGCTGGAGTTCTAGAGTTAAGTTTGGAGACGTATTGCTGCCAAGATGTTCTTTTAGCTGTTTTTATTGTTTTGCGAGCTATCACTCGCATTTGTTTGGCATGGATTAGATTTTCTTTTGTTGGCTGCCTATGGAACTTTAGTAAGGCAGATTTTCTGTTATTTATTGAATTTTTAACATCGTTATTAAACCAAGGCCTATTTCTTTTTGAACGCGTCGAGGACTTCGGAATACATTTTTCGGCTATATGAATTAATGTATCAGTAAAAGCTTGTATATCATCTGCTGTTTTAAACATTTCAGGTTTTAATTTTTCATTACATAGCTCCATAAAATTCTCCCAGTTTGCTTTATTCAAATTCCATCGGGAATGATGGTCTTCATTTGTCGATTCAATTTCTTCAATTTTAATTGGAAAATGATCGCTCCCATGAAGGTCAACTAGAACTGACCAATCAAAATCTAAGGAAATATTTGGAGAGCATATGGACAAATCTGAAGCAAAATAATTTCTTGTAGGAGAATGAAGTTAAGTTGGTTGTTTATCGTTAAAAAAACATAAATCATTTTCTGCAATAAAATTTTCTATTATTTCTCCTTTGTCATTTGTATCCAGACAACCCCATAGTTTGCTGTGACTATTAAAGTCACCTAATAATAAATAAGGACGAGGTATCTGGTTTATAAGATTTTCTAAATCGTGTTTAGAAAATTTACAGTGTGGAGGAAGATATAGAGAACAAATTGTTATGGATTTAGACAGAGTGACATTTACAACAACAGCTTGTAAATTACTATTTATATCTATCTGTCTATGAGGAACATTTGATTTTATAAGGATAGATGAACCTCCTGATCCTTTCTGATTTTCAGTTGCGATATGATTATATAAACTATAATTTTTAAAATTAATATTATCTGTAGTTTTTAAAAAAGTTTCCTGGAGACAAAAGACAGTCAGAGAAAGTAGTGTTGTTAAAATTAAAATTTCTTTATAATTTGCTTTGAGTCCTCGACAGTTCCACTGAATAATTGATTTTTTATCCATGATGAATGGAGAGATGATTTTAAAATAAGAAACTTAATCCTTTTGTTTTCTCCGGGACTGTGACAGCATGGAGGAGTCAAGCTCTAACTCCATGCTGTCGAGGGAATCAAACTGATTGACCAACCTGATCGGATCGGCCAATCCCCCTTTACTGTATGGATTTGGTTCCTTATCTTTTTCTTTTCCATTTTTTCCTTTTTGATCAGCTGTCCTGTTCCTGGATCTGGATCTTTGGGATCAACTTGCTTAATTTGGCTGTGTTTGTGAACTGTTTGAGATTTTGTTGGTGGTCTAGACTGATGAGCAGATGCGATTTAGGTTTAGGTTTTAGCGTTGGAGTAATGACTTTTGAATTTGCTTTAATGACAGAATCTTTTTCGTTAAACTGGGTAGAAGTTTCTTTTGTTTCAGATTTAGTGTTTAGGGATTGAACAACTTTTGCAAAGGTAATTTCAGGTTGGTTTTCTTGAATTTTTTTAGCTTCCAAATAAGTGATTTTTTGTGTAACTTTAATTTTCATAATTTTTTTCTCTTTTTTCCAAATTTCACACTGATTTGATTTAGATAAATGGTTTTTGTGACAGTTCACACACTTGGCTTCATTTTTACAAGCATTTGTATGGTGGTCAAAGTCACCCATATCACATTTTTCACATACTGATCCAGGTAATTCAGGACAGCTGTTTTCATGATGTCCAAACCTCTGACAGTTGAAACACCGTAGAGGATTTGGAATGTAGACTTCAACCAGTATAATTCGGTAAAAATTTTTTTAGTGATTTCGGTAAAGTTGTGGTGTTGAAAGTTACTTAAAGTGTATTTGTTTCTATCAGGTTTCCATTTTTTTTAATTGTAAATCGTTTGCAAGCTGTTACCCCTTGTGTTTTAAGATATTCGGTGATACTTTCTTCAGTTTCATGTTTGAGCATTCTGTCACGGATAATACCTTTGCAACTGTTGCGTGTTTTATGTTCCGTGACAGTGACATTAATATTAAAGAATTTTGTATTTTTCAAGAGAATATCAGTTTGAGAATTTCTGTTTGTTTCGACCAAAAGAGTTCCATTTTTTAATTTTTTTACATTTTTTGGAGTGCCTATAATAGATTCTATTTGTTTTCTATGATAAATGGTGACAGTGAAGTAATTGGTTTGTCTTCTTTACTCGAAATCACTAAAAATTTCGCGAAGTTCTCATTTGCTTTAAAAGTGAATGTTGTCGGTTGCGTTTCGTCCTCCGAAGAGTCGAACGCCAGAAATCGTTTTCGAGAGGCCATGGTGATAAATTTTTGGTTCGATAGCTATGTGCCCCACCCTCCATGGAGCCCTTCAAGGGGACGTTTAACAGAAATGGATCTCCTATTTCTAACATCAAGGCTACATTGCTATTATACTCCGTGTCAAGATCAGAGTCTTCAGCTCAGCCTCGTGTTTAGATGACTTCCCACCTATTCATCTAAATTTCCAATGAAAAATCTATGAACAGTTGGGTTCATCCCCCTAACCACAGCCTCCACTCACAGAGGTTTCCGCCAAAGCCCCAATACAAGCGCACCAATTGACCCATCAGCCGCCGCCCATTGAAACTCACTAAAAGTTAGAAGAATAAGAGAAAAATAAGCCCGGTTGGTACCATGAGGATACGTATGAAAGAGAGAATGAAGTTAAGAACAAGTTGTGTGCTTCTAGAGCTTGGCACGACTGAGCCGATTGATCCAGGCCGGATCTAACCCAGACCGCCCTTCTATCTGAAATAAGGGCCAAAATGATGTGTTGAAAAGCTGGAGATCCCTGGGCTTTCCTCAATCATCAGGTTCCCCTCTCCCAGCATACGAGACGCCACCCACGGCAAACAGGTGGTTCCTGTTTTAATAGGGGATTACACCCTATCCACTACAGAAGGAAAGTGATCTGTAAATTTTATTCCCTACAGATAAGGGAGGCCGAAAACGTCTGGGAAATTGACAGGTTATTTTTGATATTAGGGGACCCATATTTAAAATAAAAAAAAATAGTTTATTAAAGAAAGAATGATATATTTTTGGATTCATTTTTTAAGAGAGTCAAACAAACAAGCTGTGTTAGATGATATGTAGCTTTCAAATGATATGTAGCTTTCATACCTTGAAAAACAGTTAGTTTCTTATGTAACAATATTAAATGCATCTTACTTTTTAATGTGGAGAATGCTAGAGTTTGGAAAAATGACACAAACAAACACAATACAAACACATATGTTAAATACACATGAGGTTATAATCTTCGTCCCATGTGCGACCCACGGGCACAAAATGATACACAAACAAATGAAGCCTGTTAGTAACATGAGATAGGAAAGGTTTAAAAGGATAGATCTCGCGAAATTTGTTTTTTCCAATTTAAGATGCATTTCAATAAATTTAATTTTATAGTCAGGAATTATATCGGTTGAACGGATGATTGCTCTGTATGTTGGGGGTTTTACCCAACTGCCACAGAAGTGGAAGGCAGCCACCTATTTCGAGGGCCCGGGTGGTCACAGATAGCCTCTTTTAGACGGCTTGTACGTCACGCAGAGGGTACGTCTGGCCTATTCTAAGCCTGGCACCAGCACAGGGCTGGTGAGGAGGGGGTATGCCGTGGTTTAAATAATTTGCTTTAAAGTATGTCTTTTAATGCTTTGATTTTTGTTTATGTCACTTCCTGTACATTTCCTTTAATTTTTGTGAAGTACAATACAGCTGATTCACAGTCTTTCAACAGAATAAGCGGATGGGACAGAATGACTGTACAAAATATTTCATGATCAAATCCCCACGAAAGAATGTTGCTGATCCGGCGAGGTCAAATCCACAACCTCCTGATCATGGTTTGGAATTGCATCCAACTGAGCCACTGAGGCCGGCATTGATCAAAGGTACTTAGCTTTCCAGAACTGAAGTCTTATCAGTGACTTTTAAACCTGCGTGTTGCAAACTACTTTCACTTCCAACGCTGTTTACAGATGGGTCACGATTGCACATGCGATTCTGTATGCATTTGTCTGATTCATCAATGACTTCTTCAGTTATGTTGCATACTAAATAAAGACAATGAATCAAATAACAATAACTGGCTAAAATATCCCATTATTTTATCTGACAGTTCTGCAATCTCTTTCCTCATTCCTCATTTTCTGGAGGTCATGTTTCTGCAATCTTGGAAAACTTCAATGCAGAATGGTGACCTGCAATTCTTTGTCGTTAACACTTAAATAGACAATGACAGACAACTAGTTGCTCTTATGCACAGAAATTATGAGCAGATGTTTAGCATGGGAAATAATTACACTGTATATCAGGGTGAAACTTTGCAGTTGGGGATATGCATACAAAAATTATTGTTTTGCATACAAAATAGTCTTTGTTTTGATATGCTATAAATTGATTTTTAAATGTATTCTCCAATAAATATATTGAGGTATTTACTGAAAAGACATTGCTGACCTAAGGCACAGAACCTCTTCTGATTCAGGCTAATTTATCTAAAAACAGGCATGACATTGCACTCTTACTGGTTACCTGAAAAGCCGCACCATATCAGTAAAAATGGATCTTTTTTTTTTTTTTTTTTTTTTGATTTGGGTTTTATGGCCCTTTCAAGAATATTTCACTTATATCAAGCCGATCGTTCATCGAAGGTGGGCGAAAACCGGAGAACCCGGAGAAAAACCACCTGACCATCCGTAAGCAGAACTTGGCTTTCCCACATATGACCCGAGTGAGGCTCGAATCACAGCGGTGAGAAACCTAATGGATTAAGAGTCAACTCTCTTATCCACTAGGCTATGGGGGCCCGTAAAAATGGATCTATATGTGGGACTGGCTATTTTTCAAATTGGTGCAAAAGGATCCATTATTTATGACTGTACTGATGCTGTCTGGAGCCCTATATACTGTTTATGTAGGGAAATGAATATGTTATTGAAAAACAGAAAACACTACAAAAGCAGACTGCCCATTGGAACTGGGTCAGTTGTGAAGAAGCTATGGGAGAATAAATATCGAAGAAACCTACAGAGTATGTGAACAGTACTGATCAAAAATTGCACAAGAGAAATGCATGTACCAGCAAGCTTAATTCACAGGCTCTCTTGTAAGCCTAGCTTTATAGAGAAGGCATTTAGTAGCTTGGTATAAGAGTATAGTTTGTTGACTGTGGTCCACAGGGCTGGAACTCTCAAGAACCAAATATACAGATGAGCTTATGCACCAGCTATTTGTACCACTCTTACCCCACCTATATGGATGGATTGGGGATGGTTTGGGGATGGCAGAGCTGATGTGCAGCGTAGTGATACTTTGAGGTTCCCGCAGTGGAGAGTAAGTGTTGGGTTTGTGGCATATTATGCAAAACCCAGCTCTATGGAATTATACAATTCAAAAGAGTGGGAACAAGGGCAGGGCAATGATTTCAATATGTCCCTGCACTTTTTAATTAGCAGGACTGTGATGAACAAAAAGTCATTGTCCCTGCTAGTCTCTGTAAGTGGGAGGGCAATGGTTACAAATGACTGGTGCATTACAAGATGAGCAAAAGGACACAGTTGGTTGACTCAGCAGCTGAACCCAGAGATGGGCCTAATATTACTCTCATAGAAGACACTTTTGAATATTAGCAGCTGAATATCAATTGAGATGAGCACAAAAGCTGACCTTCAAGATATAGTGTTGTATCATAAGCATAGGAAATTGTATGGGATGAGAATTTCGTAAAACTGTCTTATAGGATTGATTCCTAAACAGACAGATGCTGTGATCGGGTTTCAGCCACCAGTGGACTTCCTGAGTTGATGCTTGCGAGATGATCTGATAGCAAGATATAGTTCTGAGAGGTGACCAGTCAGAAGTTAATGCTAAACTTGGGATTGAACATTATCAGATGGAGCCGACAACTTGTAACATTAGGATGTAACACAATGCTGAAGTCATATTTCAAGGAAATAGTTCTCATATTTCATAAGTTAAGCACTGGATTTGTTGTTGAACCAAGTTTAAATGCATTATTGCATAAAAAGCAGTCCTGCAAGTTATTAACAGCTGTGCATTAACCAGCAAAATGCCGTGTATTAACAAGGCAATTCACGCACTGTTAATGCACAGCTACGCAACTTTCAATATGCCTTTACTGGGGCCACAGAATTGCTGCTATCACGAGATGTGTAGTGGCAAGCCCTAGAATGAGCATAGGCCTTGGAAATTGCATTCCCGAGACATCAGTGAAAAGGCAAAACAAATAGTGCAAGAAATAACACGAAAGTTAGCAAATGTTTTCAGTTTTGATGCAATAATAGCAATCGCACATAATTTTTTAATGCATTAACATTTGCCAGGTCCTTAGTTTCCAATGCTACAAGTCAAACAAAGTTAAGGAGTTACTATGTGATAACCACTGGACCAGACTGGCTATCAACATGGATGGAATGACGTTTGTATTACAGCCTCTAGATGTCTCAATGAACAAGCCCATAAACATGATAAAGTCCTGCTACAGCAGAAGTGGAATGACTGGTACTCTGGTGACAGCCGTTCCTTCAAGGCTACTGCAAAGATGAGAAAGCCAGAACTGCTAGATATCTGCAAATGGATTACTGAGGCATGGGCTGTGGTTATACCAAGCTATCATTGTCAAGGCACTCAAAACATGCTGCATTTCTAATAAGATGGGCAACACAGAGACTGATATAATATGGGAAAACTATATGAAGCCCAGACACGCAGTTACTGTAGAAGATGATAACGCCTGTGATGATGACAACAGTGAGGAGAATGCCTTTTACTGTGAGATCCCAAACCATTACTCAGATGTTGAATATCACCAGATGGTTTGTCTAGAAGGGGAGTCGAGATTTTGAATTTTAGGAAAATAACTTCCTATTTTCATAGAATTTCATCCTATCATCACATACTGCTTAACTTTTGGAATTTTCAGATGCATTTTACTTTGCAGAATTCAGACCAAATTAATAATTTTAATCATGAATAAAAAAATGTCTGGAAGAGAAATAAACCATTCGGCGCTTAGTGGTGTAGCCATCATGGGTTTAATACGGTCTTGAAATTTCTGACAAAAGTATACAGTCCAATCTATTTTCCTGTGTAAACATGTCATTTTCCCTTTAAAAATACTACAAATGTCAAATTTATTAACTTAAGCTTCCTACTGAAAATGATTAATATTACCAACAGTGAAGGCACAAACAAGCATAAACTGCCAACTAGCCAGAAGCCACATCTGCACCATTACTTTTGGTGAGTAAATTGTACTTGCTTCAGTGCTTGAGATGTGTCACTACAGAATAATGACCAAATATTCTTAAGAATTGTGAACGGAGTGAGGACTGTTGACTCCAGAATATAATTGTGTTTTGCAGAGTAGTGGATATGTGACAAATTTATACATAGGGAAAGCAAGTTCTTCTTTACTATATGGCTACACCCCCTTTAGAATAGCAGTGAAAAAAAAAAAAAACTTCCATAAAACAATTATGTCCTTAGGAAGAGTAAAGCTACAACTGTAAGAATGCCTAGTGTCCCATAAAAGAGACTATGGACAGCAGTGCTGGCCCAGATAATGATGATGGTTTGTTTTTTTATGTCCCTTTCAACATTATTTTAGTCCTGTTGAGATGATAATGAAAGACTGTGCAATGAAATGCCTTACAGATATTAATTGAATTCTGTCTCCAGCAAGATTTGAACCTGGGACCCTGTGACCCAAAGTCAGGAGCGCTAACCACTCTGCCAGACTGATGCTTCCAGGCCCCAGATCAGATGGCACAGAATGCTGCATGTGATCAGAAATTACACTATTTGCATGAAACAGAGGTAGTCCCAGAGGACTTGTTAAGGAGGAGTATTTGGTGATAATTCTGGGATAATTTCCTCCATAAAAACATATGTTGTGGGTACTCATTAGAAGTGTCTCAGCAAGGTGCTTCTAATGAGTACCCACAATATATGTTTTTATGGAGAAATAAGAAAAATTATCCCAGAATTATTACCAATTACTCCTCCTGAACAAGTCCTCGGAGATCTCACAGACTAGAAGAAGTTGATGATGATGACGATGACGATGATGATGATGATTTCATGTTTTATCATACATCTTTTTCAACCTTATTTAAGTCATACTGAGATCACGGAAGTATGATAAAACTAGCCTTTATGCTATGAAGAGTGAAGAAAAAGTGAAGAACTTAACTTCAGACATTCCTAAAATCAAAAGTGAACCTGCTTAGTCTGTAAGGAACAGTCTATTGAGAAAAGGTGAGTTAAGCAATACAGTGATGGTCAACGACGGATGAATGTCAGGCATTTTGTTGCACCTGCAACAAACATATAAAACCAACTACATCTACAAAGAGTTATTATTTTCAATTTTCATTTCAAATAGAATGATAGTGCAGGTGCCAAAATCATGGAAATGCTGCCCAACCAGATCTTTTGTTTATGAATAGTCTGAGCAATTTTGACAGTTATAGGCAACCTGTTAAGTTCACTGTAATATCTAATATATCTTAAAAGTGATATTTAATAATAAAAACCTCCCTATTCAAAACTAGAGTTACAAAGCAACCTTATAAAATAATGTTCAATAAGAAAAGCAGGCTTAAGGCTATTTAAAATTAACATTACCTAGCAACCTTTTATTATCTAACATTTAAATAATGTATATACTATGCCTGGTCATCCCACCCAAAGTGGACACATCACAAGTTCCACAGCAAAATGATAACTGAATGCCAACAGTGAAGGCCCAGATAAGCATAACATATCATTCATGAGACCCATCTGTACCACCACTGTTGGTGAGTAAATAATACTTGCCCTAGTGGATGTAAAGTGTCTTAACAGGATATGACCAAAAATACTTTAGACCTGTTGTCTCAGAGTTTCCTAAGCAAACATGAAATTTTCCCATTTCAAAAATAGATTAAAGGTAATATTTAATGATGAAAATCACCCTTTTCAAACCTAGTATTATCTTGCAATCTTACAAATGCAATGTTTAATAATACAAAGCAGCCTTTTAAAAAATACCTTGTGACTGTTTACACTCTAACATGTGAAAAATGTAAATATTATGCCTGGTCAACCCAATCAAAGTGGACACATCACAAGTTCCATAGCAAAATGTTAACTTGATACCAACAGTGAAGACCAAGATAAGCATAACATGTCACTCATAGACTCATCTATAAAAATAGTACATAGCAAAATAGTATCCTGGCAGTGAAGGCCAAGATTAGCAGATCCTGTCATTCAGAAGACTCATCTGTACCATCACTGTTGATCAGTAAATAATATTAGCCCTTATGGATGTAAAGTGTCTTAACAGAATTTGACCAAAAATTCTTAGTCCTGTGGTCGGAGGTCTGAGAGTTTCCTAGGCAAGCATATAATATTTGTAATTCAAAAATTCCTTAAAAGTGATATTTAATGATGAAAATCATCCTATTCAAAATCTAGTATTACCTTGCAACCTAACAAAAGTAATGCTGAATAATGACGAAAAAAAAAACTATTTAAAATAAGTATGACCTTGCAATCTTTTATACTCTACCATTTAAATGATGTATTTATCATGCCTGGTCACCCACAAAGTGTGCACATCACAAGTTCCACAGCAAAATGTCATCTGGATACCAACAGTGAAGGCCCAGATAAGCAAAATTAGTCATTTAGAAGACTCATCTGTACCATCACTGTCCGTCAGAAAATAATACTTGCCCTAGTGGATCTAAAGTGTCTTAACAGGATATGACCAAAACTTCTTTAGACCTGTGGTCTGAGAGTTTCCTTAGCTTACATGATCTTTTCCCTTTTCAGAAAAACCTTAAAAAGTTTTATTTAATAATGAAATGCTTCCTTTTTATTACTAGTATTCCCTTGCAACCTTACAAAAGCAATGTTTAATAATGAAAAAAAAGTCTATTTAAAATTAATATTACCTTGCAACCTTTTATACTCATATATTCAATAATGTATATATCATGCCTGGTCCAAACCAAAGTGGACACATCACAAGTTCCACAGCAGAACGTTAAATGCATGCCACATAAAAGGCCCAGATAATCGTAACATGTCAGACCAAACACTTATCTGTACCACCACTGTTGGTCAGTAAAAAATACTTGCCGTAGTAGATGTAAAGTGTGCTAACAGGACATGGCAAAAAAAAAAAAAAAAAAAGTCTTTTGACCTGTGGTCTGAGAGTTTCCTAAGCAAAAATAAAATGTACTCTTTTCAAAATACCTTAAAAGTGACATTAAAATCATCCTTTCAAAACTAGTAACCTTACAAAAGTAACCTTGTTACCTTACAAAAGTTATGTTTAATAATGAAAAGCAGCCTACTGAACCATAACATTATCTTACAGTCTTTAAAACACTAACATTTATATAATGTATATATTATGCCTGGTCTTCCCAACCAAAGTGGACACATCACAAGTTCCACAGCAAAATGTTAACTGAATGCCAACAGTGTAGGCCCAGCTAAATATAGTTTGTCATTCAGAAGACACAGCTGTACCACCACTGTTAGTCTGTAAATAATACTTGCCCTAGTGAATGTAATGTGTCTTAACAGGATATGACCAAAAATTATTTTGACCTGTGGTCTGAGAGTTTCCTAAGCATATATGATCTTAACCTTTTTTTAAAAATATCTAACAAGTTATATTTAATAAAAATGAAAAGCATCCTATTCAAAACTAGTATTACCTTGCAACCTTATGAAAGTAATGTTTAACAATGAAAAGTAGCCTATTTAAAATTGATATTACCTTGTAATCTTTTATACTCTCTAACATTTATATAATGTAAATATGCCTGGTCATCCAAACCAAAGTGAACACATCACAAATTCCACAGCAAAATGTTAAATGGATGCCAACAGTGGAGGCCCAGATATGTATAACTTGTCATTCAGAAAACTCATCTGTATCACGACTGTTGGTCATTAAATAATTCTTGCCCTAGTGGATGTAATGTGTCTTAACAGGATATGACCAAAAATTCATTAGACCTTTGGTCTGAGAGTTTCCTAAGCAAACATGAAATTTAACCATTTCAAAAGTACCTTAAAAGTGATTTTTCATTATGAAAATCATCCTGTTCAAAACAAGTATTACATTGCAACCTTACAAAAGTAATGTTAAATCATGAAAACCAAAATATTTAAAATATTACCTTACAACCTGTTATACTCTAACATTTCAATAATGTATATATTATGCCTGCATGGTCATCCCAACCAAAGTGGACACATCACAAGTTCCACAGCAAAATGTTAAGTGGATGCCAATAGTGGAGGCCCAGATAATCATAACAAGATTCAGAAGACTCATCTGTACCATGACCGTTGGCCATTAAATAATTCTTGCCCTAGTGGATGTAATGTGTCTTAACAGGATATGACCAAAAATTCATTAGACCTTCGGTCTGAGAGTTTCCTAAGCAAACATGAAATTTAACCATTTCAAAAGTACCTTAAAAGTGATATTTCGTTATGAAAATTATTCTATTTAAAACTTGTATTACATTGCAACCTTACAAAAGTAATGTTAAATAATGAAAAACAAAATGTTTAAAATATTACCTTACAACATGTTATACTCTATTATTTCAGTAATGTATATATTATGCTTGCATGGTCATCCCAACCAAAGTGGACACATCACAAGTTCCACAGCAAAATGTTAAGTGGATGCCAATAGTGGAGGCCCAGATAATCATAACATGATTCAGAAGACTCATCTGTACCAACACTGTTGGTCATTAAATAATACTTGCCCTAGTGGATGTAATGCGTCTTAACAGGATATGACCAAAAATTCATTAAACCTTTGGTCTGAGAGTTTCCTAAGCAAACATGAAATTTAACCATTTCAAAAGTACCTTAAAAGTGATATTTCGTTATGAAAATTATTCTATTTAAAACTTGTATTACATTGCAACCTTACAAAAGTAATGTTAAATAATGAAAAACAAAATGTTTAAAATATTACCTTACAACCTGTTATACTCTATTATATCAGTAATGTATATATTATGCTTGCATGGTCATCCCAACCAAAGTGGACACATCACAAGTTCCACAGCAATATGTTAAGTGGATGCCAATAGTGGAGGCCCAGATAATCATAACATGATTCAGAAGACTCATCTGTACCAACACTGTTGGTCATTAAATAATACTTGCCCTAGTGGATGTAATGTGTCTTAACAGGATATGACCAAAAATTCTTTACATCTGCAGTCTGAGAGTTTCCTAAGCAAGCATGAAATTAACCATTTCAAAATATCTGCAAAGTATATTTGAAGACAAAAAGCATCCTATTTAAGTAGTTATTTACTTGAAACCTTACAGAAGTAATGTATGATAATGATAACCAACCTATGTAAAATTTTACCTTGCAACCTTTATACTTTAACATTCAAATAATGTCTATATTATGCCTGGTCATCCCAACCAAAGTGGACAAATCACAAGATCCACAGCAAAATGTAAACTGGATGTCAACAGTGAAGGCCCAGCTAAATATAACTTGTCATTCAGAAGACACAGCTGTACCAACACAGTCCATCAGTAAATAATACTTGCCTTAATGGATGTGAAGTGTCTTAACAGGATATGACCAAAAATTCTTTTGACCTGTGGTCTGAGAGTTTCCTAAGCATATATGATCTTAATCTTTTTCAAAAATATTTAACAAGTTACATTTAATAAAAATGAAAAGCATCCTATTCAAAACTAGTATTACCTTGCAACCTTATGAAAGTAATGTTTAACAATGAAAAGTAGCCTATTTAAAATTGATATTACCTTGTAATCTTTTATACTCTCTAACATTTATATAATGAAAATATGCCTGGTCATCCAAACCAAAGTGAACACATCACAAATTCCACAGCAAAATGTTAAATGGATGCCAACAGTGGAGGCCCAGATATGTATAACTTGTCATTCAGAAAACTCATCTGTATCACGACTGTTGGTCATTAAATAATACTTGCCCTAGTGGATGTAATGTGTCTTAACAGGATATGACCAAAAATTCATTAGACCTTTGGTCTGAGAGTTTCCTAAGCAAACATGAAATTTAACCATTTCAAAAGTACCTTAAAAGTGATTTTTCATTATGAAAATCATCCTGTTCAAAACAAGTATTACATTGCAACCTTACAAAAGTAATGTTAAATCATGAAAAACAAAATATTTAAAATATTACCTTACAACAACATGTTATACTCTAACATTTCAATAATGTATATATTATGCCTGCATGGTCATCCCAACCAAAGTGGACACATCACAAGTTCCACAGCAAAATGTTAAGTGGATGCCAATAGTGGAGGCCCAGATAATCATAACAAGATTCAGAAGACTCATCTGTACCACGACCGTTGGCCATTAAATAATTCTTGCCCTAGTGGATGTAATGTGTCTTAACAGGATATGACCAAAAATTCATTAGACCTTTGGTCTGAGAGTTTCCTAAGCAAACATGAAATTTAACCATTTCAAAAGTACCTTAAAGTGATATTTCATTAAGGAAATCATCCTGTTCAAAACTAGTATTACGGTGCAACCTTACAAATGTAATGTTAAATAATGAAAAACAAAATGTTTAAAATATTACCTTACAACCTGTTATACTCTATTATTTTAGTAATGTATATATTATGCTTGCATGGTCATCCCAACCAAAGTGGACACATCACAAGTTCCACAGCAAAATGTTAAGTGGATGCCAATAGTGGAGGCCCAGATAATCATAACAAGATTCAGAAGATTCATCTGTACCAACACTGTTGGTCATTAAATTATACTTGCTCTAGTGGATGTGAAGTGTGTTAACAGGATATGACCAAAAATCTTTAGACCTGTGGTCTGAGAGTTTCCTAAGCAAACATGAAATTTAACCATTTCAAAAGTACCTTAAAGTGATATTTCATTAAGAAAATCATCCTGTTCAAAACTAGTATTACGGTGCAACCTTACAAAAGTAATGTTAAATAATGAAAAACAAAATGTTTAAAATATTACCTTACAACATGTTATACTCTAATATTTCAATAATGTATATTTTATGCCTGCATGGTCATCCCCAACCAAAGTGGACACATCACAAGTTTCACAGCAAAATGTTAAGTGGATGCCAATAGTGAAGACCCAGATAATCATAACATGATTAAGAAGACTTATCTATACCAACACTGTTGGTCATTAAATAATAATTGCCCTAGTGGATGTGAAGTGTCTTAACAGGATATGACCAAAACTTTTTAGACCTGTGGTCTGAGAGTTTCCTAAGCAATCATAAAATTTAACCATTTCAAAAATACCTTAAAAGTATATTGAATGATGAAAAGTATCCTATTAAATATATTTATTTACTTGAAACCTTACAAAAGTAATGTATGATAATGAAAAACAACCTATGTAAAAATTTACCTTGCAACCTTTTATACTCTAACATTCGAATAATATATATATAATGCCTGGTCATCTCACCCAAAGTGGACATATCACAAGGTCCACAGCAAAATGTAACTAGATGCCAACAGTGAAGGCCCAGATAAACAAGACGTCTGATTCAGAAGACTCACCTGTACCAACACTGTCTGTCAGTAAATAGTACTTGCCTTAGTGGATGTGAAGTGTCTTAACAGGATATGACCAAAAATATTTAGAGCTGCAGTCTGAGGGTTTCCTAAGCAAACATGAAATTTAACCATTTCAAAAGTACCTTGAAAGTGACATTTCATTAAGAAAATCATCCTGTTCAAAACAAGTATTACATTGCAACCTTACAAAAGTAATGTTAAATAATGAAAAACAAAATGTTTAAAATATTACCTTACAACATGTTATATTCTAATATTTCAATAATGTATATATTATGCCTGCATGGTCATCCCAACCAAAGTGGACACATCACAAGTTCCACAGCAAAATGTTAAGTGGATGCCAATAGTGAAAGCCCAGATAATAATAACATGATTCAGAAGACTCATCTGTACCAACACTGTTGGTCATTAAATAATACTTGCCCTAGTGGATGTAATGTGTCTTAACAGGATATGACCAAAAATTCTTTAGACCTGCGGTCTGAGAGTTTCCGAAGCAAACATGAAATTTAACTATTTCAAAAATACCTTAAAAGTATATCTAATGATGAAACACATTCTATAAAAAAGTAGTTATTTACTTGAAACCTTACAGAAGTAATGTATGATAATGAAAAACAACCTTTGTAAAATTTTACCTTGCAACCTTTTATACTCTAACATTCAAATAATGTATATATATGCCTGGTCATCCCAACCAAACTGGACAAATCACAAGGTCCACAGCAAAATGTTAACTAGATGCCAACAGTCAAGGCCCAGATAAACACAACATCTGCTTCAGAAGACTCACCTGTACCAACACTGTCCGTCAGTAAATAGTACTTGCCTTAGTGGATGTGAAGTGTCTTAACAGGATATGACCAAAAATTCTTTAGACCTGTGGTCTGAAGTTTCCTAAGCACACATGAAATTTTCTTTTAAAAAATAACTGAAAAGTAATATTTATTTAATAATGAAAAATCACCTTTTTAAAAACTAGTAATACCTTGCAACCTTACAAAAAACGTTTAATAATAATAAAAAGCAGCCTATTTGACTTAATATTACCTTGCAACCTTTTATTCTCTAGCATTTAAATAATGTATATATTATGCTTGGTCATCCCAACCAAAGTGGACACATCACAAGTTCCACAGCAAAATTTTAACTGAATGCCAACAGTGAAGGCCCAGCTATGTATAACTTGTACTTCAGAAGACACAGCTGTACCGCCATTGTTGGTCAGTAATTAATACTTGCCCTAGTGAATGTAAAGTGTCTTAACAGGACATGACCAAAAATTATTCTGACCTGTGGTCTGAGAGTTTCCTAAGAATACATGACCTTTACCTTTTTCAAAAATATCTTACAAGTTATATTTAATAAAAATGAAAAGCATCTTATTAAAAACTAGTATTACCTTGCAACCTTATGAAAGTAATGTTTAACGATGAAAAGCAGCCTTTTTATAATTGATATTACTTGATGCCAACAGTGAAGGCACAGATAAGCGTAACATGTCATTCTATAGACTCATGTGTACCACAATAGTTGGTCATGAAATAATTCTTGCCCTAGTGGATGTAATGTGTCTTAACAGGATATGACCAAAAATTCTTTAGACCTGTGGTCTCAGAGTTTATTAAGCAAACATGAAATATTCCCATTCATAAATAGATTAAAAGCAATACTAATAATGAAAAAATCATCCTATTCAAAACTAGTATTATCTTGCAATCTTACAAATGTAAATGAAAAAGCAGCCTATTCAAAAATATATTACCTTGTAACCATTTTAACTAATATTCAAATAATGTATATATTAGGAATGGTCATCCCAACCAAAGTGGACACATCACAATTTCCACAACAAAATATTAACTAGATGCCAACAGTGAAAGCCCAGATAAGCACATAACATCATTTAGAAAGCTCATCTCTACCATCACTGTTGGTTAATAAATACTTCTTGCCTTAGTGGATGTAAAGTGTCTCAACAGAATATGACCAAACAAAAGTTCTTTAGACCTATGGTCTGAGAGTTTCCTAAACACACATGAACTTTTCCCATTTCAAGTACACCTTAAAACTGATATTTAATAATGCAATGCATCCAATTCAAAACTAGTATTATCTTGCAACCTTACAAAAGTGATTCTCTTAATATTATTACCTTGCATCCTTTTATTCTCTAACATTGAAATAATGTATATATTATGCGTGGTCATCCCAACCAAAGTGGACACATCACAAGTTCCACAGCAAAATGAGAACTAGATACTAACAGTGAAGGCCAAGATAAGCATAACTTGTTATTCAATACACTCAGCTTTACCACCACTGTTGGTCAGTAAATACTACTTGCCCTATTGGTTGTAAAGTGTCTTAACAGGACATGACCACAATTCCTTTAGACCAGTGGTCTGAGAGTTACCTAAGCAGACATAAAAAATTTTCTCTTTTAAAAAGTGTCTTTAAAGTGAAATTTAATGATGAAAATCATCCTATTCAAAACTAGTTTTACATCGGAACCTTACAAAAGTAATGTTTAATAATGAAAAGCAGCCAATTTAAACTGTATAATTACCATCAACCTTTATACACTAAAATAAAATAATGATATATTCTGCCTGGTCTTCCCAACCAAAGTGGACACATCGCAAGTTCCACAGCAAAATGTTAACTGGATGCCAACAGTGAAGGCACAGCTAAGTATAACATATCCCTCGATAGACTCATCTGTACCACAATTGTTGGTCATTAAATATTATTCTTGCACTAATGGATGTAATGTAACAGGATATGACCAAAAATTCTTTAGACCTGTGGTCTCAGAGTTTCTTAAGCAAACATGAAATATTCCCTTTCATAAATAGATTAAAAGTGATATTTAATGATGAAAATCACACTATTTAAAACTAGTATTACCTTGCCACCTTACAAATGTTAATGAAAAAGCAGACTATTCAGAAATTATATTACCTTGTAACTGTTAACTAATATTCAAAAAATGTATATATTAGGCATGGTCATCCCAACCAAAGTGGACACATCACAATTTCCACAACAAAACATTAACTAGATGCCAACAGTGAAAGCCCAGAAAAGCATATATCATTTAGAAAGCTCATCTGCACCATTACTGTTGATCATTAAATACTTTTTGCCTTAGTGGA
This sequence comes from Anodontia alba, assembly GCA_964016985.1. Classification (NCBI taxonomy): domain Eukaryota; kingdom Metazoa; phylum Mollusca; class Bivalvia; order Lucinida; family Lucinidae; genus Anodontia; species Anodontia alba. The sequence goes on from OZ024826.1 coordinate 24,781,876, forward strand.
TGTAAAGTGTCTTAACAGAATATGACCAAACAAAAGTTCTTTAGACCTATGGTCTGAGAGTTTCCTAAGAAAACATGAACTTTTCCCATTTCAAAACACCTTAAAACTGATATTTAATAATGCAATGCATCCTATTCAAAACTAGTATTAGCTTGCAACCTTACAAAAGTAACGTTTATATACTGAAACGCAGCCTATTTCTCTTAATTTTATTACCTTGCATCCTTTTATTCCCTAACATTGAAATAACGTATATATTATGCATGGTCATCCCAACCAAAGTGGACACATCACAAATTCCACAGCAAAATGTTAACTAGATGCCAAAAGTGAAGGCCAAGATAAGCATAACTTGTCATTCAACAGACTCATCTGTACCACCACTGTTGGTCAGTAAATACTACTTGCCCTACTGGTTGTAAAGTGTCTTAACAGGATAGACCAACAAGAGGGCCATGATGGCTCTTAACGCTCACCTGAGCAACATAGCTCTTTGAGAGCCTGATCTAGAACTGATCAAGGCAAACATTCTGATCAAAGTTCAAAATGATTATAACAAAGTTTTCTGCTGATTTGGCCCGGTGACCTAGTTTTTGACACCAAGTGACCCAGTTTCGAACTTGACCTAGAACTCATCAAGACAAACATTTTGTGCAAAATTCATGATGATTGCTTGAAAAATGTGACCGCTAGAGTGATAAGATTTTACGCTGATTTGGCTAGGTGACCTAGTTTTTGACCCCAGGTGTTCCAGTTTCGAACTTGACCTAGAAATCATCAAGACAAACATTTTGAGCAAGATTCATGATGATTGTTTCAAAAATGTGACCGCTTGAGTGTTAACAAGGTTTTCTGCTGATTTGGCCCGGTGACCTAGTTTTTGACCCCAAGTGACCCAGTTTCAAACATATCCTAGAACTCATCAAGACAAACATTTTGAGCAAGATTCATGATAATTGCTTCAAAATTGTGACTGCTAGAGTGTTAACAAGGTTTTCTGCTGGTTTGGCCTGGTGACCTAGTTTTTTTATACCACGTGACCCAGTTTCGAACCTGACCTAGAAATCATCAAGACAAACATTTTGAGCAAGATTCATGATTATTGCTTCAAAAATGTGACCGCTAGAGTGTTAACGAGGTTTTCTGCTGATTTGGCCCGGTGACCTAGTTTTTGATACCAAGTGACCCAGTTTCGAACTCCACCTATAAATCATCAAGACAAACATTTTGAGCAAGATTCATGATGATTGCTTCAAAAATGTGACCACTAGAGTGTTAACAAGGTTTTCTGCTGATCTGGCCAGGTGACCTAGTTTTTGACCCCAAGTGACCCAGTTTCGAACTTGACCTAGAAATCATCAAGACAAACATATTGAGCAAGATTCATGATGATTGCTTCAAAAATGTGACCGCTAGAGTGTTAACAAGGTTTTCTGCTGATCTGGCCAGGCGACCTAGTTTTTGACCCCAGCTGACCCAGTTTCGAACTTCACCTAGAAATCATCAAGACAAACATAATGAGCAAGATTCATGATGATTGCTTCAAAAATGTGACCGCTAGAGTGTTAACAAGGTTTTCTGCTGATCTGGCCAGGTGACCTAGTTTTTGACCCCAAGTGACCCAGTTTCAAACTCGACCTAGAAATCATTAAGACAAACATATTGAGCAAGATTCATGATGATTGCTTCAAAAATGTGACTGCTAGATTGTTAACAAGGTTTTCTGCTGACCTGGCCAGGTGACCTAGTTTTTGACCCCAGGTGACCCAGTTTTGAACTTGACCTAGAAATCATCAAGACAAATATATTGAGCAAGATTCATGATGATTGCTTCAAAAATGTGACTGCTAGAGTGTTAACAAGGTTTTCTGCTGATCTGGCCCGGTGACCTAGTTTTTGACTCCAGGTGACCCAGTTTCGAACTTGACCTAGATTTAATAGAGGCAAACATTTTGAGCAAGTTTCATCAAGATTGGGTCAAAAGTATGACCTGTAGAGTGTTAACAAGTTTTTCCTTTGATTTGACCTGGTGACCTAGTTTTTGACCCCAAGTAACCCAGTATCAAACTTGACCTAGATTTCATAGAGGCAAACATTCTGACCAAGTTTCATCAAGATTGGGTCAAAACTGTGACCTCTAGAGTGTTAACAAACTAATTGTTGACGACGGACGACGGACGACGGCTGACGGACGACGGACGACGACGGACGACGGACATAGGGTGATGACAATAGCTCATCCTGAGCTTTTGCTCAGGTGAGCTAAAAATCCTTTAGACCTGTGGTCTGAGAGCTTCCTAAGCAGACATGAAATTTTCTCTTTTAAAAAGTACCTTTAAAGTGAAATTTAATATTGAAATTCATCCTATGCAAAACAAGTTTAACCTTGGAACCTTATAAAAGTAATGTTTAGTAATGAAAAGCTGCCAATTTAAACTTAATATTAACTTGCAAACTTTATACCCTAACATCTAAATAATGTATATATTATGCCTGGTCATCCCAACCAAAGTGGACACATCACAAGGTCCACAGCAAAATGTTAACTGGATGCCAACAGTGAAGGCCCAGATAAAAATAACATCTGATTCAGAAGACTTATCTGTACCGTCACTGTTGGTCAGTAAATACTACTTGCCTAAGTGGATGTAACGTGTCTTAACAGGATATGACCAAAAGTTCTTTAGACCTATGGTCTGAGAGTTTCCTAAGCAAACATGAATTTTTCCCATTTTTTCCTGTTTTAAAAAAACCTTAAAAAGATATTTAATTATTCAATGCACCCTATTCAAAACTAGTATTATCTTACAACCTTATAAAAGTCATATTTATATACTGAAAAGCAGCCTATTTAAAATTAATATTGCCTTGCAATCTTTTATTCTTTAACATTTAAATAATGTCTATATTATGCCTGGTCATCCCAACCAAAGGGGACACATCAGAAGTTCCACAGCAAAATGTTAACTGGATACCAACAGTAAAGGTCAGGATAAGCATAACTGGCCATTCAGAAGACACATCTGTACCACGACTGTTGGTAATAAAATAATACTTGCATAAGTGGATGCCAAAACTTCTTTAGACCTGTGTCTGAGAGATTCCCTAGGAAACCTGATATTTTCCCCTTTTCAAAAATATCTTAAAAGTGGTATTTCATAATGAAAAGCATCCTATTCAAAACTAGTGGACCCTACAAAAGTAATGTTTAATAATAAAAAACGGCCTATTTGAAATTAATGTTACTATGCATCCTTTTATACTCCAACATTTAAATATTATATGTATGTATTATGCCTGGTCATCCCAACCAAAGTGGACACATCACAAGTTCCACAGCAAAATGTTAACTGGATGCCAACAGTGAAGGCCCAGATAAGCATAACATGTCAGTCTGAACACTCATCTGTACCACCACTGTTAGTCAGTAAATAGTACTTGCCCTAGTGGATGTAAAGTGTCTGAACGGGATATGACCAAAAATTATTTAGACCTGTGGTCTGAGAGTTTCTTAAGCAAACATGAAATTTTCCCTTTTCAAAAATAGCAAATAGAAATGTGTCAAAAGGACATGGACGCCCCCGCCTGAAAAACTTAAAGGCAAATTGCTAATGCCAGATGTGGCTGGAGACAAACTAAGCGGGGTAACACTATAAAATTTGTGCCCTTTACACCATTCTTTGAATGAGGGTGGAGCATAAAAAGCATCCTATTCAAAACTTGTATTGTCTTGACAGCTTTTAAACCTTATTTTTTAAATACAGTATATATTATGATTGGTTTTCCCAACCAGTGTGAATACATCGTAAGTTCCATAGCAAATTGTTAATTTGATGCCAATAGTGAAGACATAATGTGACTTTTGTGAAAAGCTGTGGTTTGGGAGTTTCCTCTGTAAACACTGTTGTCCTTATTTAAACATTACTGCACATATTAAGTTCAATGATGCAAAACACCTAATGAAATATTTTTACATGTATATTTAATGAACAATGAGTTGAAATGGCAGGCCAACGAAAGCTACTGCCTATTTTTGTCAAAACAGCTCACTCTATTCATAAATTCTGTTTGACAGCATTTCCATGACTTTGGCACCCTCACTATCAGTATACTCAAAATGAATACATGACTACACCTGGTAGACATGGTTGCATTCACATTTGTTGCAGGTACATGGCTTTCATCTTTTGATCAAATAGCTTAACCCATTTTAGTCTAGAACCCCAAAAAGGGTAATTGGCAAACAGTGCAGACCCAGATCAGATGCTGTAGAATGCATCATCTGAACAGGGTCTACTTGTTTGTATTAAAGACAAGAATTTCTATAAAACATAGTATCAATAAAAAATAACTAGACATACTGCTATTGGAAACAGACTGGTCTTAAGAGTTGTGGTAGGAGAATTCACTTGATCTAACTGGGTAAACCCATAAATGTGTAATAAAATACTCTACCTTATAGACAGTGCAGGTTCATTTGTTATTTTTGCATGTCTGATTTATTTCTTCTTTTTTGTCAGAAATGCCTACATTTTGTGCAAAACAGTGTAGGCCCTGATCAGATTAAGTGCTTTTTTGCTGTCTGATCTGGACTTGCTTGTCAAAGTAGTATTAACTGAGCTTAAAACATTCTAATGGATGTAACTGTGTTATGGATTTTTTGGAGGAGAACGGGGTTGTTATGATTGGTGCATTTTGGTCAAGACAAAAAATACATATTGTTTGTTCAAACTAGTAACATTAAGCAGACAAGGTTTGTCATGTAATGTAATTGTTTTTTAATTGCGAGTGGAAGTTGTTGCTAACAATGTCATCGGTTGAAAATTAGAAAGTGAAAATAGGAAATCGTGTTCAGTAGACAGCTGAAAAAACAGCAAACAGTTATACCATGAGTATAAGGACATGATATAAAACGCTATATACGCTTTTCAATGTTTGTTGAGAATTCCATACAAATGAGTAGTAAGAGACGGTTCAATATTTTCATCAAAAACATAGTATACTACTGGATAAAGATGGGCTGATGGGGAGAGATGGTATTATGCCCATGTCTTCCATAGGTTCCTGAAGTGTAGGTTTCTGTATGAATTCCATGCTATTTTAGTGCTGCATGGTCTGTAAGTCAGACTTTTGGTGAGTGAAATTTCTTTAGCAGGACTATAGTGCCTCACATAGAGTGATAGGGACATAAGAGGACTCAGATGTAATATTGTTCTTTGTCCTAATTCTTGATGTCTTTGTGGATCTGCTTGATTATCTCAATAATACATCTCATCTAGTGCAGATGTTACCACAGATCATATCTAAAATGTTTTATATTCCTTTTGTATAGGGTTTTTCATGTCTGGTTAGGGCAGATTTATTGCCAACAGTAGTAATGCCACTTTTTTGAGCAAATATATGCTATTTTAATTGTTTCCGTTATATATTAACGGGTTAAATTTAGTCCAAGGCATCCATATATGGACGTTTATTCTGCTAAGTGTTTGGTTGATGATTCTGTAAGAATTCTAGCAATTAAAACAAGCTAATTCAGAGAATTATTGTTCCCTGCCCTTTAAAAGTCCTCCAAAGGTGTCTATTATATATACAGTTTGATAGTATTGGAGCTTGAAAAAGTCTATTATGTTAGTAAAAATGCAGAAGTGAAAAAAATGATCAAGCTGAAAATGGGAAAAAACTGATATAATAAATTCTGAGAATTATATCCAAATCATGTGCACATCTTCAGACCCTGACAAAACACCTGCACAATTAAAAAAAAAAAAAATATCAGTATAAAACTGCAGGGCTGCTGCGGCAGTTACAGAAATAAGGTACCCACTACCTATACACTTTGACAGTATCTGAGCATGAAAAAATAACCAAGTTCAAAACACTGAAAACTATATTATATCCAATCATATGCACATTTTCATACCATGACTAAAACATCTGTACAGTTTCAAGACACAAGGTACATACTGTCAGAGGATGTGGAACTATGCACCTCATACCAGGCACCATGAACTATGGAGAGGTTAATACCATGTCTCCTCTTTTCTTCATTTATTTGCGTTGATGTTTTACGGCCCAGTCAACCCACTGGGGTCATGTCGAGCACAGTCAGTTTACCTAACCACACGTTTACTGGGCAGGCTTAATCCTCTAAGCGGTTAACCAGTATTGTGCACATTCTTTCGCCAGAAACTGACAACTGCCCTTCTTGAATCAGCGGAAGGGATCTTTTCTTTTCTTCATAAAGGTGGGGGACAACAGTGTTCTCATTGGGGAACCCACCTACTATCAAAAAAAAAAAATGAACTAAAATTACTGTGTTAAAATTCTACCTGCTTACTGCTTTAAACTGCTTTAAACTGTACTAAAATTACTGGTTAAAATTCTAAAAGTTGTTAAAACAAATGTCCTTTCTGAGTAACCTAACTGTCTAATTTGCTAAAATAAATATTCTCATTGGGTAACCTAACTACTATTTAAAAAGATACTAAAACTATTGGGTTAAAATTCTATCTGCCTACTATTCAAAACTACTAAAATTACTTGTAAAAATTCTAAAAGTGATTAAAATTCTAAAAGTGTGATTAAAATTCTAAAAGTGATTAAAATTCTAAAAGTGGTTAAAATCCTAGACATAGTTAAAACAACTATCCTTTCTGGGTAACCTCACTGTCTTTATCCCTGTTAAAAGAGATTTGTTGTCCCCCACCAAACCCCTACTCCCCCACACTTGTCTTTTGAAGAAAAGCAAGGGGACATATGGTATTCAGCTTTCCATGGTTTATGGTGTGTGGTAAGTAGTTCCACACCCTCTGATAGCATGTACCTTATTGTCCATAACTCCTCCTACAGTTTTACACCATCTTTCTGAAACAGAACAGATGTCCTTTTTCATGGTCTGAAGATGTGCATTTGATTTTGATATAATCCTCTGATTAATTTGTATCACTTTGTCCACTTTTATCCAGTTTGTTGATACAAATTCACATACTTAATGACAAACAGTACACATCCAGATCAACTGTTTGCACAGACAGGGTATATCCGGGTTCAGCAGGACAAGGGTTAAATCATTTTTCAGGCTCAGATACTATCAAAGTGTATAGTAAGTAGATATCTTGTGTCCCATATCCTCCTACAGTTTTAAACAGAGTTTTTTTTAACTGTACAGTATTTTTGTCATGGTCTGAAGATGTGCATGTGATTTGGATATAATCCTCTGATTAGTTTTTATCATTTCTTTCGCATTTTGAGTAAATCACTTTTTTTCTCACTTATCAGATTTTTTGCAATAATACAGTCATTTTTCAAGTTTCAATATTATCAAACTGAATACATGGTAGGTACCTTTAGAGGTTGTTTGTTTGTTTTTTTTTAATGCAGGGGACATACATTCTCTGAAATTGCTTGTTGAATTCTGGAAGTACAGATTAAAATAAATGTTCTCACTGGAAAAGCTAGCTACTATTTAAAGGGGAATGCAACCTTAAAATGTATTGTGCTTTAAAGTAAAGAACTTTGCAAACAAAGAATTTTGACACAAGTTTGATCAAAATCTGTGGAAAATTAAGTAAGTTATAGACAATTGAATATTTTAACATTGGTGGTATGGGCGCCACCATTTTGAATATTTAATGAGGTTTCATAAAAGTTAAAATTCTTTTCATCAAGCTAGTTATTCTCATAAAGTTGGTTTATTTTGGGGGAAATGATTGCTTGTCACTAGCATTAAAAGATTAAAAAAAAATCTGTAGCAAAATTATTCTTAAAACCCTTCATAATTTGGTTTTGCATATTTAATTTGGGCTGTGTGACATCACAAAGCCTACAATATGGTGGCATCCATGACAGCTAAATCAAATATATTCAAAACCACCATAACTTATTTCTAGGCAGATTTTGAAAAGTATTGCATCAAAATACAAAATGTAAAGGCTTGTTTAGCAATTTACTCTAAGATACACTTACAACTTATACTTCGTTCCCCTTTAAAACTGTACTAAAACTAATGGGTTAAAATTCTGGGAGACATAGTTAAAACAAAATGTCCTTTCTGGGTAATCTAACTTTGTCCTGATATCTACAGTCATTTGTTAAATTCTGTATGAGAAATGCACCTTGTCTGGGGTTAAGAGTCCTATTCTGAATTTCTAAAATCTGTGTTTTGTGACAATCAATAAGTACATGTACTCATGATTAGAGGGTATCTAAATATTTTTTTTCCTATTTCTCAACAAAATCTTAGGCTGTGTGTACTCATTATCCCCCGATGGAATAGGTTTGGGGGGATAGAGCAATCAGACTTGTAATATCTGTAGACATATCCTTGTGTGCTCATGCTCTATAACTTAGATACCCTTAGAGGTATTTTGATATTTGGTAGGGATGAAATGGAGGACCAGTAGGCATGTCACCTGCATGAGAGACAACTCTTCACTTTCTTCATCATGCATTAATGTCTTCTGAAGCTGAAATCTTGTGCAGGCCATAACTACCATACTGTTTGAGATAATTTGATAATATTTGGTTGGGCATATATCAGGTCAAGTAGGAGTGTCCCATGCAAGAAGGACGACACTCACTGGTTGTTTTCTAGTTACCACCCTTAAATGAATTTCTAAACCAAATTTTTGTGCGGGCCATAACTTCTTAATGATTTGAAATATTTTGCTAATATTTGCTAAGAGGCATAGATAAGCACCAGTATGCATGCCATGTGCAAGAAAGACAACTCTCACTTTCTTTATTATTTACTTTTGTGCCCTGAAGCCAAAATCTTATGCAGGCCATAACTCCCATACTGTTTGAGATAATCTAATAATCTTTGGTAGGGGCATATATCAGGTCAAGTAGGAGTATTGCATGCAGGAACATTAGTTCTTGCTTCGGTCTTCTTCTGGTTTTAAAAATTTAAAAACCCCTGGTAACAAGCACTTGCTACAGCAAAGTAGTAAGCACTATAAGAAAACAATGAATAAATTTATCAGACAGTATAATAAGCAAAAAGAGAAGAAACTTCGAAACTTACAATCAAAAAATCCAAAAGAATATTGGAAATTTTTAAATAGTCTTAAAACAAGGCATTCGCTTGCAGGTCCAAAACTAGAGGAGTTTTATGAGCATTTTAAACTATTAAATGAAAACGACAACGAATATGGTGAAATATTAATTTTGATATTAACAACAATGAGGAAATTTTGAATTCAAAAATAACGTCTGAGGAAATCCTGAGAAGTATAAAAAATTTAAATAATGGCAAGGCATCCAGCCTAGACCTTATTCTAAATGAACACATCAAATCATCAAGCCAAATCTTACTTCCGCTTTACGAAAAACTATTTAATGTTATCCTTGATACGGGATTTTTCCCAGAACAGTGGACGACTGGCAGTATTCAACCAATTTATAAAAACAAAGGAGATAGAATGGACGTTAAAAATTATAGGCCAATTACCATACTCAGTTGCCTAGGTAAGGTATTCACATCAGTATTGAATTCAAGATTAAATCAATTTTTAGAGGAATACATGACATTATGTGAAAATCAAGCAGGGTTTCGTAAACAATATTCCACAACGGAACATATTTTCTCATTACATGCCCTTATAGAAATTCTTAAAGCACAAAAGAAAAAGCTGTTCTGTTGCTTTGTAGACTTTTCATCTGCATTTGATTCCGTGTGGAGAATCGGTCTTTGGAATAAAATGATAGAGTCAGGCATAAATGGGAAAATTTTCAGAGTCATTGTTAATATGTATCAAGACATCAAATCCTGTGTTTCTGTAGCTGGCGAAAAGTCGGCATTTTTCCATAGTCTTTCGGGGGTAAGGCAGGGGGAAAACCTCTCGCCCGTACTGTTTTCACTTTATTTGAACGATCTAGAAGCATATTTATTGTATAACACTAATACGGGACTCACTATAGACTGCGATAATATAGATATTACATTTTACTTAAGACTTATCGTACTGCTATATGCAGATGATATGGTAATTTTAGCCAGTAATGAAGCTGATCTCCAATTTTCCTTAAACAGGTTCGATGAATACTGTAAAACTTGGAAATTGACAGTTAATGTATCTAAAACGAAAGTAGTTATATTTGGCGCGAAAAAAAACGATACATACACCTTTAAACTGGGGCAGCAAATAATCGAAATCGCAGATAAGTATAAATATCTCAGAGTATATTTCTCACAGTCTCGTAGTTTTTTAAATGCAAGGAAACATGCTGTCGAACAAGCTAAGAAAGCTATGTATTTGCTATATTGTCGAACTAATAATTTGAATCTTCCAATTGATCTTCAACTGAAATTATTTGACCATACTGTCCTACCAATTTTGACATATGCTTGTGATGTTTGGGGATATGAAAACTTGGATATTATAGAAAGGGTGCATACTGAATTTCTTAGAAAAATCACAAAATGCAGGAAAATACTCCTGTCAATATGCTTTATGCCGAGCTCGGTCGGTATCCTTTAGAAATTATAGTGAAAACACGTATTGTAAGTTTTTGGATTAGGATTACTCAAGGAAAGGCAACAAAATTATCTTATTTTTTGTACCAAGCACTTAGAAGCAATGATAACATAAACTCTAAATGGATCTTAAATATAAATAAAATTCTTTGTGATATTGGTAGAAATGATCTCTGGATATACCAAAACCAAATTGGGACATACCCATTAAAGTTTATAGCAAAACAAATGTTAATTGACCAATTTCTTCAAAACTGGAGATCGAGCTTAACAACGTCTTCCAAAGGCAAAAACTTTAATTTGTTTAAAGATAGTATTAACTTGGAACGATATTTTTTAATTTTACCAAACAATCTTTACATCAACATGGTACGTTTCAGAACTGCAAATCACAAATTGCCCATAGAATTAGGACGATGGAACAACATAGAATATGATGAACGAAAATGTGATCTCTGTGATCAAAGATCCATAGGAGACGAATTTCATTATTTGTTAGAATGTGACTTTTTCAAAAGAGAAAGACAACTGTTTATCTCCGATACATACTATAGAAGACCTAATATTTTGAAATATAAGAACCTTCTTTCATGTCAAGATGAAAGCTCTCTTATTAAACTTGGCAAATTTATGGGGCTTATCATGAAACAATTCGTTAATAATCAATAAAGTATAAAATATTAATCTTTACGATAGCTACGGTCATATTTCCAAATAGGGACAGATTAGCCCCAAATTAAACTATATTATAATTCTGTTGAAAGCCTCCTATCCCTAAAACGGGGTGAAGAAAAGAAAATCTTATATTTGTATGCTATATATCACTGTTATTCTCTATTGTTAAATATTCATACTGAAAGTTAAAATTAACTCAATTTAAACTAAATCAACGATATATTACATACTTGTTTTGATAGGATGTAAAACTAAGCAATCCTGTTAACTGCTTAAATGTGCCAAATGTATGCATTCAAGAAAAAGGTAGTTACCTTAATACTGAAAGGCACTAAAAGCTTACCTTCCAGGCCATATACTAGTCCCCGAAATTGACTGAAAGACGTTACGAAATCTATTCTTTCTTTTTTTTTTTTTCTTTTTGTTAGACCTTAATTAGCAAAGGATTGCACGATTGTTGATGGGTTGTAAAACCAAATCTCCAAAATAAATAAATAAATTAAGTGAACAAACAAAAAATAAAGTAATTATAAAATGATTCAAGTAATATAAATTAAATGCAAACTTATCGTCGGTATTCATCCTATACCTACCTATTAATTGTAAAAATTCATGTTATCATAGACTAGAGAAATATTAGATCCTTCCGCATGGGGGCAATTTTCCCTTTTCCCATGTGAATAGTCGGTCTAGTTCCCTTGTTCCTTGGGGTGGTATTCGGGGTTCCCATGTTCCCTGCTTTGCTGGGTTGCTTTTTATTACCTTATTTCATTGGAGGACTTGCCAATGTTCCCTGGGTTGGTGGGTTTGTTCCCTTGTTCCAATACCTCAAATATGAAATGACATACTGTTACGTCTAGATAAAGTCCCCCCCACCCCCTCACCACTCTCTTTCCCCCACTAAAAACACTTCATATTCGTAAGATAAATTTATTAACAGCTGTTGCTCAATAAAACTGCAGTAACAATTTGTTTATGTGGCCGCAATACTACTAAGCACCCATTCGCAAAACATCCGCTGCCAAGGAAATTTAATGATTATATATATATATATATATATATATATATATATATATATATATATATATGTATATATATATATATATATATATATATATATATATATACAAAAAAACAAAAACAAAAAAAAAACAAAAAAAAACGGATATTGGCGCACTGTCTCGCATACAAAAAAAAAAAAAAAAAAAAAAAAAAAAATGCTCCTTTTTCGGTTCAAACTTAAATAAACGTTTTTTTTTTGTGTTTTTTTTTTTTTTATTACCCACGAATAAGTAGGCCTATATTTAACTATGCTTATTATATATGTTATCTTCATATGCAGCTTGCCTGTGTTCACATCCTATTTTTAATCTTTCGTGTTTATAAACAAACCACTTATATACAGAAACCTGTTTTACTGCTTGACATATGGCTAAAACTTCATTCATATCGTTCGGTGTTTACTACGAACTTATTTTAGCCCGTGCCGAGTAATCAGTTGTAAGCAAGATGAGCCAGAGCTGACGGTGTGAACACAATTCAGGGGTCACTGAACGTGGCGACTGATCTGGGTCTGTATCGGATGTCATGCATTCAGCAGCTCGGTGCGCACTAATAGGTGGTTAACCTATTTATGCCCAGTGGACTCTTCTACCATAATTATATTTTGGTCACGTCAATTTTCTATATATGTGGTAACTGACTAGTCTTTCCTATTTTCATGATTTGTAGAAATTCCTTAGCCTAATGCAAACAGTGTGGACCCTGATCGGACGCCGCACATTGCGGCGTCCGATCTGGGTCTACACTGTCTGCTACTGTCCCTTTTGTGGAACGCTAGGCTTAAATGGGTGAAAAATGTATTTAATTTTGTGTATTTACTGTAAAGCCCCAACAGCTGCACGGCATCGCTCAGAGGCCGCCTTGCAGACCTAAGTACCTGATCGGCCAGGGTCCCCCAATTTTATCTTATTTAATTTTTTTAGCTGGTCCACATGGTAGAATTAATTTGAACTCTGCTCGTTTCAAATACGCAAATATCTCGAATTGAAAACATGACTGTATGTATAGTACACTATTATAGGTAATACTGTGTCAATGTCGTTTTGATAGATAGAGGAGCGATCATGTACCTGGGCATGTCCATCTCTCATAGCCAATCAAATATTTTACTGAATGTAAACAGGCGAGATGGGTGTGTTCTTGGATCGAGCACGTGATCAATGTCGAGGTGATTTTAGTGATTGCTATGTGAGAGGGGTGCGCCATGGGTAAAAATATTTTAAAGAAGGGATGATAGCTAAATTGGGCTCTTAAATGGGTTAAAGTTTCTTTATTTACTGTTATTTATTTATGGTAAAGAAATAGCTGACTGTGACCGGGGGCCATGTTGTTAGACGACATTTTTTTTTTTTTTTTTTTTTCTTTAAAGGACTTGTTGTGGCAATGCGGACGTGTTTTTATTATAACCAATAATAAAATGTGTCTAACCTTATCGGTCAATATATCACGGCAACATTGATGCGATGTTTTTACGACATTATGTATTGCTGTTTTCTTTCTTTCTTTTTCTCCGTAAATTATGTAAAAATGTTATATATGCATATGTATGAATGTATGTATGTAATGTTTGGAGAAAACTGGTGGCGAGATGATAAATCGTCCACTCATGGATCACTTAGCCGATGCATCTGCTCTGAATGCACACTGGATGTTTGCAGTCAGTTCGGAATGCATCGTTGCCATTATTCAGCTCGCGCGTCAGTGTACGCCACCCAATACATGTTATTCGCCATGGGAAACCGGGTCACTTCCTTGTTCTATGCGGATAAAAAGAAAGAATACTTGGGACGGAAGCTTCTATAATAAAACAATAATAAAAACAATTCTACTTACATCAGAAAAATAATCCAGTACTGAATGCGTAAAATTGCATAGTCTGTTTCACTTTTCATTCATAATTTTCTACGTGTTGCACGTGCTTAATATTGCGTTGACAGGTCTCTTAAGGCGTGGCCTGGTTTCGTCATGGCGAAGCGGGCCTCATTAATTGGTTGTCACTGGTCATTGAACACAGGTGACACAGTTTGATATGTACAGGTATTGTGTTGTTAGTCATCAGTTTCAAGGTTTAAGTGCTCACTATCTATCTATCTATCTCTCTGTCTATCTATCTATCTATCTATCTATCTACCTGAATAGTTACCAGTTTAATAAATATTATCTATCTATCTATCTATCCGTCTATCTGTCTGTCTATCTATCTATCTATTTATCTATCTATCTATCTGAATAGTTACCAGTTTAATAAATGTTATCTATCTATTTATCTATCTATCTATCTACCTATCTATCTATACACCAGCAATTCTGCTCCCCCGAGTTACATTGTACATCAACCTGTAATTTGGGTCACTGCAACGAATTGCAATAATTTTTAGAATGTGTCCTAGTTCTTACCCCACAGTTATTATATATATGAAATTACGGTTACCGGTTACCGTCCTGACTGCAACTTTGTATTTCCATTTCCTCTGATGTCATGTTATACTTGACTTTGAGAGAATAAAAGTACTTTGACTTGACTTGGTTATCTCCCTGAACAAATTTCTTAGCCAAATTCTTGTGCGCGCCATAATTTCTTAATGGTTTGATTTATTTTGATAATATTTAGATAAGGACATGTAGGCGTGTTGCCTGCAAGAGGTACAACTCTCACTTTCTTCATAATGTACTTATGTCCTCTGAAGTTAAACCTTGTGCAGGCCATAATTCCCATATTGTTTGAGATGATTTGAACATATTGGGTAGACACATTTTTCAGGTCATGTAGAGAAGTGTCACATGCAAGAAGGACAACTTCTGCTTTTTCTAGATACTGCCCAGAACAAATTTCTAAACTAAACTCTTGTGCACTCTAATATATATTCTTAATGGTTTGAAATATTTTGAGAATATTCAGTAGAGGCATAAATAAGGATCAGTAGGCATGTTGCATGCAACAGTATCTCCCCTGAAGCCAAAATCTTGCTCAGGTCATAATTCCCATACAGTCTGAAATAATTTTTTTGTAGGGACAGACAGAAGGTCAAGTAGGAGTGTTGCATGCAAGAATGACAACTTTTGCTGTGTTGATTTTCTGGCTATCACCACCAGTCAAAATCTTGTGCAGGCCTTAACTCCATACCGTTTTGAGATAAATTGATAATTATTGGTAGGAACATATATCAGGTCAAGCAGGAGATTTGTGTGCAAGATAGACAACTCTTGCTATGCCCATTTTTTTTTATCTCCACTGAATGAATTTCAAAGTCTAAGACTTTGGGGCACTTCAGCTTCTTTATGGTTCAAAACTTTTTGATAATATGAGGTAGAGACACAGATGAAGACCTGTAGGTTTCTCAAGAGCAAGAATGACAACTCTTTTCTTTTTATAGTTATCTCTCCTGTAGTTAAAATCCTGTGCAGCTGTAACTCCTGTAAGGTTTTATATATTTTGATTAGATTTTGTAGAGACATATATTAGGTCAGGTTGTGCAAGAATGACAACTCTTGCTATGTTTGTTTTCTAGTTATGTCTCAACAATTAATTTCAATGGCAATGTCTTTATACTTTTTCTTGTTATCCCCAACTGAATAGGTTCAAAGGAAACAGGGCACCAGCATAGTGTCTGTTCGTCCATCTATCCATCCATCCACACCTTTGCCTTTGTGTGCTCTCCTTAACTTTTAAATGCCCTTTTAGATATTTTGATAAGATATGGTAGGGATGTTAGTCAGGTTGAGTAGGCATGTCACATACAAGAAGACAACTATCACTATACTGATTTTGGAATTATTTCCTCTTAACCAGATTTTAGAGGAACTGCTTGTGCCAGCATAACTCATACACATATTGAATTATGTGTGTAATATTTGGTAGGAATGTTAATCAAGTCCTGGAGGCAAGTTGCATGCAAGAATAACAACTCTCACTGCATTCCTTATGGAGTTATCTACCTTAGAAACTGTCCCTTACTTAGGTTGAAAGAGAAAACAAACTTGTGTGGCCATTATATTTCCACCTCACACGCATATTTTAATATTTGATTGGGATATATGTCATGTTGATTAGATGCATGAAGTATGAATAACAACTCTAGCTTTCTTTTTCTGCTGGTTATCTCGCCTAAAACTTATTCTTGAGGTCTTGTGGGCTCCATAGCATTAATGCCCTTTGAGCTGTTTTAATAATACCTGGTAGGGATGTTAGTCAGGTTGAGTAGGTGTGTCATGTACAAGAAATGACAATTCTCATCTTCTTGATTTTGGAGTTATTTCCCTTTAACCAGATTCTAGTTGAACGTTAACTAATTCATCTATGAATCATAGATCAATAAAAAAACTTGAATAAATGTTTTGTGCCATGTCATTCAGAAACTGGGGAGATATATAATCTTCATGTCCAAACTATACTTCCAGTTACCATTTTTCCTTGGCACCTTCAAAGCATCTACAATAAACCAAAGACATTGTCTCTGCATAGTGGCTTACATTTTTATGGCTTCATTTGAAAACCACTGTGTTCATTACTCATTTTCGGTATTATCCAATACCAAACAAAAAGCTGGCTGATAGAATACAGATACTTTTTTAATCTGCATCATTTAAACAGCATGTCTTTTTGTATGATGGGCCAGGCGTGAATCAGGCAAGCTACCCTGTCAGGCGACAGGTACCGTTTATTTCTGAAATATGGTGATTACTTGCCATGATAATGGAGTTTGAATTGTAAATGTCTTCAATCAATTACTATGAAATATGCATATTAGGTAAATTTTCATCAGGATTATCAGTACTTGAAACTGACCATTTTCATAGACAAAATATAATAAGATACTAGAAAAACTTCATCACTTTGTACATTAAATATTGCAACAAGACATGGCTCATTGCTCCAGATAGCATCCATACAGCAGTCAATTATGGATCTTTTTGCACCAAATACAGGTCAGCTTGAAAAATAGCCAGTCCCAAATACGAATGCATTTTCATCTATTCAGTGTGGCTTTTCTGGTAACCCATAAGAATGCAATGTCATATCTGTTTTTAGATAGATTAGCCCGAGTCAGAAGAGGTAACTCAGTGCCTTAGATAAGCAGTGTAGTCTCCATAAATACCCCAATATACTTACTGAAGGATACACTTAAAATCAATTTGTAGCATATCAAAACGAAAACAAGTCTGGTTGTATGCAAAATGATATTCCTGACCTCAAAAGTTTCACCCTGATACACAGTATGACTAATTCTCAGCAACCCATGTGCATAATTTTTGCGCATAAGAGCAACTGGTTCTCTACATCAGTCTGGTTGTTAACGACAAAGAATGGCAGGTAACTATTCTGCATTGGGGTTTTCCAAGATTGCAGAAACATGGCCTCCAGAAAATGAGGAATGAGGAAAGAGATTAATTGCAGAACTGCAACAAATAAGATAATGGGATATTTTAGCCAGCCATTTCATTTGATTCACTGTCTTTATTTAGTGTGCAACATAACTGATGAAGTCATCGATGCATGCGATGAATGCATACAAAATAGCATCTGCGATTGTGACCGATCTGTGTAAACAGTGTCGAAAGTGAAAAGTAGCTTGCAACACACGAGTTTAAAAGTTACTGATAAGATTTCAGTGTTGGAAAGCTAAGTGCCTTTAATTTATCATTGCTAGGGCAGATTAACAAAGAAAAAAATCCAAAGCAGACCACCCAACTACTATGGAAGGTGATCCATGGTTCTGTCATTAAAAAGGGGGTTCCCTGAAGAGAGGGATGTGGCACATACCACCCATTTCAGAACTTTTTTTGTTTAGTTATAAAAGGGATAAATACTGAAAAATGATCAGCCGTATTGTACAGCCCAAAAATTAATGGATGGATGGATGGATGGATATTTTGTTTATAGACGCTCAACCCTAAAAGGGCATATAGCGTCTAATAAGTTTTATGTTATATGATGATTTTATTTAATGAGGAATTTAAAAATATCTAGGATTGATGTGTTTATTTTAAAGAGATAAAGTATCAATGATTTTAAGTTATTAAAAATACTGATCATATTTTATTAAAAAGTCCGATCTCTTTAAGAAAGTCGAGTATTTTCTGAGTTGGCATATCAAAAAGTTCCTTTATAGTTTTTATATTAAAATACTTTGTGCGAATGTGATTAAATTCAGCACAAGTGATAAGAAAATGTTTGACTGTGAAAGGTTCATTACAAGGAATGCAGAATGGAGCTTGTTCATTGTTTAAAATATAAGAATGAGTAATTCTAGTGTGTCCAAGTCTACATCTCGTGATTTTTGTTTGTTCTTTTCTGCTGAGATTAGAGAATGTGCATTTGCTGTTAAAATTTGGTTTGATTTCATTTATTTTATTATAAGTTTGTGTTTCCCAAACAGACTGACATTTGTTGTTGATGTATTGACAGACATTTGATTTAAAGTCGGAGTGAGGAATTTTGAAATTGGTTATTACTAAGGATAATGCAGATTTGGCTTCTGAATCTGCTAATTCATTTCCACAAATATTAACGTGGCTGGGAAGCCAACAAAATACAATTTCTTTTGAAGCGGAAAGATAATAATATTTTTTAAGAATTTGCTGAATTAATGGGTTTCTATGGTGTAAATCTTTAAGAGATTTTAATACAGAAAGAGAATCTGAATAAATGATAAACTGTTTTTCAGACTGATCTCTGATATGGTAAAGTGCAATATCAATTGCCTTGGCTTCGGCGGTAAAAATGGAGCTATTATCAGGTAATCTGATACTGTCAGTAAAATTTGGACTAATAACAGAACAAGCAACTTTCTCATCTTGTTTCGAACCATCTGTATAAATTGACAGGTAATGTTTATAATTTGATTTGATTTCTAAAAATTCATTCTTAAAAATATGCGACTCGACTTCTGTTTTTTTATTTTTATGAAGGTCTAAAATAATCTTTGGAGGGTTTAACGTCCATGGCTCTTTTGATGGAAAAGAAAAATGCTGAACATTTTTAATATTGATATTGGCCTCTTCAAGTAACGGTTGTATTCTCAGGCCAAGGGGTTTAATAGCCGTTGGTTTGTTGTTGTAAAATCTTTCATATTTAGGATTAAAAACACAATCATAGGCTGAATTACGTGGATTGGCGGCTAATTTAGTAACATATTGAAGAGACAATTTCTGTCTTCTTATATACAATGATGGTTCATTTGATTCAGCGTATAAACTTTCGACGGGGGAAGTACGAAAAGCCCCTAGAGCCAGACGTAAACCTTGGTGATGAATAGTATCCAAAGATTTCAAATAAGATTTTCTAGCGGATCCATAAACTATGGATCCATAATCCAGTTTAGATCGAATTAAAAATCTATAGAGATTTAAAAGAACAGTACGATCTCCTCCCCAAAAATTAATGGAGAGGTACAAGAAGAGACACAAATAAAAATTTAAAGCAAAGTCTTTAAACCACAGCACAGCCCTCCTCACTAGCCCCTGGGTCAAGGAAAATAACTAAGAATGTCTGTAGCATGGCTACTGATTCCAGAATCCTGGTTTTCTTAGTTACTGACTGCCCTTATTTCATCAGTATGATACTGGTTGGAAAAATAATTATCTAGAGTACCAAAATCAAACATTCTCTTAAAACTTATATATAGTACTTCATCATATGCAGCATAGAAAGTATTTCTGAAACCAAACTAAAAACTTTTGCTTTGCTAGGCATAGTTATTTTCATTCCTTGATTGTTTGTTTTTTCGTGTTGTTTTTATTTATAATTCATGATAGAGCTTGCAGTCTTGACAAGAAGCTGTATCTCCCCAAATAACCATTTGAACAGTAGTAAAGGAAATAAACCAAAGCAAAATTTTTACCCCAATAAAAACATACAGCAAACATCTTTACCTTTATAAGGCATTTATTTTCCCTATCATTTATGAATATGTAGACTCAGAAATTCAAAGTATTTGCAAATATTGTGTATCCTGTACAAATAATATAAAGTAATCGCATCAAAAGTGTGGTTTTTTTTTTGCAAAAAAAAAAAAATAAATAAATAAATAAAAAAGAGAAATATAAAATAAAAATAAGACATCACCAAAACCTACCTATATAATTTTGACCCCTTAAACCCCAATTTTATACAAAAAAAAAAATGGGGTTTACATGGGTACACATTATTTCTTATTTCTGCTCAAAAACATAGATTGTGGGGCAGTTCTAACAAATACCCACAGTCTATGTTTTGAGCAGATATATGAAAAATATCTGAATCTTTTTATCTAAAAATTTTCATTTTTTGGTGGTAAAATTTTCAGTTTATTTGAATAGGCTTGTTTTCATAATGACAGGCAAAAATAAAACCATTTACGGTATAGCTATTTATTGTTTTCACATTATCATTTTGCCCACATTTCATACTATACATCTTTTTACTTTGGACTGTTTCAATAGTTCCATGATATATTGAAATACACCAAATTTAGGAGTGGCAATTTGGTTGCAAGATCTGCCAGCTTTTCTGATGGCTATTTTTTAAAGCTTTTCTGATTATATTTATTTGAAATGTTTTCTGTTGGCAATTTTTTGGAGTACATCCTCTCAGAGTACCCCACTATATGTTTATATGGAGAAATAAGACCACTATATCACATCAATCAAGGATTTAATGCTTAGAAAGCTGGGTTAAAACTCAGCAGACATTTAATAATATTTTTCCAAAAAAACTAGATTTGATGTTTCACACAAATCGACTCCAAAGGCAATCTCTTTTGATTTTAACCTTTACCATTTCTTGGCTACAAATCGATGATATTCTTCTTATTTTTTTTTTCCAGAACACAGAATTTGACATTTCATGAACATATCTACACTGGAGAAAATTTGCATGAAATGTCAAATCCTGTCTTCTGGGAAAAATAAGAAAAATATTTCAATATGACATCTGCTGAAACTTTTATTCAGAGTGCTAAGCTTCAAAGTGTACCCTTAGTGTAGGTAGGTACATATTTTACCACAAGTTTTCCCAGTAGTTTTGAAAAACCTAAATGCAAAGTGGAGTAATTAAGTCAAACAGGGTATGCAAATGCACAGGCTGGTAAGGACCTTTACTACTTCTGTATAAAGCACCGTGCAACAGTCCAACTAGCCCTAAAAGAGCCAATCACAACTGCAGCGGATGACAATTTTGATTTTGATTTTATTTTTCAGAGAAAATGAGCCTTGACATTTCATGTAAATCTCTTATATTTCTCTAAAAGTAAAATACAATGTGGTCTGCTGCAAATGTTGCTTGCCACTTTACTTGGCACTAATTATAATGTACAATGTGTCCTAAAATTTTCTATACTTCATTCCATTTTTTTAATTTTTTATGCGTTTCATAAAATACATAGTAGAATGGGAAATAGTACAGATCCCGATCTGAATGCTATGGAGCAATCTGATCTGGGTCTGCACTGTTTTGCACTTACCATTTTTCACAACAGCTAGTGTAAAACATTTTAGGACAATTATTGTATAATGTATCATGGTCTAAAGAATACTGACCCAAAATGGAAATGCCAAACTTCTAAATGGCAAAAGAAACAAAGACTAATACCTGAAGATTGTAAAACTGACCTTCTGTGTAAAATATGCATGTACATTAACAAATAGGGGTCTATCTGATTTGTTTATTCCTTAATATAAGTATACATTTAATACATTTTGGACAAACATGTATAGATTAAGTTCTTATTGCAACAGAGAAAAATAATTTATTCATCTTACTTTTCTTGGATGTCTTTGCACGTTTTTGGGGTCAGTATATATTCATAGGTCTAGTAAAGAGCGGGTATCAGATAAATATGTCTTATTTCGCCACAAAATCATATGTTGTGGGTACTCATTAGAAGCATCTCAGTGAGACACTTCTAATGAGTACCCATAAAATATGTTTTTATGAAACAGTAAGAAAAAGTTATCTATACTTTGGACTGAAAAAAACCCATCTTATCAACAGCTATGTATAATGACAAAAAAACAAATTTACCAACTCCACCACAAAACTTTTGCTTGAGTAGTACAAACTGCTACTGTGGCCCTCCCTGGTACTGTGACATTCAATAAATTTCAAATGGCACCTGAAATGAAGTTTTTTAAAAGTAAAACATATTTTAACGAGTAATACTTAACCTATAGATAATGTGCTATTCTATTCTGTTATTCACCCCCTCCACAGAAAAAACGACCTTTCAGTCGTTATAAAGTCTTAATTCAGAAGGTCCCTTTAACAGTTACCTGTATGACGTAGTTCCTCCCGCTCAAATGATCACGTGTCAGTTTCTTTTATGTGTAAAACAATACACAATTAGGAGAAAGGAGCGAGGGAAGGGAGGTGGGACGATAAATACTTATCTATAGGTTAAGTATTACTTGTTAAAATATGTTTTACTTTTAAAAAACTTCATTTTAACTTCGTAATACATTAACCTATAGATAATGTGCTAGAATTTGTAGAATAGGAGGGAGGATTTCTCCTAATAAGTTAGTCCCAACTTCTGAATTAAGGCTTAATAAAAGGATTTATTTTTTATATATATATAATGAGGACATAATTAGTGCTTAAGGCAATAATAAGATCCTTTAACCAAGGATAAAGTAATCCAGGGTTAACATATATATATAATAAAGATATAATTAGTACCTCTCTAGTATAGCATCAGGTCTAGGGGGGCTGTTGACGTTGTCTACACATCCATAGCTGATTGCTGTTGGCCCCCCACCACTTTTTGGGCCACTACAATGGGGCCCAAACTTTGGAGATTCTGTGCTTGTTGAGACATGTCTCTGAGATAGAATTTGGCAAAAGTTGATGAACTATTCCAAACCGCTGCTTGAAGTATATCATTGAGAGGAACTTTGTCGAAGAAAGCCCAAGAAGAGGAAAGAGCTCTAACTTCATGAGCTTTGATTTTAAGGAAAGAGATATCTCGTTTAGTGAGTTTCCTATAGGCAAGTTTAACAGTGTAAGATATCCATCTCGAGATAGTATCTTTAGAGATATCCTTATTGCCTTTAATAGGAAGAAAAAGTCTAGTTCTATTTTGGCGATAAGAGCTAGTCATTTTGAGATAGAATTTCAGAGCCCTAACGGGGCAAAGAAGTCTGTCAGTATGTTCCCATTTACATATTCGAGCAAGACTAGGAACAACAATAGGATCTGGTTTAACAGAAGGAAGCTGGTTTTTTGCTAAAAAACCAGATTTAAGAATCAAGGAAACTGAACCATCAGATTGATTAAATCTTAAATGTTGTGAATCCATAGCTAGAGCATGTATTTCACTACACCTTTTAGCAGTGGCAAGAGCTAAGAGAAAGGCTGTCTTAATAGTAGCGTGAAATTTAGAAGCCTTATCAAGAGGTTCAAAAGGTGGTTTTTGTAGACATACTAAAACCCATGATAAGTCCCATTTAGGTGTAAGAGATCTTTGTACTGGTCGTTGAAGTTCAAAAGATCTGATAAGTTCAGATAAAACTGGATTAGATCCGATTCTATTACCAGTTTTGAATTTTAAAGTGTTAGAGATCATAGATCTATAACCTTTAATAGTACTAATCTGACATTTCTTTTCCGAAAAAAGAAAGATTAAGAAATCGGCTATAACTGTAATAGGGGCCGAGATCGGATTAACCTTTTTTGTATGACACCAATTAGAGAAGATGGTCCATTTTGCATCGTAGACTTTTTGTGTAGATGCTCTTCTTGATCTGGAGACAAAATCTGCAACGTTTTGTGAAAATTTCTTATCTCTGATTGATTGTTTGATAACTCCCAAGCGTGAAGGTCGAGAATTGGGAGGTTTTGATGTACAAATCTTCCTTTGGATTGAGTCAGTAGTCTTGGAATTAGTGGCAGACGAATCGGAGCTGACACTAATAGAAGAAGAAGTTCTGAGAACCACTGTTGCTGTGGCCAGAACGGAGCTATGAGAACTATTCTGCACTGATGTTGTCGGATTTTCTCTAGAACAGCAGGTATCAGAATAAAAGGAGGAAAAGCATATGCATGAAGATGATTCCAGTCCATGGACAGGGCATCTATCGCTAGTGCTTTGTAGTCTTGTACTGGAGAGACATATAATGGGAGTCTGTGGTTGAATCTTGTCGCAAACAGATCCACGTTTGGGAAGTTGAGCATCTGGAATACTGAATTCGCAACTGTTTGATCCAGAGCCCATTCTGTCTTGATAGGTTTGTCTAGTCTTGAGAGGCGGTCTGCAAGAATGTTGAATTTGCCTGGGATGTGACGTACTCTGATAACTATGTCTTGTTCCAGGCACCAATTGAGTATTTTCCAAACTTCTACGCAAAGATTGGGGGAATGAGTGCCACCCTGTTTGTTGATATATGAGACCACCGTTGTGTTGTCTGTGGATATCATGATGCAAGAATGGTGAATAAATGTTTTGGCTTGTTTCAGTGCTAATCGTATGGCCATCATTTCTAACATATTGATATGGAGCTGGGATTGGTTTTCTGTCCAGCGACCATGAAAGGACAGTGTTGTCGGCTCTAAATGAGCTCCCCATCCGTAATGACTGGCATCCGTATAAAGGAAGAATTTGGGGTCTGGAGGATGGATTGAAGTCCCTGTCTCGAATCGAATGGGGTTTATCCACCATTGTAAGTGAGATCGAATCATGCCGTTTATCGAGATCGGGTGATCGAGAGGAAGAATATGAGGTTTCCAGACTGACAGCAGGCACATCTGAAGAGGACGTAAGTGCAGTCTGCCCAGGAGAACAAGGTCTGCTGCAGCACTGAGTTTGCCCAAAAGAGAAAGGAAAGTTCGTGCCGATACATGTTTTGCTGACATTATTTTCTTGATTGTTAGAATTAGGTTCTGTACACGATCCGCTGGAACCCTGACTAAATTTTGTTGCGTCAGAAATTCCATACCTATGAAGGTGAATTTCTGAGCAGGAAAGAGGTCTGACTTCTTGAGATTTGGCAGAAAACCTAGGCTTTGAATAGTTTGAATGCAAATCTTTGTCTGAGTAATCAGACGGTTGTGAATCAGATTTTTTATCAGCCAATCGTCTAGGTATGGAAAAACTGATATGGCACGTTGGCGTAGAAAAGCTGCGATAACGTCCATCAGTTTCGAGAAAATTAACGGACTTAGGGACATTCCGAACGGTAGGGCCGAAAAGTGATATACTTGATCTTCGTGTACGAAACGAAGATACTTCCTGGATTGACGATGTATCGGCACATGTAGATATGCATCTGTTAAATCTATGGAGACAGCCCAATCGTTGAGTCTCATCGCTTGTCTTACCGATTTGACTGTCTCCATTTTGAATGCTTGTTTCTCTATGTAACGGTTTAATAAAGACAGGTCTAATATTAAACGAAACTTTCCGTTCTTTTTTGGCACAAGGAATATCCGGGAATAAAAGCCGGGAGTTTCCGGATTCTGTACCCTTTCCACTGCCCGTTTGTTGAGAAGATTTTCGATCTCTTCTCTGAGAAACGGGGAGGAGGATTGACTCATTCTGATCGGAACAGATGACAAAGGAGGAATTTTGATGAATGGTATCCTGAATCCGTTTCGTACGATAGAGAGGACCCATTTGTTGTCTGTTATTTCCTCCCATTTTTCCGCAAAATGGGCCAATCGTCCTCCCACTGGAATGTCCGCGAGCGGAAGAGCAGGCAGTGGAAAGGGCGGGCCTTCATAATCTTGCGGAGGAAGAGGCAGGTTTAGAGGAGGGGAACTGACGGATGTTACCAGTCCTCTTGATATTATCTTTCTTAATGTGAGAAGATGAGCTTTGAGGAATATTTTTGGACCTATACGACTGCGTAGGTTTAGGTCTGGATGTTGTTTGTTTAGCAGGATATTTAGGTATCTTGAAAGCTCTGCTCTGCGAAGGAGGCTTATAAGAATGAGATTGTGACTGAATGGATGTAGAAGCTAGAAACCTTTGCTGTTGAGCTTCGAAGTTTGATTTAGCTATTTCTTTTATCCTGCCGTCAAATAAGGATTTTGAGTTAATAGGAGCGTTCCTTAACTCGTATGTGGAATTGTCGAGTAGTAGTTTAGACGAAGCTAGGGCTGCGTCCCTCCTAGCTTGGAATAATTCAGTAGTTAAAAGTGTAGACATGGCAGTAGCATGTTTAATCGATTTGGCTACGGCCTCCAGAAGTCTGGAAAGGGCCGCAACCGACATCGATTCCTGTTGTAATGAAAGGAAGGCAGCTGAAGAAAATAGATCAGCATGAGAATTAATAGCGACTAGTTTTCTAGCCTTCCTTTCCCATGCTTCTAGATTCTTGAGCGGAATAGAAGCTCTTCCTTTATTAGAAATGTCTAGGAGCGACGCATCCGCTTCTAATTGAGGGATATTATCAGTTGGCAAATATTGGTTTTGGCTCTTGTAGAATTTAGTCGGAGCAAGAGCCGAAACCAAGCTTTGCGGACAAATCCAATCTCTTGAACATTTGTCCGATTCTAGTCTATTTTGAATATATTTTGTTGTATTTTGTACTAATTTGGATTGTGGGAGGACAAGTAATGGAGTGGAACGAGACTCCATTAATTGTTCGATCCCAGAGAGAGGTTTTAATGGAGCTTGATCCTGCTGAGTTTTGGGGCATAACTCAGGAGGAAGAAGCCGGAAGACCTCGTTAATCGCACGATCAAATGACCAGACTTCGGATTCAGTTTCCGAATCTGACTCCTTATTCTGTTGAGTGAGATTCGGCTGAATCTGATCGTAATTAATAGGTTGATTTGTGATTTGACTAAAATTAGTCTCCTCAGGTTGTATTGGAGTTGGCGTTTGAACAACCTGGGGAGATTTATGAGCCCTTGTATATCTACCAATGTCAAGTTGAGATTGGGAGGAATTTGATGAAGAAGAAGGCGTCATCGATCGTCTTCTTCTCTTTTTATGAGAGTGCTTAGATCTCTTTGAATTTTTCTTTCGCCGAGAAGAACTCAAAGAGTCTGATCTGGAAGTAGAGATAGAAGAAGAGGACGATCGATGTCTTCTTCTCTTTTTAGATTTATGCTCTCTTTTAGACTGATCCTTCCTTGAAGGTCTGGAGATAGATAAATCATTTGAATTTGGAGGCTCAATCATTACACTCGGATCTGAGACCTGCGAAAAATCAGGTTCGAGTGGAATAATCTGTCTAGAGGAAGAAGCTGGATTAGGAAGTTCTAGTCTATTAGAACGTTCGTAACCAGGAATAAAGACATTGGATAGTCTGTGGACACTACCCTGTGAAATATGGCTACTTATGGACGGAGCGTAGCTTTGTACAGGCACATTTATAGGAATATAACCAGGCGGAATTTGTGTTTGTAGGTCATACGGGAATGACTGTAAACCCATGCCTGGTTGACTGGAGCCTAGTTGACTGGTGCCTGGTTGACTGGTGACTGGTTGACTGGTGACTGGTTGACTGGTGACTGGTTGACTGGCGACTGGATGAACGGAGATAAGTTGCCCAGTGACTGGATGACTGGTGACTGGATGACTGGTGACTGGTTGACTGGTGACTGGTTGACTGGTGACTGGTGACTGGTGACTGGTGACTGGTGGGCTTAGTGCCCGGTCAGACTCTAAGTCCGCCAGGCTGCCACCTTGATGGGTCCTGCCCCGAGCAGTAAAGCTATGAGGGGCGGTGCTCCCATCAACTGTCCCGTTGTCAGACATGTCTGACTGGGACTTCTTGGATTTCTTTGATTTCTTCTGTTTTCTCTTCTGCGTCATAACTGATTTTCTAGTAGCATGAAGGCGTCTTCTTTCTGCTAGGTTC
Organism: Anodontia alba; assembly: GCA_964016985.1. NCBI lineage: Eukaryota > Metazoa > Mollusca > Bivalvia > Lucinida > Lucinidae > Anodontia > Anodontia alba. The sequence continues at coordinate 24,809,873 of OZ024826.1, forward strand.
CAAACTTTTTCTGTCCAGGAACTACAAATATAACACGGAGAGATACGTGTGCAAGAATTACAAGTTAGACATGATAAATGTGTATCCCATTTAGCTTTTAAATGGCCACAGTTGCCGCGGGCGAAATGCATCGACTGACGCGGAAACAAAGGAAGAAATTTAACATTGAGAAAACAAGAAATCTAAGATCGATATTTCGAAAATAATTTCATAGATAGTAGAAGGAGTGAATATAGAACCAGAGAAAGTCAAGGATATAAAAATTTTAACCGTGTAGAATAATTTTAATCCATTTTTTCTAACACAGAATAATAATCCTTGAACATTCAAAGTCCACAGAAAAGAAACTGACACGTGATCATTTGAGCGGGAGGAACTACGTCATACAGGTAACTGTTAAAGGGACCTTCTGAATTAAGACTTTATAACGACTGAAAGGTCGTTTTTTCTGTGGAGGGGGTGAATAACAGAATAGAATAGCACATTATCTATAGGTTAATGTATTACGAAGTTAAAATTATAAAGTTCAGTTCAAAATTGGCATCTAAAGTGACAAAGAAAATCTACCACATTTATTCTAATATACACTTCTGGGGTATAGCAATTTGTTGCTGCTAAAATGAAAGTACAGTCCAAATTTTGGCCAAAAATAAGATATTTTGATGGCCTAAACCCAATGTTGCATGTGTTTACTAATACTTTTTCTCCTAGAAAAGTAGGAGGGGGCATTTATAAGAGAGTGGGCTTATATTAGAATAGCAAGACCTGTTGCCAGACAGGATAGCTCGCCTGATATAGCACATTTTGTTTCTGGAAAATTCCAAGTCCGTGACCTTGATTTCGACATGACCTGGGTGTGTGTGTGTGTGTTGGGGGGTGTGTGTTGGGGGGGGAGGGGGGGTGGGGGGGGGGCAGGGGGCGGGGAGGGCGGATGATGTGGGGGGGAAGCAGTAGCTGTCTTTATACCAAACAAGAACTAAATCCATCATGTAGTTTAGAAGTAATGAGATCCTAAAAAACTTTGGCATAAAATATTTACATCAAAATTCTGAGTCTGTGATCTTGACCTTGACATGACCTGTGGTGGTGGGGATTGGTACTGCGTAAAAATTTGGACCAATATGTATCATCATACAACAGATGAATCAAATCTGTGATAAGGTTAGGATTTAATGAAGTCTTAAAAACTTTAATGAAAACTTTAACATTTAAATTCTAAGTCTGTGACCTCAATCTCAAGGTCATGGTCATGAGTGCTGATGGTGCTGATGAAAACTTTTGACCAGTATCTATCATGATACCAAATAGGAACTAAATCCATCATTTACTTTAGTAGTAATGAGATCCTAAAAAATTTGACGTAAAATTTTAACAAGAAAACTCTAAATCTGTGACCTTGACGTTGACCAAAGTTCGTGGGGATGGTACTGCACAAAATTTTGGACTACTATGTATCAGAATACCAAAGATGAATCAAATCGGTGATGAGGTCTTAAAAACTTAAACGAAAACTTTAACATTTAAATTCTAAGTCTGTGACCTTGACCTTGACATGACCTAGAGTAATGGGTATGGTATTGCGCAAAATTTTGGACCAATATGTATCATCATACCAAAGATGAATCAAATCGGTGATAAGGTTAGTAAATAATGAGGTCTTAAAAACTTTAACGAAAACTTTAACATTAAAATTCTAAGTCTGTGACCTCGACCTCAAGGTCACGGTCATGAGTGCTGATGGTGCTGATAAAAACTGTTGACCAGTGTCTATCATAATACCAAACAGGAACAAAATCCATCACTTAGTGTAGAAGTAATGAGATCCTAAATCTTAGACACACAATTTTAACATGAAAATTCTAAGTCTGACCTTGACGACATGACCTAGAGTGGTGGGGATGGTACTGCGCAAAATTTTGGACCAATATGTATCATCATACCAAAGATGAATCAAATCAGTGATAAGGTTAGGAAATAATAAGGTCTTAAAAACTTTAACAAAAACTTTAACATTTGTGGACGCCAACGCCAACGCCGGGGGTAGTACAATAGCTCTTCCTGAACGTTGTCCTTGGAAACAAAGAATACTTAATGAATGAAAACTGAAGATACTCATATGACAGCAATGCAGTTTGCATATGCATCCAAGCACCAACTTCCCTTGCCATGCCGAATCAATTAAGATGCCACACCTATTTCAAATTCTCATCTAATCAGATTACTTGATTCAGGTTATTGGTACAAATCCACTTACTGAATGAAAAACAGTGCAGATTCAGATCAGTTGGCTTTATTTTACCCTCATCAGTTTTTTTTTTTTTTTTTTTTTTACATTTTATTAGCTCGCCTGAAGAGCTTATGTTGTCACCCAGTCGCAGAACAACAGATAATTTTGCGGGCATTTGGGTATTTAACCCCATCAAAATTTAATCCACTGGGTAAAATCATATTTTCGTTTTTCGGTTAGAATATAGATAGTAAAACTTATAAAACAAAAAGAAAGAGCACAAAAATGCCTGGTTTAGGTATTTAAAACATGGTATTTCATTATACACTATTAATTTTATGATAGTGTTTGTCATATAAAGAATAAAAACACATATTATGTGGAAAGTAATCATAATACAAAGTAGTAATAATGTGCTTTTCTGGCCTTGAAACTTTAATTTTCACCCTTGAATTTAGAAATAATTGGGTACTTTCTCAAATCAATTGGATATCAATACCCAAGTTTTTTTAAAATAATTGAGTATTTGCCCAAATCATATAAGTATTTTATTCAGATACTCCCCTTATCTCTTGCCCTGCAGTCGTTGGCACTGGCATTTATCTGTGTTGATTGTAAGTTGGCACAATGTTTAATTATTTAATGTTCTGCTTTTATCTTTGGCCTACACCTTACCTTAGGGTAAGGCCTTTAAATAGCACAAACCCCTTCCTCAGTTTGGCTTTCTGCCTAGGTCAAGATCAGGTTATACTTTGTCATTTAAACCCATGTTCAAGTTCTGCCATTAAGTTTTGAAAAGTGTACATGCCTGCTGAAGTGTTCAAGATACCGCTTTAATATTTGGCTCACACCTAGGGAAAGGCCTTTCAAAAGCACACACCCCTTCCTCAGTTTGACCTGCCTCCTAGGTCACAATCAGTTATACTTTGTCATTTAAACCCATGTTCAAGTTCTGCCATTAAGTTTTGAAAAGTGTACATGCCTGCTGAAGTGTTCAAGATACCGCTTTAATATTTGGCTCACACCTAGGGTAAGGCCTTTCAATAGCACACACCCTTTCCTCAGTTTGACCTGCCTCCTAGGTCACAGTCAGGTTTTACTTTGTCATTTAAACCCATGTTCAAGGTCTGTAATGAGTTTTGAAAAGTGTACATAAATTGCTAAAGTATTCAAGATACCGCTTTAATATTTGGCTGTCACCTACCTTAGGGCAAGACCTTTTGACAGCACACACCCTTCCTCAGTTTGACCGTCTGACTAGGCCAAGGTCAGGTTATACTTTGTCATTTAAACCCACTTTTAAGTTCTGGGTTTAAGTTTTGTAAAGAGTTAGATACAGCTCTAACATTTGGCCCACACCTACCTTAGGGTAAGACCTTTCAATAGCACACACCCCTTCTTCAGTTTGACCTGCCTAGGTCACGGTCAGGTCATACTTTGTCATTTACAGCTGAGTTTAAGTTTTGAAAAGTGTGCATGACTGCTTAAGTATGTATGACATAGCTGTCATGGTTGGTCCACATCAACCTAAGGGATTCAGCATGTAAGATATAGTTTTCATAGTTCATCCATACCAACCTAAGGGAAGACATTTCAATGGCATATACCCAATTCCTTACTTTGACATTCTTCGGACATCAAAGTCAGGTCATACTCTGTCATTTACAACTATGTTAAAGTTTTGCATTTCATCTCTAATATTTAAAGACTGTTTTCATATCAGATTACCCTGTTCTGGTGAGCTGTGTTGTCTTCTGACAACTCTTGTTCACTTTCCTGTAAATTTTTTCCTTTAAATTTTAAGTCCTCATTTTTCTAGAATCATCACTTTGTTACTCATTTTTTTCTATTTATTTTAAAAATTGACTCTTTTTTCTCTTATCAGTAAACCCCACCCATTCTTGTATGTGTAAATGTAAAAGCCCTGAGTGACGAGACTGTGAAATGCACAGACTGGTGTGGAATACCCAATTAATCAACCGTAACTATCCTAAAATTTTGAACACTAGTTCAAATTTACTTTTTTTTTTCATGTTGCTGACATAAAGTGAAGATCCCAATCAGACTGCTCCAACAGGAATAGTCTGATCTGGGCCTGCACTGTTTGCATATAGCACAGCTCAGGTATAAACTCCAGGTAAGGCATTTATTTCAGCCCTTCACCCCCACCTCCCCCCCTGCATATAGCACAGCTCAGGTATAAACTCCAGGCAAGGCATTTATTTCAGCCGTTCACCCCCCCGCGACACACACACACCCGAATGATATTTTTTCTTCTTATTTCTCCGTGAAAATATATGTTGTGGGTACTCATTAGAAGTGCTTCAGTTAGGCACTTCTAATGAGTACCCACAACATTATGTTTTCATGGAGATAGGAAAATATTTACCTGATAATCCCTCTTATCTAAAGCGAAGCATACAGCATTTTCCACAATAGCTGATGTACGGAATTTTAGGACTGTTATATAATATTATGGGTTCAGGACAACTCGGCCCAAAGACAACTCGGCCCATAAAAAAGTCGGCCCAAGACAACTCGGCCAAAGTTGCCCCAAATTCAGAAGACAACTCGGCCCAATTTGCAGAAGACCACTCGGCCCATAAAAATCAGACCAGGCACCCCTTAATGTATTAAAATAACTGGTTGGTGGCACTTTTATTGCTGAATTCAGATAGTGAAACAAATTTGATCACAATTAAGGAAGATAAATATACATATAACCACATCCTACTCATTTCGCACACATGCAATGTGCACATAACTCAACAGCCTCAAATCAAATGAGCCACGCCAGAAGCCATTTCCTTATAAAAACTATTGGCTTGTATTTATACAGATCATGTCGGCAAATAAAAGAAATTATGTAAATAAAAAGTGGGCAATCTGTTATTGTTCAAACTTACTAATCACTAACCTTTGTCGGTTAAAGGATGACAATTAACACTTTTGTTGCGAATTAACTCTTAGTAAATTTCAGTGCTGGTCGTTAATTAGCTTAACATATAATTAAATCAAACACTGAAATAGTTTAAGTTTGAATTCAATGATAAGGAGATTAACCTCTTATTACTGGTGATCAGCCGCCGATTACCACCGTTCATGAAAGTCTTTTTTTTTTTTTTTTAAGTTCGATTTTTTCACTTTTTTTCATGACTGAATTCAAAGAATTAGCTAGCTAGATAGATAGATAGAGAGACAGATAGATGGGTGAGTTGGATGGATCTCACACACTTTTATTTTCAACATTGAATAAATTATTTCGGTCACTTACATTATGCTGCTATAAACATTAGATGTCATTAAAGTTAGAATATATACATTAGCGATCTGATCTAAGACAGCTGCATATGCTTTTTATTCATCAGGTACAGAGCAATAAAAGTACCACCATCCAATTATTTTTAATACATTAAGAGGTGCTTGGTCTGATGTTCATGGGCCGAGAGGTCTTCTACAGTTGGGGCGATTTGGGCCGAGTTGCCTTCTGAAATTGGGACTACTTGGGCCCAGTTGTCTTGGGCCGACTTATTTATGGGCCAAGTTGTTTGTCTGTGTTGAGGTTTTACGGCCCAGTCAACCCAATGGGGTCATGTCGAGCACGGTCAGTTAACCTAACCACACGTTTACTGGGCAGGCTTAGTCCTCTAAGCAGTTAACCAGTATTGTGCACATTCTTTCGCCAGAAACTGACAACTGCCCTTATCCTGGGCCGACTTGTCTTTGGGCCAAGTTGTCCGTAATTCAATATTATGTATCATGCCTAGAGTATAAATACAAAAACAAACTTACCTAATAGGTCAGATAATTTTTGCTTATTTTGTGGCCTCCTGTCTTCAAGAAATTTAAGATGACATTTGAAAATGATAAGATTCACTTCAGAACTGGATGCTGAAATGATAAAGGTAAATTCAAAACTGGGAATTGTGAGGATCTAGATGCTGATTGTAGATAATGACTCATGCATTTGTTGTTCATTAACACTGCCCACTGATAGTAGCAAACAGGTATAGAACCTGATGAAACTGTGCATGTGTGATATTTTCTTGGACACAAAGTGGGAGATCTGCAATTTTTAGGAGGGAGATCCTGGTCTAAATGTGGGAGATTTTTTCCTGGCCCAAAATATTCACTTTAGTAACAAGATCTGTTTTTTGTTGTACATGTAGTAGACAATTATGTGAAAAGCTTTTAACCCCCTTAAGCCCCACTTTTATATAGTAAAACTGGGGTTCTCAGGGGTATATATTATTTTTCTTATTTTGCTAAAAAGCATAGATTGTGGGTACTCATTAGAACCGCCTCACTGAGGCGGTACTAACGAGCACCCACAATCTATGTTTTGAGCAGAAATATAAAAAAAATATCAGAATTTTTTATTTGAAAATTTCCCTTTTTTTTCTTTTTTTTTTTGGTTGTAAAATTTTCGATATATTTGAATAGGCATGTTTTCGTAATGATGTGTTTTATGGAGAATTAGAGAAAATTATCCCAGAATTCAGTACCGCCAAATACTCCTCCTAAGAAGTCCTTCAGTTCCTTGTTCCACATGTACAATTGCTCAGCCTTTCCTGGGTAACTCCATTTATGTACATAGCTCTTGATAAGGCGCTTTTTTTATGGTGAGGCAATTCTAATGAGTACCCACGTAAACACGCCTATATAATTTTAACCCCCTTAAACCCCACTTTTATAGAGTAAAATTGGTGTTTACAGGGGTATACATTATTTTTCTTATTTTGCTAAAAAGCATAGATTGTGGGTACTTGTTAGAACTGCCTTGGTGAGGCAGTTCTAATGAGTACCCACAATCTATGTTTTGAGCAGAAATATAAAAAAATATCAAAACTTTTTATTTGAAAATTTCCTTTTTTGGGGGGTGGGGTGAGAGGGGGGGGGGATGTAAAATTTTTGATATATTTGAATAGACATGTTTTCATAATGATGTGTTTTATGGAGAATTAGAGAAAATTATCCCAGAATTCAGTACCGCCAAATACTCCTCCTAACAAGTCCTTTGGTTCCTTGTTCCACATGTATCATTGCAGGGCCTTTCCCAGTAACCATTTATGTACATAGCTCTTGATAAGGTGCTTTTTTCAAGGTGAGGCGCTTCTAATGAGAACCCACACCATCACGTAAACACACCTATATAATTTTAACCCCCTTAAACCTACTTTTATATAGAGTAAAACTGGGGTTTGCAGGGGTAAACATTATTTTTCTTATTTTGCTAAAAAGCACAGATTGTGGGTACTTGTTAGAACTGCCTCGCTCGCTGAGGCAGTTCTAACGAGTACCCAAAATCTATGTTTTGAGCAGAAATATAATAAAAAAAATCAGAATTTTTTATTTGAAAATTTACCTGATACCCCCTCTTATCAAGACCTATGAAATATATTGTGGAATCAAAGTACTGCAACAACAACAACAAAATACGTTCAAGGTATACCTGAAAATCATACTTGTGAACTAGTAATATTATTATTTGTATAAAAATAAACTTACGTCTTATCTCTTCAAACGTATACACCCTCAACTGATCAACTGAATATGTGTTCACTTCGTCAGCTCTGTCTGACCCAAGCCAATGAACAATGGCTTTTACACGTGTTCAAAAAATACAAACAAACAATTCACGAAATGCACGCTTTGTCATACTGCCACTGCGAGCATAGCCCCAGATAAGAGGAGTAATCAGATAAGTATTTACCTTCTTTCTCCATAAATAGCATACATTTTGACAGTGTATGTACTGAATAGAAGCACCGAAGTGGGATGCATCTAATATTAAAACTCTAACATGTTTATTTTGGGGAATATTAAGAAAACTATGAACGCTCTTTTGTTAAAACGGTGACTTATCTAGAGTAAACTTGATCCATGAGGGATCCTGAGCTGATCCTTTCACACGGGCAGTAATCTCGTCACTCATGGTCAATTTTTATGTAGAGAAGGTTAAACAAGATAAGATTATCGTTGGAACTCGCAGATAGGGTCACTGGACTGGGTCTCCACTCTCGCATCCCCCCACGCACCCTCCCAAGCCATCCACTATCCGCATGTGTATGACATTCGTGTCCCATATCTTATTGGCTTCAACGGAAGTAATTAAGTAAGAACCAATGTTCTTTGAATATAGCATTTGCTTCCCTTATATGATGACGGTGTTCTCGTGTCCTTTTGCTGGATGACTGACCAGACCAGTTGCAGGACACGCACACAAGTCGACCGACCGGCCGTAAGATTGATTTTATTGCACTATAATTGACTTGCAAGGCCGTCCGTATATGCGTCCGTGGTCAGTTAATGAAATTCATTACGAAAACAGGCCTATTCAAATATATTGAAAATTTTACCACCAAAAAAATGAAAAATTTTCAGATAAAAAATTCTGATATTTTTCAGGATTCTGCTCAAAACATAGGCGGTTCTAACGAGTACCACAATCTATGTTTTGATTAGAAATAAGAAAAATGTTGAATACCCCTGTAAACCCCAGTTTTACTATATAAAAGGGGTTTAAGGGGGTCAAAAATATATAGGCATGTTTTCGTGATGACTAATTCTTGAACTGTTATATTTTGATAGTTTCCACACACAGATTAATACCAACAAGATCCAGCCCATTGGGCTTGCTGAACTTCATTTTCATTGCTAGGAAGCGGATCAAAAAGATTAATGCAGTTTACTCCTCAGAAGGAACAGTCCTTGAATGTGTGGATAATATTAAATACCTTGGTGTGACAATTTCTAAGGATTTGAAATGGAATACTCATGTAAGCAATGTTTGCACAAAAGCAAACAGAACTCATGGTTTCCTAAGACGTAATCTATCATCATGCCCCCAAGCTGTTAAGGAGGCGGCATACAAGGGGTTGGTGCGACCAATCCGGAGTAGCCCTGATTGGGACCACATGGAATAGTTGTCCAGGAAGAATTCGAAAAGGTTCAGAATCGTGCAGTTAGGTTTGTGACTGGAAACTACAACTTTGAAACTGGAAGTATGACTAGCATTATTGAACAGTTAGGGTGGGAGTCTCTTCACAAGAGACGCAAAGGTAGTAAACTCATATTGCTATTCAAAGGTCTGAAAGGTAGAGCGAGTATACCTTGTGACGACCTTCAACCCCCAAATAGGCGAAGTAGGAATCAGCATCCAATGGCATTTCAAGTGCCATATGCTAGAACTGACAATTATAAGTACAGTTTCTTTCCAGACACCATTAGGGATTGGAATGCACTCCCTGCAGCTATAATCTCCTCTGCTGAAAGTTCTGAGGACCCTGTCGCTAGATTCACATCATTTGTAAGATCTAGAGACTAGTCTATGCAATCGTTGGCCCTGGTGAATGAATGTCTATTGATGTGTCACGAGTAAAATATTCTGATTCTGATTCTGATTGCCCGAGGCTAAGCCTAGGCCAAAAAAACAGCGAAAAACATGGCCGTAGATCTTTAATCATTGTTTTTCGTTCTTTTACATGTTCTTTGCTTCAAAGGCAACCGTTTACATTTTTTTTACTTCACTGCAGCTTGTGTTGTTAAGTGCCGTTTGGTGGCCGTAAAACGTCTCTCCATATTTCACCATAGTGCAGATTGTACTTTAGTTTCCTTTAGGATCATTGAGCCTATTCTGGTTACTTGAAAATCAAAACCCGCGGAAGCCGGTACTTTGGGCGTATGTAGCTTCGCAAACTACATTCCTGCATACGAAGAGACTTAATAAAACCGAATCTCCGATTTTCGTTCTTTTGTGTGTTCTTTGTTTCTAAAGACAACCTTCTAGATTTTTATTTTATGCTATTATTCTTTTAAAAAGCTTCATTAGCTCTATACCTTTAGGTTTTCTGTTATCACTGAAATCCAACAAAATTGTGAGCTATTCACACACACACACACACACACACACACACACACACACACACACACACACACACACAGATATATATATATATATATATATATATATATATATATATATATAGCATAGAATCTTTCTGTAAGTGTTATATATATATATATATATATATATATATATATATATATATATATATATATATGGCATAGAATCTTTCTGTAAGTGTTATGTTAACACCTACATGAAAATCACAATTCCAGTTCTTGACTTTTCCTTTCCGTAAAAATTGTAAAAGTGAGGTAATAAAATGGTTATCTCATGTACGAGTACATGTAATTCCATTTAAAAATGTTGTTTTTCTTATTTCTGCTCAAAACATAGATTTCTGCTCAAAACATAGATTGGGGGTACTCGTTAGAACATTTCTGCTCAAAACATAGATTGGGGGTACTCGTTAGAACCGCCTCGATGAGGCGGTTCTAACGAGTATCCACAATCTATGTTTTGAGCAGATATATGAAAACTGTCAGAGTTTTTTATCTGAAATTTTTCAGTTTTTGGAGGTGAAATTTTCTATATATTTGAATAGGCTTGGTTTCGTAATGAATTAAAATTGCATAAGGCTTCGAAATAAATTGCGAAATACAGACTGTATACGCCCTACTTATCCTAGTTCTATTTTTTTTTTATATATTTTAACCTAGGGTAACGATTTGGTACCAGTCAAATTAATTGATTTAACTCCCACCCACAACCCCAACCGCCATAATCGAGAATTTTTTACTACATTGTAATGCACTGTAGCCGCCCCTCTCTCTCCGCCCCCACCCCACCAGATTTTATGGTAGAATAATCGGCAATAACTGCATGCTGCTAGTGCATTTACCGTTAATTTTTACGGGCGCTCGTAGATTATTTACAGGAATCACCACGCTAGGCAATGCATACTAGGGTATATATAAGATACGTAACGTTTGGCAGAGTAGTGCCGTATCCTAGCCTACCCACTATTACCCATTCTAAGAAACAGTTCCTGTATACAGTTCTATAGGTGCCCGTAAAAAGTAACGGTAAATGCATTGGCAGCCGGTTGCCAGTGATTTTACCATAAAACTAGTCTGGCCCAAAGCCTTTTCTTTATTTTTCTTTATTTTTCTTTTCTTTCTTTTTTTTTTTTCTTTTTATTTATTTATTTTTTTTTTTTTTGAGGGGACACAACACTTGTATAGCTTGTGCAGAGTAGGGCCGTATCCTGGCCTATCCACCATTACCCATTCTAAGAGACAGTTACTGAATAAAGTTCTACAGGTGCCCGTAAAAAGTTACGGTAAATGCATTGGCAGCCGGTTGCCAGTGATTTTACTATAAAACTAGTCTGGCCCAAAGCCTTTCTTTATTTTTCTTTTCATTCTTTTTCTTATTTTTTTTATTTATTTATTTTTTTTTGAGGGGACACAACACTTGTATAGCTTGTAGAATTTTTTGTTAATTTCAGTCCCTTGGCTATGTTCAGCCATAGGTAACTTGAAGTTGGATTAAAGAGGATCATGATAAAAAAATAATGTAGAGAGAGAAAAATAGATATAGAATAAAAACGACTGGAGCCAGTCTACCATAAAACCTGTGGGATCTTTTTAATGTGTACTAATCGTTCTGTGGCGGTGGTTCTGGTGTTGCTTGTTCTTTGTGTGGCCTTGTGGCTGCTCGTTGCCATCACGAAAACATGCCTATATAATTTTGACCCCACCCCCTTAAACCCCACTTTTATATTTGCTCGAAAACATAGATTGTGGGTAATCGTTAGAACAGACTCCACGAGCCGAGGCGGTTCTAACTAGTACCTAGACTGGCTCCTGTCTAACTGATATGAATCAGCATAAAAAAAAAACGATTTATATTTTACAAAAAAAAAATCCTATCTTTTGGAATGTCATTCTCTCTGATTTGGCTGATCAGTTAGACTGGTAAAGTTTGTAAGCTTTACTCTGAGATTTATTGCTAGGTGATTAGCCTTGGAACATTTGCAACGGTAACAAATCGCTGCCTATAGCAGATGACGCACATGAAATGCTAAGTTTTATTTTTCTCTGAAAAAATATGATAAAACAAATGAATGTTGTCTACTACAATTTTGCTTAGGGTTAGTATGTACATGTGTATTAGTTTATATGAAATGAGGTCTGCTATAAATTCAGGTGTTATGCAGATAACACACACACACACACACTCACGCACGCACGCACGCACGCACGCACATACACACACACACACACAGAGGTCCCCAGATAATCAATCCCAGTGTTTAGGGTAACTAGAAATGTGTCTGTAAAACATTATGCCCCCACCTATGTGCATGTCCATAAAAAGTGTCAAAGTTGGAAAGAGGCATAACTCTGACAAAATCATTTTTTTTATATTCTTCAAAAGTTAATCAGGCGGTCTATTCATCATTCCCAATGACCTTTCAAGACTCTAGCTCAAATATTTTTCGAGATATCTTGCGCACAAGATTTCATTATGTTCCATAGACTTACAACGCTGGAGTTGAAAAAGGAACATAACTCCGGAGTTGCAAGCCTGGCAGAAAAAAAAAAAAAAATGAAACAAGATCGAGGCCCAAGGGCCACGAGTAAAACTGCCATTGCATACCGTATTTACCTTCAAGTATTGGGACACCTTATCTACTTACCATACTTTTTCTAAAATTTGAACAAGTCCATTCTGCTCCCTCTTGATGTGTCTAAATACTGCTGTATATATGGCAAATAATGTAGACCCTGATCCGATGACACATTATCTTTGCAAAGGCCTGCATGTCCCAATACTTAGGGTTTATTACAGTAACTGCAGATGCCATGCAACATTCTACCAGTATTGCCACAGCAACTAGGTCACAAATTTGACCGTGCCTTTAAAAATAAGGTCAAAGGAATCCTAAGATCATCATTTGAACGAACTTGGTAGACCTTGAATCCATAATGCTATACATACCGTTCCAAGATTCAGCTGGTCAGGCTGTTTCTGGGAAGAATGCATTTTAAGATTACGCGATTTTATACTGCCCATGTATATAACCCAGGGACAATGGCAAATAACCCTCAATGGACAATTTTTTTATCGTTACAATAAGTTATATTCCTTTAAAATACAGTGTAAGTTTCAGTCATTAGTCCTTAATACTTTATAGAAAAAAAATTCTTCAACATTTTCCCCATATAAATGTAAAGGGACGCAAATTTGATATTGCCTAAAACGATCTAAGATCATTCTCGGACAGATCTGGTAGATCTTGCATCCCCGCGATGCTATATACCAAGATTCAGCCTCAAAGCTTTCTTGATTCTGCAGAAGAATTTTTTTTAAGTGAGTGTTGTTTTTGTTTTGTTTTGTGTTTTACCATGTATGGGCATGACGGGGGATTGGGGTGAGGGTGGGGAGAGGGATTCAAAGGTCAACCTACAATCATCATTTGAACAAACTTGGTAGTAGAACTTTTGAATCCCGGATGCTTTATATATACAGGGACTCCTTGAAGAGAAACACCCAAAACACAAGGCTTACCTCAGAAATACCAGCTCTGTATCTAGTAAGCCTATTCAAGCATATGCAAGACAGTACAGACTAGGCTCAGAGACATGCAAGACTCCTGGCTGAGCAAAAAGGCTGATGAAATCCAGTCCTTTGCAGACAGAAAGGATATGAAGAAGTTCTTTGACGCACTCAAGACAATATACGGTCCCCAGAGCTCAGGAACCACCCCACTCCTTAGTGCAGATGGAACTAGTCTTCTGACTGACAAAAAAGCTATCTTTCACATTATGTGGAGAAAAGAAGCCATCCCTCAAGAATCCATGCAACATTTATCCACCTATTCAAAAGGAAAGGGAATCCTCAAGTCTGTGACAATCATCGAGGCATCTCTTTATTGCAATTGCTGGGAAGATCCTTGCTAAGGTCCTACTGAATCGATTGAATGAACACCTTGAACAGTCAGGGCTTCTACCAGAAAGTCAGTGTGGATTCAGGAAAGACAGAGGAACAATAGAGCACGACAGCTTCAAGAAAAATGCCAGGAACAGAATGTGGACCTCTACATGACCTTTGTCGACCTTACCAAAGCATTTGACACAGTCAATCGTGAGGGATTTTGGAAAATTATGGCAAAGTTTGGCTGTCCTGCCAAATTCATAGCAATGGTACGGCAGTTCCATGATGGTATGCTTGCAAGGGTCCAAAATGATAGCGAGTTTTCTGATCCATTCCCTGTGACAAATGGAGTTAAGCAAGGCTGTGTTCTAGCTTCAACATTGTTCAGCATGATGTTTTCTGCCATGCTTACAGATGCTTTCCAGGATGGTGACAATGGTATACCTATGAGGTATCGCTTTGATGGGAAACTTTTCAATCTAAGAAGGTTGCAAGCTAAATCCAAGGTGCAGATAGAGGTGCTAGATGAGTTCCTCTTTGCTGATGACATGGCAAAGGGTGCTCCAACAGAAGAGAAAATGCAAAAAGGTGTGGATCAAGTATCTGATTCATGTGACAGCTATGATCTCACAATCAGCATCAAAAAGACTGAGGAAGTATATCAGCCAGCACCTGAAAAGCCTTACAAGGAGCCATCCATCACAGTGAAAGGTCAACGACTGCAAGTAGTAGATAAGTTCATCTACCTTGGAAGCACATTGTCTAGAGTTGTGCACATTAATGATGAAGTCAGTGCTAGGGTTGCCAAAGCTAGTGCAGCATTTGGCCGGCTACGTGGAAGTATTTCGGACCGAAGTGGAATCAGACGTGACACAAAGCTGAAAGTGTACAGATCGGTGGTGCTGCCAACACTGTTATATGCATGCGAAACTTGGACAGTTTACCAACGGCATGCCAAAAGACTGAACCACTTCCATACAAGCTGTCTTAGAAAACTTCTAAAGATCAAGTGGCAAGACAGGATTCCAGACACAGAAGTCCTGAAACGGGCAGGGATGCAGAGTGTACATACTCTTCTGAACTTGGCACAGTTAAGATGGACAGGCCATGTTACCAGAATGCCTGATGAACGTTTGCCAAAGAAAATCCTCTTTGGAGAACTACAAGTTGGAAAACGCTCCCATGGTGGTCAGAAGAAGCGATACAAGGACACCCTCGAACAGGATCGAACAAAGTGGCGAGGCTTCATAAGAAGGGAGCTGGTGAATACGAAGCAAAAAGAATCAGCGAAGCCGAGCAGAAACGTGCACAGCGGAAAGCCAGAGCTAAGGCATCACCAACAGAGCTTTCTTCCTCAGACCTCTATTGTTCTATCTGCAACAGGCAGTTTAGAGCTAAGATTGGTCTCATCAGCCATCTTAGAACACACAAATAATAACACATCACACAGCTGATTAGAATTGGTCATTGTCAGTAATGACAAACTACACACACACACACACACACACACACACACACACACACACACACACATATATATATATATATATATATATATATATATATATATATATATATATATATATATATATATATATATATATATATGGGCATAGTGACCATGTTAATTAATGAATTTACCGTTACATACAAGTAATTGTATCCTTCAGATTCTTTCAACTTTTTGCCATCGAATCAAAATCCCGCTAACAGTCATTACTATAACATATCAATCAAATATATAAAAACTTTTACCTCCAAAAACTGAAAATTTTCTGGTAAAACTTTGATATTTTTCATATTTTTGCTCAAAAACATAGATTGAGAGTATCGTTAGAACCGCCTGACGAATACCCACAATCTATGTTTTTAAGCAGAAATAAGAAAAATAATGTATACCCCTGTAAACCCCAGTTTTACTTTATAAAAGTGGGGTTTAAGGGGTCAAAATTATATAGGCATGTTTTCGTGATGTTTGACTGTGACGCTGATGTCTACATGCATTTCTTACGTTGTTGACGCGAGAAAAACGACATTACATCGTCTTACGTCGTGGAAAAACGTCTTATGTAATGGAAACGAAGACTGACGTCAGCAAAGTGTCAAAATGACGTCGGAACGGCGCCAGATAGCATCCTGCGCTTCCGCCCAGTGATTTGTTGCAGAATAAATCATGTACTGAATTTAAGCATTGGCTATACAGGAATCGACGATAATTCACAGCAGAGAAAATTTACTTCTTAAATAAAACCGGCGATTACAGCCGCAAATATGCAGATAATCAAGGCGACTCGGTATTTACCCTAAGCATTTGGACACCTTAATTACTTACTGTTCTTGTTCTAAAGTTTGAACAAGTCCATTTAACAACGGATATATCTAAGATACTGACTGATGAATGGAAAACAGTGTAGACACTGATCAGGCGCCGTGGTCTGTGGCGTCTGACTTGGGTCTACACTGTTTGCACAGGTCTGTGTAATTCTTGTTGGGGGAGAGAGAGCTGGTTGCCGCTTTGCTTTTCTTTGGTCTGTGGCTTGTGTGCTGTCTGTTATTGTTTGTTTGCTCTTCCTTTTGGTGTCATTGAGGCTATTATCTGTAATTGTGTCTATTCATGGACATCTATACTACTACTAATCCCTTTATAACACTGTTGTTGGGATCCATAGCATAAACCGTGTTAGTTAAAAAAACCCTGTTATATCCAAACAAAAATGTATAGATTATATTAAAAATGACCTTTTATGGTCATTTTTCAATATAATCTATACATTTTTGGGATCCATCTTTGAACCGTGTTATATCCAAAACCGTCTTATAACGAACCGTGTTATACAGAGGTTGAAGTGTACTTTACATTTTATGGAAATTGTCTCTATGTCTATTTCTGTTTTCTAAGAAAAATAAGAAAATGTTTCAATATTTATTTCGTCTGCTGAAAAATTCACCAAGCATGCTAAGCATTACCATTATGACTGCCCTGCTGTTTCATGACCTTTTCAACTACAATATATATTGCGTTGCTTGCGTTGCTTGTGTGCCTTTTCCGGGCCTCATTTTCTGGATATACCTATTTGAATGCACCTATCAATGTTTTCGTAAAGAGTTGGAGGGGAGGGGTGGGGCGCGGGATTACCCTGGGGAATTAGACATTTCAAATTTGTGTCGAAAATCCCCTAGGTAAGCATCCAAATTTGCACATAGCTTCTTTTACTACGGACATTATTATTATTATTATTATTATTATCTAGAACTCCCCTATAGATGTCTAATAACCCGCCTATGTGTCAAAATTTTCTGTCGAATTCAAAAGGGTTGGATATGATTTTGATGTCTAATCCCCAGGATATCCCCACAATCGCACTCCTCTGGGGAAAAACAATGCTAGGTGCTTAACGCTTCACATGTTTGTAAAACGACATTTTGATTTTTTTTTTTTCTAATTTTAACCTGAAAACAAGTTAATATTTCATGCCATATCTCAGTTCGCATGAAATGTCAAAATCTGTGGAGACAATTGGCATTAAATGTCAAATCCTATTTTCTGGGAAAAAAAAAAAGTATATTACTTGGATGTGTGTCTGGGATACTGTTATATGTAAGGCAAGAAGTGTGGGCCCTGATCGGAAGCTGCCTTTTGCGACGTCTGATCTGGGCTTTCATTGCTTGCAAAGGTGTATCTCTGGTATAATATCCCTTTTCATCCACTGAGCATCAGTTATTGTATATATCCTAAATGTTCACACTCCTTTATCTTTGATTGTCCTATTGTTGTGTTTAAAACCGATAGATGACCGGTAAACAGTTGGGCGAAGTCCTGACCAACAGTGTTTATACAGAATCTACATACAGTATTTATCATCAGTGTTGGGACATATTATCTACTTACCATAACTCCTGAAATTTGAAATAGTCCATTATATTACTTGGATGTGTGTCTGGGATACTGCTGTTTGTAAGGCAAACAGCGCGGGCCCTGATCGGACGCCGTCGTTTGCGGCGTCCGATCTGGGCCTACGTTGTTTGCAAAGGTCTGTTTTTGACATCATGGCCCTATCATTACCATTTGTTGTGTCCAAAACCATATTTGCCGTGAAGTTGAAATGGTCCATTATTTCACTCGGATGTATGTCTGCAATACTGCTGTATGTAAGGCAGGCGGTGTGGACCCTGATCGGAAGCTGCCTTTTACGGCATCTCATCTGGGCCTACATCGTTTGCAAAGATCTATCCGTGGCATAATGGACCTTTTCATCCGCTACGCATCAAATATTTTATCCATCTTAAATATTCACGCCATTTTACCTTGATCGTCCTGAAATTTCTCTTCCTGTTGTTGTGTCTAAAACCGATGGATGAATGTTAAACAGTGTAGACGCAGTTCAGATCAATAGTGTTTATACAGAATTTACATACAGTATTTATCATTAGTATTGGGACACATTATCTACTTACCATAATTGCGCCGAAATTTGAAATAGTCCGTTATATAACTTGGATGTGTGTCTGGGATACTGCTGTATGTATGACAGGCAGTGTGGGTCCGGGGCAGAAGTTGCCTTTTCCGACGTCTAATCTGGGCCTACATCGTTTGCATGGTCTATATGTGGAATAATAGCACTTTTCATCAGTTATCGTATTTAGGATTATCGTATCTATCCTAAATATTCACACCCTTTTACTTTGACCGTCCTAAAATTTCATTACCTGTTGCTGTGTCTAAACCGATGGATGAGTGGTGAACAATGTTGATGTGGTTCAGACCAAAAGTAATTATACAGAATCTGCATACAGTATTCATCTTTAGTATTGGGACACATTATCTTCTTACCATAATTGCCCTGAAATTTGAAATAGTCCATGGATGTGTGTCTGGGATACTGCTGTATGTAAGGCAAACAGCGTGGACTCAGATCGGACGCCGCCGTTTGCGACGTCTGATCTGGGCCTACTTTGTTTGCAATGTATGTTTTTGACATCATGGCCCTTTTCAACCGCTGCGCACCAATTACCGTATCTATCTAAATAATCACACCCCCTTACTTTGATCGTCTTGAACTATTGTTACCAGTTGCCGTGTCCAAAACCGATGGATGAGTGGTTAACAGTGTAGACTCAGTTCAGACTTATAGTGTATATATTTATCATTAGTATTGGGACACATTATCTACTTACCATATTTGCCGTGAAGTTTGAAATAGTCTATAATATTATTAAGATGTATGTCTGCTATACTGTTGTATGTAAGGCAGGCGGTGTGGACCCTGATCAGAAGTTGCCTTTTGTGACGTCTCATCGGGGCCTACATCGCTTGCAAAGGATTATCTGTGGCACAATGGACCTTATCATCCGCTGCGCATCAATTAGCGTATCTATCGTAAAAATCACACCCCTTTACTTCGATCGACCTGAAATTTCATTTCCTGTTGTTGTATCTAAAACCAATGGATGAGTGGTAAGCAGTGTAGACACAGTTCAGATCCATATTGTTTATACAGAATCTGCATACAGTATTTATCATTAGTATTGGGACACATTATCTACTCACCATAATTGCCTTGAATTTTGAAATAGTCCTTTATACTACTTGTAGGTGTGTTCGGGATATTGCTGTATGTAGAGCAAGCAAGTTTGCGGCGTCTGATCTAGGCCTACATTGCTTGCAAATGCTTAACTGTCCAAATATAAGACCTGTTTGTCCTTGAATCAAGTTACTCTTAGTATTGAGGAATGTTACTATTATTACAACCATATTATAGCAACTGTGGCATATAAGCATCAAATTAATATGCTTTGTAATATTCCCTGTTCTGATGTTATGCTTAATCCTCCGTATTTGTTTTGAATTTGCTTAATGTATTTTGTTATCTGTACTTTTTTTCTTGCATTTAAAGAGGGACGACTGTGCTTGTCTGCAGACGCATGCTGTATTAGAGTCGGTATGACAGCAATTCTTCTCTTTCTACACTTCTTATTTTCAATCACATGACAATGACGCTAGATTCTAGCAAAATTGCTATCATGCCAGAACATCGTTGTATTTGCAACTTTAAATTTCTTTTGCACTTAATTTTGCTACTTCATATCTATTCTAACATTCTCTATTGCTACTCACTTATTCTATCATACGAAAACCGAAAAACATTAAACCATTTCATAAAGAAGACTAGACGCACAACTCACGTCTCACAAAGCAAAGCTTGGAAGGCAAATGCGCAGTTCTCATTATTTGTGGTAGGAACATTCATGTATATTGTCTTCACAACGTGGCTCACCATCCTCCTACTTTGTTCAGGTGACATTCATCCAAATCCAGGACCCACATCCCATTCGTCTTCATCTGTAACGAGTCTGTCTACTTCATCTTCAAGCTTGTCTACTACAGTTTTTGACTCCCTTCCACTCAATCATAATTTATCATTTATTCACTACAATGTCCAAAGTATCCTCCCGAAGCTTGAAATACTTCATGCAGAGCTCCATGAATTTGACATACTTGCATTCTCTGAGACTTGGCTAAACCCTTCCATTGATAATGAAGATATTATGCTTCAGCAATACCAGGCGCCAGTGCGTAAAGACAGAGAAGGAGATGCTCATGGAGGGGTAATTATTTATGTCAAGGAGGGTATCCATTATAAACGGAGGAATGACTTAGAAATTAGAGGTTTAGAGAATATATGGATTGAGATAGCCAATAACCATAAAAGCATACTATTTGGCCTGTTTTATCGACCGCCTAATTCGAATAACAATTACTTTTCTAATATTGAAGACTCTATTGCCCTCGCGGTAGATACCAATATTCGTGAAATAGTCGTCATGGGAGATTTTAACTACAATTTGTTGAATTTGCAATCATCTAGAAAGATCAATGCTCTGTGCACCCAGTTCTCTTTGTTTCAAACCATCGAAGAAGCCACCCATTATACTGAGAATTCTTCGTCTTTAATTGATTTATTAATAGTCAGTAACAAAAATAGTTTGCTGTTAAGTGGTATAGGTGACCCATTTCTGAATCAGGATATACGTTACCATTGCCCAGTATACGGAATTCTCAAGTTTGCTAAACTAAAACGTAAAACATTTAAACGTCATATTTGGGACTATGAAAAAGGAAATTATCAATCATTACGTGAGCAAGCATCCTTAGTAGACTGGCCTGCTCTTTACGACGATAACATTGACACATACTCTGTAAATATAACTTCAAAAGTAATCGACCTAGCCAAAGATAACATTCCAAACAGAAATATTACAATCCATCCTTCAGATCCTCCTTGGATAACGTCAGAATTAAAAAGATATATTCGCAAACGCAAACGGTCATATCAAAGAGCAAAACGAACAGGAAATGAAACTGACTGGAGTAAGTTTAAGAAATTACGAAATCAAACAGTTAAAATGACACGCAAATGTAAACAGTTTTACAATGACAAAATAGCAGACAAATTGCGGTCTGAATCCCTTTCTTCAAAAGACTGGTGGTCTACATTAAAACAAATAATCGCTCCAAACTCAAAAACATCTGTTCCGCCACTTGAGGTTAATAATAACATAATCACAGACGAGCATGACAAAGCAAATGTTTTAAACAATTTCTTCCAAAGTCAAACACTCCTGGATGAACAAAATGCTGTTCTTCCTGATTTAACTCCAGCTACTGTTGATTCTTTATTGGATCGTATCATTTTGACTCCTCATGAGGTTGAATTAGTACTCGAGATATTGCCTGTAGGTAAAGCTTCTGGACCAAATGGGCTGAGTAATCGTATTCTAAAGGAACTTTCGCATCAACTAGCTTCTCCTTTTTGTTCACTCTTCAATGATTCATTGCACAAAGGTGTTGTGCCAGTTTCCTATAAAGAGGCTCATGTTTGCCCTGTTCCGAAGAAAGGTGACTTGTCTGCTGTAAATAACTATCGACCAATATCTCTTCTAAACTCTGAAGACAAGCTTTTTGAACGTCTTGTCTTCAAACATCTGTATAATCATTTACAAACTTATAACTTGCTCTCTTCGCTCCAGTCCGGTTTTATACCTGGCGATTCAACTGTCAACCAACTTACATATTTATATAATACTTTTTGTCAGGCCTTAGATTCTGGCAAAGAAGTGCGGGTTGTCTTCTGTGACATCAGCAAAGCTTTTGACAGGGTTTGGCATGCAGGACTACTTTTGAAACTTGAAGCATCTGGTGTCACAGGACAAGTCCTAGAATGGTTTAAGAGTTATTTAACTAATCGAAAGCAAAGAGTTGTTCTGCCTGGTGCTGTCTCAGATTGGATTTTTATACATGCTGGAGTCCCTCAAGGTTCGATCTTAGGTCCCCTGTTATTTCTTGTGTATATCAATGATATTGTTCTTGATATAGGTTCCAATATTCGACTTTTTGCAGATGATACAAGTGTTTATATTGTCGTCGATGACCCCGTCACTGCAGCTGCTTGTATTAACGCTGACTTAGGAAGAATAACACAATGGGCTGCTAAGTGGCTAGTCACTTTTAACCCTCCAAAAACGGAATCTATGTTAATTTCGCGTAAATTGAATAGAAACCTTCACCCCCCAATATTTATGCAAAATGTACAAATAACTGAAGTGGACTCTCATAAACACTTAGGAATAGTATTCTCACAAGACTGCTCATGGCACAAACATATAAACTACATATCTGAAAAAGCGTGGACAAGAATAAATATCATGAGAAAACTTAAATTTCAACTCGATCGAAAATCTCTTGAAACCATTTATATTGTATTTATAAGACCGTTGCTTGAGTATGGCGATGTCATATGGGATAACTGTACCCAGTACGAAAAACGAGAACTGGACAAAATACAAAATGAAGCTGCCAGAATAGTTACGGGAGCAACAAAGTTAGTTTCGTTAAACACACTCTATTCTGAAATTCGATGGGAAACTCTCGAACAGAGACGCAAAAATCACAGGTTAACTCTTTTCTATAAAATGAGGTACAGTTTAACTCCACAGTATCTATCCTCTTTGGTACCTGAATCTATTAGTAATGTTTCTAATTATAATTTAAGGCATTCAAATAATCTACGAGGAATCAATGCTAGAACCACTCAGTATCAACAATCATTTCTGCCAACGGCCATCAAAGAATGGAATAATCTGCCATTAGAACTCCAGCAAAGTAATTCTGTTAACTCTTTTAAATATAACTTAACTAAAGACAAGGAACAAACACCGAAATACTATTATACTGTCAGTCGCCGTCTCCAGATCCTACACACTCGTTTGCGCACTCACTGCAGTGCTTTGAATCTGGATCTGTTCCTGAAAAATGTCTCTGAAACTCCACTGTGTAGTTGTGGTAGTATCGAGGATTCGCAGCATTATTTTTTCCATTGCTCACATTACCAAACTCAACGCACAGCTTTAATGAACGCTGTTTCTACAGTTCAGACACCTACTTTAAATCTGCTGCTATACGGCAGCTCAAACCTCTCTGTTGACATAAACAAAGCCATTTTTGAGAAAGTTCATAAATTTATATTGGACACTA
Source organism: Anodontia alba (assembly GCA_964016985.1). Lineage (NCBI taxonomy): Eukaryota > Metazoa > Mollusca > Bivalvia > Lucinida > Lucinidae > Anodontia > Anodontia alba. The sequence goes on from OZ024826.1 coordinate 24,833,420, forward strand.
AACGGTTTTAAATCTGTGGTAAATGCATGTTGCAGGTACAACTTGTCCTGAACAATATCTGCATTGTCTGCCTGTGGATGCAAGCTCAGTTGTTCCTCTCCAAGAATGCCATTTTCATATACCTTGTTATACACTGTTTGATTCTTATTACTGTTTTCTTAATACAAACACTTATTGAATTATTTATTTATTATTTATCTATTTATTTTCATTTTTTTTTTTTTTTTACTTTTTCTTTATTCTTATTTTTTTTTTTTATTCTATATTTTTGTGTGTGTTTTGTCAACTAATTTATTTTACCTTCTCACATGAAATAAACCACAACATTTTGCCTTGATCTGTGAAACAATCTGCCTTCAAGTCAACAACGAAATATACACCGTAGAGGAGAAGAACTCTATAAGTATTTATATGCTTTCGTTCTAATCCTATATCGTTTGTATGTCAAATTTGTTACTTTCTTGTACTTGTATAATGTAATAAAATATGTTTAAACCAACTAAGAAAATCCATAATTCACCGCAAAAGCCTTTGGTTTAATGAGTTCTCCCTTAGTCACGTGATTGAGTTCAAGATGGGATAATCACAAAGTGTAAAAAGGCAGCTAAAAAAATATGAAGCCCCACATTTGACACTATGGTTTTTTTCGTACAATGTTTAATAAACAAATGAAGAATATTTGGTAAAAGGTGTCGAAATTGCGGCTTCATATTCAAATAAAACAAAATATAATAAGGGATCATGATAAGCCTCTTCCTTGTATTCTGCTTGCGCTACCAAGTTTTTTTTTTTTTTTTTTTTTTTTTTTTGTCTTCTTCTTCTTCTTCTTCTTTTTGAAAGGAGGATAATCAGATAAAACAAACGCCGTCCAGAAAATGGAAGAAATAATCATAGAGAGGCAATAAGTATGACAATTCATCCAAAACGACAATAAAACCGCTTTTTTTTAACGATAGCAAGATCCGCGGCTTCCGAAATTACGTATGTTACCGGCATGCGAAATTCACGTTTGACAAGGAGCGCCACTCCAATAACTGTGAGAGATGACTGGTTCTGCGTTATTGACAACGGTGGTTTTACAATAAAAAAATCAACGTTTAGCGTTCGTTTATTCTACATTGGAGTTTTCTCCTCTTGAATAATAATAATAATAATAATAATAATAATAATAATAATAATAAATCAAGGCCCAAAATTCGAGGTTTCATGGAGATAAAAGAGACTTCATTCATGCGGTGCTGTGATGCGGACTGCGAGCGGTGATAAAACTGAGCATTTGAACGGAAATGTTATACATGAAACAATGGTACACGAAATTAAGAATAACTATATTTTTTCTGGGATATTATTATCGTCTTGCGTTGAAAAATTCATCCAATAACTATATAATTTTGATCACCTCGTTATGTCCTTTATGGTGTAGTGGGTTAGAGTGCTCGCTTTAAAGGCCTAACTCGGTAGTCCTGGAGAAATTTTCAGTGATTGCTGAATTAATTACTTGTGAGGGTGATAAATACTAACGCAAGCGTACCGAGTTCAAATCCTGTTCATGACTGTTATATTTTTTTAACTTTTTTAATTTTTATTTTTCAGATAAAATAAGTCTTCACATTTCATGCAAATTGCAAACAATTCACATGAAATGTCAAGACATTTTTATGAAAATAAAAAGAAACATCAAATTGTTATCTGTCACATACATTTTTTTTTATTTTTAAGAGAAAATCAACTGACATTTCATATGAATTGACTAATAAGCAGACAGTTCACGTGAAATGTCAAGACTACCCCCCTCCCCCACTCCCAACCCCACAAAAAATCAAATTGTCGCCTGCGACAATTTTCATATTACAATGAGGAGAGATTACTGAGCTGCTACAATCAATACTATCAGCTTGAACGCAGCTCTTTCGAGCACATAGTCTATATTCTGAGCCACTGATGTGGTTCTAACAGAAGGCCCACAATCTTCAAGTTATTTTGAGCAGAAAACAGAAATTGTGGATGTTCATTAAAACTGCCCCACTAACACCTCGGCGAGGTGGTTCTAACGAGAACTCAAAATCAATGTTGTATAAGAAATAAAAATAAACGATGTTCATCCTTAAAAACTCCTTGCATAAAGCGTGTTTTCTAGGGTGTTTACTGCACGGACTTGTTAAGAGGAGTGGATACACCTGGGCCTAGTTGTTCAAAGCATCGTTAGCTTAACGAGCTCGTTAAGGGTCATTTCGTTAACTGTTTTAGTGGATTCAATATACAATATTCTGATTTTTTTGCTGAAAAAAATGTGAGTAGCTTTTGCACTGCAAAAGCTACTCACATTTTTTTCAGCAAAAAATTTCAGCATATTTGCGTATCACTTGATGTAAATTTTAACGAATCGTTAACTAACGACATCGTTAGCTTTGAACAACTGGGCCCTGGAAGATTTACCCGCTATTTTTACAAGGGGGACAACGCTTGTGACTTTCTGTTGCTCTCCTGCATACAGAAGCCCTCCCAAAAATGGGTCTACTCTCTAAGGAAAGAATTTGCTCCCAGAGAGAACAAATTCTTTCCTGGGAGAAAATTCTATCTCTAATAGTGCTTCCCTATGGATAAGGACGGTAAAATATGAGATAACTAACTCCTTTGAATGTATATACATCCACTCGACGTGATGTGTAGCGTAGGACAAACAACATCAATGAACGGACAGGAAAATGAAATACTACGGTGCTCCTGAAAAAGCTATTTTGCTTTACAAAAAAAAAAAAAAGATAAAAAGTCGTTTAGGGGCGGAGCGTCTAGGGAGGAAACCGTTTGAGGACGAAACTACTAGGATTCTAATTCACCTGGTCGAGATGACTCGGAATCGTTGTTAAGCTTAATACTTGGTAGCAAAAAATCTGTTCATTCTGAGAATCATCCTTCCTTAATAACTTGTGACCATGATACTTAATACCTGTTAGTGAATGGTGAACAGATAACAATATAATAAATACCACCAGCCTGTGGCGAGTCAAATTTGCTCCGCTGAAGAAACCTTTGCCGCAACATCTGCAAGGGGCTTTGTCTATGTTCGTCCTCTCATGATAATTCAATCCGTTACAGCTTTTGAATAGTTTGCCACGGTGATGGCAAACATCTGGCTGATCCATAACTGTAACCAGTATGACCTTATACGAGACCGATTATCGGAATGTATAAAGTAAAACCCAAAAGAAACGATTATGGAAAATCAGTCCGTGGAAACTATCGTGTTTTCGAGTCCGACGCTCAGGTCCGACGGTTCGTCCGTGGCAGCTATCGTTTTGATAAAAATTGCATTATATGATAAGCAGTGGATATATATCCAATTAAAATGCCTGTGTTTGAGTAGAGTTTAATATAGGGTGAGAACATAGAAGTCATTGATATCAAAACTACGTATTTTATTAATAAAGGCGATTTTCAAAGCAACTTTTTGTCGACTTTGGAGGGGACCTTGACCTTTTTCGGCTGAATTGCAGGAGTGTTCTAAAAAAACACAGAAATCTGGGAGAAAAGAAAATCAGCGGCATTATTCGGGTTGCGGTCTGCTTATGATAGGATAAGCGTTATACGTTTCCATTTCGTTATAACAAATAACAAAGCCGATATACCATTCTGTTGGAGAAATGGTATGCTCGAATTACGGGCCAAACTGATGACGTAGGCAAAAGTGGGGTCAAAGTGATAGCGCGCCACGGAGTTTGTTTCCCGACCGTGTCTTCTGTTATCTCTCTGCCTCACTGGGAGACAGCTCGATAACACTGAAATATATTTAAAAAAGATAGTTGAATGTTATAAATATTCTATCATGATTAATGCATTCATGAACATATAAACTAAGAAAATGTGTATGAACTCAGTAGAATTTTGTATGTGTAATTGTAGCGAATGGTAAATTAACCCTTGTCCTGCATAACAAATTAAGATACCACGCCCTTTTCAAATTTTCAGCCAATCAGATTACTCGATCCAGATTGTTGATATAAATTCACATACTGCATAGCAAACGCAAACAGTGCAGATCCAGATCAGTTGGTTTCTTAGAAGCCAACTGATCTGGTTCTACGCTATTTGCAAAGGCAGGGTATATCCGGGTTCAGCAAGACAAGGGTTTAATTAAGGCCTCTCTAGTTATACAACAGTAACTCTCCAAATGTTCTCTCTCTCCTCATACTTCGTTCGGGATCACTCTGATGCGCTACAAAAATACATGTACTCAGATGCAGGTGTCATAAAGATGCTGGAATATCTAATCGACAGTATTTTTGTGGAGTTCGGCGGACGGATATTTCAGCAAACAATCGGCATACCGATGGGTACTAACTGTACACCGTTACTTGCCGACTTGTTTTTATACTCGTATGAGGCGGAGTTTGTACAAAGTCTCCTCCAAGCAGGCAAAAAACACCATGCAACAACAATTCAATTTCACCTACAGATATATATTCAGTATTGTCTCTGAAAAACAAAATTTGCAGAGTATTTAGAATTCATCTATCCACGTGAACTTGAAATAAAGGAAACAACGGAGACTGCAGCCTCCTCCTCATATTTGGATTGTTATCTCTACATTGACAATGGAAAGCTTACTACTAGGCTTTACGACAAACGGAATGACTTCAATTTTCCCATTGTTAACTTTCCATTCCTGAGCAGTAATATCCCTTCTGCACCAGCATACAGGGTTTACGTTTCACAGTTAATCCGTTATGCCAGAACCTGTTCAAATTATCAGGACTTCATGGAGCGTGGAAAAGTGCTCATTACAAAGTTGTTGAGCCAGGGGTATCAAAAAACCAACCTGGTAGCAAAACTTATATATAAGAAGTTCTATGGGAGACAGCATGATCTGGTCAATCCCTACAATGTGGCAGTTTCCAGAATGGTTTCTGATGTTTTTGCCAGTGACGCGCCATAAGTAGACTTCCCAAATCCCGGACATACACTTCTACCGATATTTCCTTCTTTCAGGCCATGGTGGGCGAAGCTTGCTTACCAAGTAATGCTTACTATCCGCGGTCGCCTGATTACACCCTTTATTCTGGAGTCCATGTCTGTTGGTCTGAAGATTCTGATTCGTCATTCGTTTATGGATTTATGAGTTTGGATTACGGCTTAGGTACCATGCAACTACTTCAACATAAATTTACAAACAATTAGAATTGAATTAAAACAGGTTTTGTTTTGTTTTTTGTTATTGTTGTTTTTGTCTTTTCATGAATGCATGCCTCCAAGACTGGTTGTATCATCATTCAAGGTACATGTTCTGACGCCTACTGTTTTGCTCCTAAAAGGTTGGCTGCGGATCACCCGGGCTAGTGCTTAGGAGTGGAATATACGTAAACTTAACTTGTTTCACAGGTGAGTAGATAAATATTATCACCTGCTATAATTTGTAGGCAGTGACCCAAATTAAGGACCGTCCACCATTTCTTAAACATTACGAAAACACGCCTATTCAAATATGTAGAAATTCTGACCTCCAAAAACTGAAAACTTTCAGATAAAAACACTAATTTTTTTCATATTTCTGCTCAAAACATTGATTGTGGGTACTTGTTAGAATCGCCTCGCCCAGGCGGTTCTAACGAGTACCCACAATCTATGTTTTTGAGCAGAAATAAGAAACATAATGTATACCCCTGTAAATCCCAGTTGTACTATATAAAAGTAGGGTTTACGGGGGGTCAAAATTATATAGATATGTTTTCGTGATGGACATACTTAAAATGAGACCAAAAGTGTACCTTCCGGTTGCCCACTGGCATTCTGAAGCACTGAAATAGTTAGCTTTTACAGAGTAGTGACCATAAACAGACTGTATGACTGTATGTATGCTGATCTCGGTCATCGCTGCTTTCATAATTTACGTGACTTACTGTCGCGTGTAGGAGGCCCTGAACGGACGATGCGGATGTATACACGGAAACTGCTACTACCCAGCGGGCACAGGAGGTACAACGCCATGAAGTTGCATCGTCGTTAATACGACGTTGGTAAATGCCATGTGCCCTCTGGGTAGTGTATATATCTGCGTGGTATTATCCTCTCCTTGAGCGCGTTGACGTGTTTACTTGCGCACAACGGGGTTCTGACAGAATTTGTGGCTGTGCATCAGTGACTATAAACAGGATGCAAGCTTGCGCATATTGGTATGATATGTTTTTTGTCTGAAAATATTCAGTTTTTTGGAGGTGAAATTTTCTATATATTGAAATAGGCATGTTTTCGTAATGTCCTGTGACTTAGTTCACTTGAGTATCGCCCAGAGTACCGCCAATGCTCAACAGTAAGAACTGCGGTTTGAATCGAACGCGGTCATTGACTGGAAGACATCTTTTCGCTAGATGCCGCCAATCAACGGGCTTTGAATACTTGCTTTTACTAATAAATCCTCCATGATGTGTTGATAACAAGCTTAAGCTCATGCGTATTCGCGCAGTCTGATCTGGGCCTGACTGTTGCCCACTGGTGTGGCATTTTTATATGTAAAGTACTTCTAAAAAGCTTCAAAAATTTCAGGAACCTGCTCTACGGTTTATTTAAGATGATTCTGACTCCTCTTTTGAAGAACTTTTTGAAAAAAAAAATCTCTCTTTGCATTGTAAGAAAACTTAGAGCTATGGCAATCAAAACCTTCAAAATTCTAAATAATATGTCCCCTCAAGTATTATCAAACCTGGTATGGCTAAGAGAAAATTCAACACATAACCTCCAATATATTAATATTTTGCAGATACCACAGATCTACACAACGAAATTCGGTAATTTTCGGAAAAGTTTTAGGTATGCTGCAGCAGTACCATGGAACAGCTTCCCTCATTAGTTTAGACAAGTGAACAATTTCAGTCATTTTACCTTTCACGATGGTGGCAAACTGACGGAACAAAATCAAATTGTGTCCTTTTATAGTAGATTTACCTTTATTTGCGATAGGAAATAGTAGATTATAACACATAAATAATATATTATCGGACCTCTAGCTGTCCTAGTAGGAATGGCTAGAGATCCGGTACCGGACCTGTAGACTCGCTGGCTAAAGGTCCGGTGCAGAATCTCTGGCCGTGATGGAAACGTTATCGCCACTTCCTTTCGTGAATTTGTATGACCCAAATAGATTAGGAAAAAAAAAAAAAAAAAAAAAAGTCACTGTGAGCTGTGAATTATCTTGTCTAAAATGATACTGCTACTAATAACTATACAATAATTATTTCTTATGTTTATCTCCGAATTCAATCATAAAAGTTCTAATAATATTCTATTTTGTTAAATATCTGTTTTTGAGATTAAAGCGGGAAATTCAAAGTTATACAGGCGCTTTGAGCATTCAGAGTCATGTAATTTCGCGATTAGGTAAATGCCAATTTGATCTGTTTTCTGTTTATCTTATATCTGTCTGAATGACCCCACTATGTTTTATCATTATACCATTGGGTGCGCGGATAAATTATTATCTAGATCGACCATTCCACTCGTAATCTAGGGTGCGTTTAGGGTGTTGTCGTGATGTGGCGAAGGCCAAGGGGTGCAGGACCACTGGCACTTGAGCATCAGCCTTGAAAAAATATTTAATACACCATCTGTATGTCAATGAACCTCAATGAAAACACAGAAAAAAAATCCATTTTACAATGATAGTTCTCTAAGTATCTAAATACGGACGGTACTGTTTACGGCAGTTTCGCAACCTGTGAGTTCATTACCAGTACATTTTCACACTTCATACACTCGCAGAAAAATGTTATTCTACCTTTACATTTTTTTCTCCATATGGTTTCACTTCCCATTAGGATAATAATAGTTAAGGAAGTGGCTAGAGATATGGGTTCGTACATGGGTACATATTCCTAACCTGTAGAGGTTGGGGTCCATGCCACTAGGCAAACTGGAATCAGAATCAGAATATTTTACTGGTCATACATCAATAGACATTCATTCACCAGGGCCAACAATTGCAAAGACTAGTCTCTAGATCTCACAAGTGATGTGACTCTAGTGACAGTGTCCTCAGAACTTTCAGCAGAGGAGATTATAGATGCAGAGAGAGCATTCCAATCCCTAATGGTGTCTGGAAAGAAACTGTATTTATAAATATCAGTTCTAGCATATGGCACTTGAAATACCATTGAATGCTGACTCCTGCTGTGCCTGTTTTGGGGTTGAAGGTCATCACAAGGTATACTAGCTCTACCTTTCAGACCTTCGAATAGCAATATGAGTTGTGAAGAGACTTCCACCCTAGCTGTTCAAGAATGCTAGTCATACTTCCAGTTTCTGAGTTGTACTTTCCAGTTACAAACTTAGCTGCATGATTCTGAACCTTTTTAGCTCACCTAAGCCGAAGGCTCAAGGTGAGGTATTGTGATCACTCACCGTCCGTCGTCATCGTCGTCCGTCCGTCCGTTCACAATCTTTAAACAACATCTCCTCCTAAACCACTGATTGGATTTTGACCAAATTTCACAGGAATGATCCTTGATTGATCCTCTTTCAAAGTTGTTCAAATGGTTCCGGTCCATTGTATATCTAGGTCACAGGAGCTAAAAATAGATTTTTTAACTAAAAACTCAAAAAATCTTCTCGTCAGAAACCACTGGACAGATTCCAATAAAATTTTGCAGAAATGTTCCTTTGGTGATCCACTACCAAGATTGTTCAAGCCATTTGGATTCGTCAAAAACATGGCCACCAGGGGGCGGGGCTTATTTTCCCTATATATCTATATAGAAAACTTTAAAAATCTTTTTGTCAGAAACCACTGGACCAGTTTCAATATAATTTTGCAGAAATGTTCCTTTGGTGATCCTCTACCAAGATTGTTCAAACCTTTTGGATTCGTCAAAAAACATGGCCGCCAGGGGGCGGGGCTTATTTTCCCTATATATCTGTATAGAAAATTTTAAAAATCTTCTTGTCAGAAACCACTAGACCGATTTCAATATAATTTTGCAGAAATGTTTCTTTGGTGATCCTCTACCAAGATTGTTCGAGACATTTGGATTTGTAAAAAAACATGGCTGCCAGGGGGTGGGGCTTATTTTCCCTATATATCTATATAGAAAACTTTAAAAATCTTCTTGTCCGAAACCACTGGACTAGTTTCAATATAATTTTGCAGAAATGTTCCTTTGGTGATCCTCTACCAAGATTGTTCAAGACATTTGGATTGGTCAAAAAACATGGCCGCCAGGGGGCGGGGCTTATTTTCCCTATATATCTGTATAGAAAACTTTAAAAATCTTCTTGTCAGAAACCACTCGACCGAATTCAATATAATTTTGCAGAAATGTTTCTTTGGTGATCCTCTACCAAGATTGTTCAAGACATTTGGATTGGTCAAAAAACATGTCCACCAGGGGGCGGGGCTTATTTTCCCTATATATCTATATAGAAAACTTTAAACATCTTCTCGTCAGAAACCACTGGACCAGTTTCAATATAATTTTGCAGAAATATTCCTTTGGTGATCCTCTACCAAGATTGTGAAAGCCTTTTGGATTCGTCAAAAAACATGGCCGCCAGGTTGGCGGGGCTTATTTTCCCTATATATCTATATAGAAATCTTTAAAAATCTTCTTGTCAGATACCAGTAGACCGATTGCAATATAATTTTGCAGAAATGTTCCTTTGGTGATCCTCTACCAAGATTGTTCAAGACATTTGGATTCTTCAAAAAACATGGCCGCCAGAGGGCGGGGCTAATTTTCCCTTTACATCTATATAGAAAATTTTAAAAAATCTTCTTGTCAGAAACCACTGGACCGATTTCAATATAATTTTGCAGAAATGTTCCTTTAGTTATCCTCTACCAAGATTGTTCAAGCCATTTGGATTCGTCAAAAAACATGGCCGCCAGGGGGCGGGGCTTATTTCCCTATATATCTATATGGAAAACTTTAAAAATCTTCTTGTCCAAAACCACTGGACCGATTTCAGTATAATTTTGCAAAAATGTTCCTTTGGTGATCCTCTACCTAGATTGTTCAAGCCATTTGGATTCATCAAAAAACATGGCCGCCAGGGGGTGCGCGGCTTATTTTCCCTATATATCTATATAGAAAAGTTTAAAAATCTTCTTGTCCGAAACCACTGGACCGATTTCAATATAATTTTGCATAAATGTTCCCTTGGTGATCCTGTACCAAGATTGTTCAAGCCATTTGGATTTGTCAAAAAACATGGCCGCCAGGGGGGCGGGGCTTATTGTCCCTATACATCTGTATAGAAAACTTTAAAAATCTTCTTGTTCGAAACCACTGGACCGATTTCCATATGATTTTGCAGAAATGTTCCTTTGGTTATCCTGTTGCAAGATTGTACAAGCCATTTGGATTTGTCAAAAAACATGGCTGCCAGGGGGGCGGGGCTTATTTTCCTTATATATCTATATAGAAAACTTTAAAAATCTTCTTGTCATAAAGCACTGGACGGATTTCAATATAATTTTACAGTAATGTTTCTTCAATCTCTACCAAGATTGTTCAAGCCTTTTGGATTCGTTAAAAAACATGGCCACCGGGGGGCGGGGTTAATTTTTCATATATATCTATATGGAAAACTTTAAAAATCTTCTTGTCCAAAACCACTGGACCGATTTCAGTATAATTTTGCAAAAATGTTCCTTTGGTGATCCTCTACCTAGATTGTTCAAGCCATTTGGATTCATCAAAAAACATGGCCGCCAGGGGGTGCGCGGCTTATTTTCCCTATATATCTATATAGAAAAGTTTAAAAATCTTCTTGTCCGAAACCACTGGACCGATTTCAATATAATTTTGCATAAATGTTCCCTTGGTGATCCTGTACCAAGATTGTTCAAGCCATTTGGATTTGTCAAAAAACATGGCCGCCAGGGGGGCGGGGCTTATTGTCCCTATACATCTGTATAGAAAACTTTAAAAATCTTCTTGTCCGAAACCACTGGACCGATTTCCATATGATTTTGCAGAAATGTTCCTTTGGTTATCCTGTTGCAAGATTGTTCAAGCCATTTGGATTTGTCAAAAAACATGGCTGCCAGGGGGGCGGGGCTTATTTTCCTTATATATCTATATAGAAAACTTTAAAAATCTTCTTGTCATAAAGCACTGGACGGATTTCAATATAATTTTACAGTAATGTTTCTTCAATCTCTACCAAGATTGTTCAAGCCTTTTGGATTCGTTAAAAAACATGGCCACCGGGGGGCGGGGTTAATTTTTCATATATATCTGTATAGAAAACTTTAAAAAGCTTCATGTCATAAACGACTGGACCAATTTCAATATAACTTGGCAGTAATGTTTCCTTAGTGACCCTCTATCAAGATTGTTCAAGCCGTCATGATTTGTCAAAAAATATGGCCTCTAGAGGGTGCAGGGCTTATTTTCTATATATATCTATATAGAAAACTTGAAAAAAATCTGATTTCAATATAACTTCACAGAAATGTTTCCTTGGTGACCCTTTACCAAGATTGTTCAAACCGTTATGATTTGTCTAAAAACATGGCCGCTAGGGGGCGGGGCTTATTTTCCTATATATCTATATAGAAAATTTTAATAGTCTTTTCAGAAACCACTTGACTGATTTCAATGTAACATTGCAGGAATGTTTCTTATGTAACCCTCTATCAAGATTGTTCAAGCCGTCATGATTCGTCAAAAAACATGGCCGCCAGGAGTCGGGGCTTATTTTCCTTATATATCTATAGAAAACTTTAAAACTCTTCTTATCAGAAACCACTGAACTGATTTCATTATAACTTTGCAGAAATGTTTCCTTGGTGACCCTCTACTAAGATTGTTCAAGTAATCATGATTTGTCAAAAAACATGGCTGCTGGGGGAAGGGCTTATTTTCCCTATATATCTATATAGAAAACTTTAAAAATCTTCTCGTAAGAAACAGTTGGACCGAGTTCAATGTAACTTGGCAGGAATGTTGCTTTGGTGACCTACCAAGATTGTTCAAGCCTTCATGATATGTCAAAAACCATGGCCCCTAGGGGGGGGCGGGGCTTATTTTTCGTCTATATCTGCATAGAAAATTTTAAAATTCTTATTGTCATATACCCCATGACCGATTTCAATACTACTTGGCTGGAACGTTGCTTTGGTGAACCTCTATCAAGATTGTACAAGCAGTCATGATTCGTCAAAAAACATGGCTGCCATGGGGTGGGGCTTATTTTCCCTATATATCTAAATAGAAAACTTTAAAAATCTTCTTGTCAGAAACCACTGAACAGATTTCAATATAACTTGGCAGGAATGTTCCTTTGGTGACCCTCTAGCCTCTACCAAGTTTGTTCAAGCTTTCATGATTTGTCCAAAAACATGGCCGTTAGGGCGTAGGGCTTTATAGCTATATTAAACTTTTTAAACCACTGGACCAATTTCAGTATAACTTGGCAGAAATGTTCCTTTGGTGACCCTCTTTTAAGATTCATTTCAAGTCGTCAAGATTTGTAAAAAAACATGGCCGGGGTGTGGTGGAGTGGGGTGGGGGTGGTTAGTGCTATAAAGTTTATGCAAAAATCCTAGAGCAGTGAACTTGGCTGAAACTTCAACAGTAAATATGCAAATCTGTTTGGTCAGGTGAGCGATATAGGACCATCATGGTCCTCTTGTCTAATTCTTTCTGGACTATTATTCCATGTGGGTCCCAAACAGGGCTAGCATACTCCAGGACTGGTCACCCCTTGTATACCGTTTCCTTAACATCTTGGGGGCATGACGATAGGTTACATCTTAAGAAACCAAGAGCTGTTTGCTTTTGTGCAAACAATGCTTACATGAGTATTCCATTTCAAATCCTTAAAAATTGTCACACCAAGGTATTTAATATTATCCACATTTTTGAGGACTGTTCTTTCTAAGAAGTAAACTGCATTGATCTTTTTGATCCGCTTCCTAGTAAGCTGTATAATGTTACATTTCAAGGGCTGAAATCTCATACTCCATTTCCTGGCCCATTTGCCCAGTTGATCAATGTTCTTTTGGAGTTTCAGTGTGATTTCAATGCTATCAATCTGAAGATAACATATCAGTCTGAAGGTAGCAGACATAGTCATCAACGAACAAACAAATCTCAGATTCTGTTCCAACCATGATGTCATTTATATACAAGAAAAACAACAGTGGACCGAGAACAGTGCCCTGCGGCACACCAGACAAAACAGGTGCCCATTGAGATTTTGCTCCATTGACTACAACCCTTTGATGCCTATTGCACAGAAATAAATCAATCCATACTAAAGTTTTCCCACTTATGCCATATCCATGGAGTTTGCATTTCAGAAGTTCCTGAGGAGGAGTGTCAAAGGTCTTCTCGAAGTCCAATATAAATGTATCCACTTGACCTGCTGCATCCAAAATTTTAGCCCAATCATTTATTACTGTGATCAGCTGAGTTTCACAGCTACGGTTCTTCCTGAAAGCATGTTGCCTGACTGATAGAAGGTTGTGTTCGTCAAGATGAGCCATAATATTTGTACATATTATGTGTTCAAGCATCTTGCAAGGAACACATGTGAAGGACAGTGGATGATAGTTACTTGGTAAAGCTCTGTCGCCCTTCTTATAAAGTGGACAGATGTTAGCCAAAGACCGTTCTTTAGGGATTTCACCCTTATCAAGAGATTGTTGAACAATGAACAAATATAGGACCAAGTTCTACCGCAAGTTCTTTAAGGACTCTAGGATGAAGTTCATCAGGTCCCAAAGCCTTTGAGGGATTTAAACCTTTCATGATTTTAATAACGCCTTCGTTTGAAATGTGAATGTCGCTCATAGGCGGAGCTGACTTCTCAAGTAGAGGGACCTCACTTTCTGAAGTTTTGGAGGATACATCTGTAAACTGACCATTGAACTCCTCATACAGGTCTGAATTCCTTGTCGTATAGGCTAGCAATACATTCCTAGCCCTATGGGCTAGAGATATGGATCAGTAGTCATCAATAATGATAACCAGCAGTGAGGACATAACTTCAGAAGGTTTAAATGTTTAGAAGATTTATAACTTGGTTAAGTTAAAATTCAACTATAAAGTTACCTCCCTTCCAAAGTGTAAGAGTTAACTTTCCATTGGCTGAAGGTTTCAACTTATAATTATTTAATAATTTAGGTAATTTCTCATAACTGCTTTCAGTTAAAACGTATATTTTTTCATTCAATTCAAAGGCCCTGCTTACACATTACAAAATTTTATTTCTTGATCGTAACATTAAGTAACAGATCTTTCATACAAAATAAACCACTTGCCTATGAAAATTGCTGTGAGTCTACAATCAGAAGGTGAAAAAATTGCACAAATTAAAAAAGAACTGAAAGAAGTTAAAATTCACTAACTGTAGCAAAATTGTTAACTTTCTTAGGCCTAAAATAAAAAAGTGTGTGTTTCAGGTTACCCGGCCGTGCCTAATTTTTCACCACCGACCCTAAAGTTTTTAAGGATTTTGTGGGGATTTCCCCGTTGGGCTATATTGTTTTTCTATTAACTCCATATAAAAATTTTTAACAAAGTAAAAGATATTTTCCAACCTACCGTCCCTATTTTAAAATTCCTTGTAATCTGAAACACACATATTTTTTTTTTTTTTGCCTAATGAGTTGAAAAAAAAAAAATTAACCTGTAGAAGTTACGCTCCTGACAGACCAGTTAATATGACAAGAATTTGGGCACTTTAAGTTCTCAGTATCATAAACTCATTAGTGTTGTGAAGGTGTCCTCTTCCAAAGAAGTAGTTGGTGTCAACAGCCAAATGGCACTGTTGAAGACTTCCAGTTGTTTCCAGGTTAGCTTGATCATATTATTTCACAGCATGATAAAAATCTTCCATTATGTACTAGTTTTCACTTTCAGAGAAATTGTCTGGCCTGAAAGGCTTAGCAAATCGCGTACCATGCAGAATCAGTCCGAAGGACAAATGTTACTAGACATTGTGGATGATTATGGCTTGGGTTCAAATTATACACTCCCTTTCTTGTAATAAAAACACCCTGGACAGTTAGTTCTTACCTCTTTACCATGTCAGTTTCAGGATATTCACTCTCCAGACAAACTTAGTGATCACACCAATTTTTCAGGATTTTTAAAAATCTTCATTCCTCCTATAAAGAAACCTCGGAGGAAGGTGTATTCAGATCAGAACGATGAGAGTCCTATGAAACTATGAGACAGGATGTGCTATGATTTGCAAAGAAGAAGTACCTCAATGGCCACTCACATGCTCGATCAATACTGAAGAACTTTGATACATTCAAGATTCCGCTGACAAGCACCATGATCCCCTCAAAAACTAGTAGGCCTCTCTTTGATTCCTTAGATCACTCAGGAGATAAGAAGAAAGATTTGCAAAAGAAATAAAATTCATGCTAAGCCTTCAATGCTAAGGCGAAGAAGACAGGTAGTGGTAAAATACAGACAAAATTTGCAACTTTGAGTAGGGAAATCAAGGCTGACATTAAAAATCAGCATAATTTGTACATGAATAACTTGCTAGGTGATGTAAGGGCAAATTCCAGAGACTTCTACAGGTATATTAAATGATTAATAGTCAGAAAAAAAAAACACAGGCAAGGTGTTCCACACCTTAAAAAGGGGGAGGAAATGGAGTTGCAGAATCAGACTCTGAAAGGACGGACAAACTAATTGATTAATTCAGTGATGGGTTCAATAAAACTGAGTACAAGGAGGTTCCTTTAAGTGGAAGATCGGCCCCTTTCATAGATTGTCTTGTGGTGTCATCAGAGGTAGTGATCAAGTTACTTAAAGGCTTAAATCCTTCAAAAGCTTTAGGACCTGATGAGCTTTGATTTAGAGTTCTAAAGGACCTAGCAAATGAATTACGTCTAGTATTTGCACATTTGTTTCAGCAATCTCTTAATAAGGGTGAAATCCGCAAAGAATGGCTTCTTGCAAACATTTGTCCCCTCTTTAAAAAGGGGATAGAGCTCCTGCTGGTAATGTTAGAAAGCAGTCAGTTAACTTCCTTGAGTACTCTCAGTCCAATTACTTGGATTCCTCTGCTTTTATCATTAGCATTTCCATTAAGTATCACTTCCTTTTCATTGATAAATCTAATTTTAACAAGGTCATATGCCAATACAGCTTCCAAAATATCAAAAAGAAACACTTTCTGTGCAATAAGATATAAAATGTTAATAAATCTTTCATGTGGATATGGAGAAATGTAAAGTTAAGAATCTGTTACATTCCACTGATGACCTATAATGATAGCAGAGGATTCCAATTAGAAGGACCTGGTTAGTATTTGATCTATCTTGGATTTTACTGTCAAGGGAGATAATAGAAATACTGCTGTTATCTCTCATTAGCACCTTGTTTCCCAGATGTGTGCCATATAAGTTGCTTGAACATATAGTAATTATTATGCAGTAATATCATCAGGGATATTGATGGAAATGAAGGTTGATGGGCCTTTGGCCATCAACCTGAATTTCTATGGGCCATAAGTGGGCCAGGGGTCTGGGGGTCGCCAAGGCCCCCAGTAGGGTCCAGGGGCAATGCCCCGGGGGGGGGGGTCCGTGGGGGGGGGCAAAGTCCCCCGGAAACGATTTTAAGAACCCTCTATGTCTCTTCTCCTGGAACTTTTATACTATGAGGTATTAAATAAGTAATATTCAGGAGAAAGGAATTTTCAATCTGACAGACATTTTATTAGATTTTAGTGTATGAAACCCCAAAACCGAACTTCCTTCAACTCTCTTGATTTTAATTTTCAGTATACTTTGATAAACTGTTAACAGCTTTAAAATTTCTTTGCTTCTCAGTTCTTTGAAGTTTCAAATAGGATAATGATTTATATTTGGCCAGTTGAACATAAAATAGAAACATTAACCCTTGTCATGCAGAATAAATTAAGATGCCACACTCACTTCCTAATTTTCAGCCAATCAGATTACTTGATCCGGATTGTTGATATAAATTCACATCCTTAATGACAAACAGTGCAGATCCAGATCAGTTGGCTTCTTTAGAAGCTGTTTGCAAAGACAGGGTATATCCAGGTTCAGCAGGACAAGGGTTAAAATGATTTCTATATAATGTATTTCTGAAAATAGAACAGGTAGAAAATTGGAAACTGACTGCAATATCCATAATCCAGAGGTAAGTTGATGAAAGATCTGAACATGTCTATGGGTTCTGCAGCAACCACAGAATGAGGGGGAAAAAATCCAGATGACAATGAAATAATTTTATACCTTGATATTTCATGCAGTGGAAAAATTCTCTTGAATTACATCTGGAAACATCGAGTCCTGTTTGTTGGGAAAATAAGAAAACTATTGCATGCTAGAGGCAGATTCATCTGACTGCAAAGAGATGATATTTTTTCCACAAAATAGGATTTGATATTTCATGCAAATTGCATGAAATTATATTCAATCCTGTTTCCTGGAAAAATCGGAAAACTATTTCAAAATATTAGCTGCTGAAATAAGTACCCAACATGGTAAGCGTTAGACTGGTTGCCCAAAACTAATAATTTTCTTATATATGTATGTACAGAAATACACAATGGCAGCTGCAGGCAGTCAAGATGTAAATGAGCTGTTTCATAAGATGGGAGAAAAGCTGGGCTGGTTTCAACATAAAGATCTGGGTGCAGCTCTCAAATCAGTGAGTAAAATTTAAAGATAAATTTTATATTTGTGGCATACTGAGAATTAAATACCCTTGACCTGTTTGTGTATAGGGAAGACCAAGCCAATTTATAGCTCTTAGTCTAGATATTGGGTACATATTTTTCTTATTTCTCCACAAAAACATATTTGTGGGTATGCATTAGAAATGTTCCAGCAAGGCATAGCTTAACAGGGGTCATCCTAGAGCTTTCAGATAGATGTTTTGTATCAATTTCAGGATTTCAGGGAGAAGTTTTGGTCCAAATTTTTGGTTTCCCTGTACATTCTATACATTTTACTTCTCCCTCAGCTCAAGGTAGGGAGGTCAGCCAGCTTAGGGAGACTTTTTCTTCCAAATTGCTCTGTAGGATGACCCCTGGCTCTAGATAAGAAGATGTGTCAGGTTTATTATTTTTCTTATTTCTCCATGAAAACTTGGGTACTCATTAGAAGTGCCTCATCGAGGCACTTCTAATGAGTACCCACAACATATGTTTTTATGGAGAAATAAGAAAAAATATCAACGCTGTTTAATTGAAAAAAAAAAATCAACTTATCTGGAGCTATGGAGAGAAGCGTCTAATGAGTACCCACAACATATAATCCTGTAGTCATAATTCCTTCAAAATAGCTTTGGCATCATGTATCATACATGTAACATGATCTGACAGATTTGTTTGCCAGTCCATAGTGCAGTCAGTTGCACATCTGACTGCAGATTCAGGAGTCACATGTTAGAATCCCAGCTCAGCCACATAATTTTTGTGGAGATACTTAGTACTGTATTTGACCTAATTACCACACATGCCCCTATAAGCGCAGAGTTAAGCAATTCTGTAGTTTTCAGATTACAGCCAGTGTACCTTTTATACGCCCGTTTGAAAAACGGGACGTATTATGTTACAGGGTATGGCGTCCGTCCGCCCGTCTGTCCGTCCGTAAACTTTTTCGTTTCCGGCTAACTCCTCCTACAGTTTACATCCGATCAAGCTGAAACTTGGTATATAGTTAGACAATGATGTGGCGCAGCGCATATTATTTCGAGGTTACAGTCCACCAAATGTTTGCAGAGTTATTCCCCTTAGAAAATTTCTGTAAACTTTTCATTTCCGGTTAACTCCTACATTTTACATCCGATCAAGCTGAAACTTCATATATAGTTAGACCATGATGTGGAGCAGCGCATATTGTTTCGAGGTTACAGTCCACCTAATATTAGCAGAGTTACGCCCCTTTGAAAATTTCAATAGACTTTTCATTTCCGGCTAACTCCTCCTACAGTTTACATCCGATCAAGCTGAAACTTGGTATATAGTTAGACCATGATGTGGAGCAGCGCATATTGTTTCGAGGTTACAGTCCACCAAATGTTTGCAGAGTTATGCCCCTTAGAAAATTTCTGTAAACTTTTCATTTCCGGTTAACTCCTCCTACAGTTTACATCCGATCAAGCTGAAACTTCATATATAGTTAGACCATGATGTGGAGCAGCACATATTGTTCGGGGTTACAGTCCACCAAATATTAGCAGAGATATGCCCCTTTGAAAATTTCAGTAGACTTTTCATTTCCGGCTAACTCTTCCTACAGTTTACATCCGATCAAGCTGAAACTTGATGTATAGTTAGACCATGATGTGGAGCAGCGCATAACTTTTCGAGGTTACAGTCCACCAAATATTAGCAGAGTTATGCCCCTTTGAAAATTTCTATTAATTTTTCATTTCTGGCTAAATCCTCCTACAGTATACATCCAGTCAAGCTGAAACTTCATGTGCAGTTAGACTATGAGGTGGAGCAGGGCATATTGTTTCGAGGTTACAGTCCACCAAATATTAGCAGAGTTATGCCCTTTGAAAATTTCAGTAAACTTTTCGTTTCCGGCTAAATCCTCCTACAGTTTTCATCCTGTCAAGCTGAAACTTGATTTGTAGTTAGACCATGATGTGGAGCAGCGCATATTATTTCAAGGTTACAGTCCACCAAATATTAGCAGTTAAACCCTTTTGATTTTGATTATCTATTAATTTTTTTGTTTTTGGCTAAATCCTCCTACAGTTTACATCCGATCAAGCTGAAACTTCATAAATAGTAACACAATGATGTGGAGCAGCACATATTATTTCAAGGTTACAGTGCACCAAATATTTCCAGATTTATGACACTTTGAAAGTTTTTGTAAACTTTTCGCAGCATGTTGTTTAGAGGTAATAGTGTGCAAATTTTATTATATAATAGGTATATTTTTTTTCAAATAACTAAAGTTTTGGTCATATGGGCAAGATACTGATTTTTTTTTTTTTTAACATCTTGTTTTATTAGACTTGCAAGGAAAGGTTGTCATTATTAAATCTTTATAAATACATAATTCTTTCTGAATTTTTTTTTTTTTAATACTCTTCTGATTTGGCTCCTTTGAAGAATAACAATAAAATCAGTATTAAACGAGTTAAATGTTTACAAAAAAATTTCTTGCAGCATTTTTTTTTTTTTTGGTTGTTTATTTTTGTTTTGTTATTGTTTGGTCCGATATTGAAGTACAGGAAAAACAAATCAGCTCATATGAGCTTATAATATAGCCATGCTTCTGTGGTGTGTCCTCCGTCAGAAAGCACTTCTCCCTAGAAGCAACAAACTTCTCCCTATTTTCCCAGGAGGGAGAAGTCACTTCTCCCTTAATTTCTGGGCCTGCTTGGACCCTTAGGTTACAGTTCACCAAATATCAGCAGAGATATGCCCCAATGAAATTTAAAAAAAAAATTTTTTTTGTAATTCCACTTACAGTTTATATCCGGAGCACTGAATTATGCAGGAGCCAGTTTATGTGCTACATCTTATAACTTGCCACGGGCGTATAATGCCCCGCTTGGCGGAGCTCTTGTTATCTACTTCTTTATAAAGGCATATTTTGTGGGTATCCATTTGAATTGCATCGACTTGTACCCACAACATATGCTTTTATAAAGAAAATCAGAAAAAAACATCAAAAACATTGCACAAGCATCATTTGATAAGTCCTTTGCTGATCTGTTTTTTTAAATGTACTCTTAGTATATGTAGGTACATATATTTTACCACAAGTTTTCCCAGTATTTTTTAAAATACCTTAGCACACAGTGGGTAATTAGGTCGAATACGGTAAATCATGAAATCATTTCTGCAGTCATTCTTCCCTTCCACTCATTCAAGAAGGTAAGTATCCAGTTACTGGCAAAAGTATGTGCATAAGTACTGGTTAACCTTTAAGTGAGCTAAGGGGATCTGAAAATATTTTTTACGGACATTCTCTCCCTTCCCCTGATTCAAGAAGGGCAGTTGTCAGTTTCTGATGAATGAATCTGTACCAGTGATTTATTTACAATTTTATGAAAATGCGTCCCAGGACTCGCTTGGGCTATATAAAGTGAGTCCTACTAGAAAATCATTGCATCCATTACAGAATTTTCCACTATAACTTTGTGAGTCCTGGGACTCGCTGAGATTTAAAATGTGAGTCCCAAAGAAAAAATGTGAGTACAGGACTCGGGATGCGCAGGTAAAAAAATCACTGTGTACAGTAATGATTAAATGGGTAGAGGACTAAGCCCGCACAGGAAAGGTGTGGTTGGGTAAACTGACCGACTCGACATGACCTTAATAGTGTTGACTGGTCCGTTTAACTCCAAACCAAGCTAAACCAAAAAGAGAACTAAGCCTGCCCAGGAAGTGTGAGTAGGTTAGCTGACCTGCTCAATATACCCTTAACAGTGTTCTGGGCTGTAAAACTCCAACCAATAAACAAAATAGGGAGGCAAATACTTCAGGTATATATAGGATTTCAGCATAGAGATCTTGAAACAGCTCTGAAATCAGTGAGTAGGAATTCATTTTAACCCTTGTCCTGCTGAACCCAGGTATACCCTGCCTTTGCAAACAGCGTAGATCCAGATCAGTTGGCTTCTGAGAAGCCACCTGATCTGGAACTACACTGTTTGCCATTCAGTATGCAAATTTATATCAACTATCTTGATCAAATAATCTGATTGTCTGAAAATTTGAAAAAGACATGGCATCTTAATTTATTCAGCAGGAAAAGGGTTATAAAGAAAGTTTATATTTGTGGCATACTCATGGTACTGGGAAATAAATAACCTTGACTTGTTTGTTTTTAGGAAAGACTGTGAGCTGTAAGTAGCTCTAGAAAATTGGGATATCTGGTAATTATTTTTCTTATTCCTCCATGAAAACATAGGTTGTGGGTATGTATAAGAAGTATCTGAGTGAGGCATTTTTTAAGGCTGGCACAATTAATCAGGGCCCAGTTGTTCAAAACTAACGATGTCGTTAGTTAACGATCCGTTAAAATTTTGATCGAGTCATACACAAATATGCTGAAATTTTTTGCTGAAAAAATGTGAGTAGCTTTTGCAGTGCAAAAGCTACTCACATTTTTTCAGCAAAAAATATCAGAATATTGTATATTGAATCCCCTAAAACAGTTAACGAAATGACCCTTAACGGGCTCGTTAAGCTAACGACGCTTTGAACAACTGGGCCCTGATAATCGATTAATTGATCAATAAATTCCACAAAAATGCTTATCTTTACAGATTTGCTAATAATCGATCATTTGCCATATTTACATGTACCCTTAGTATTCAGACAGCTCAACTCCTTATCATACTTTATCTAAAATTTGAACAAGTACAATTTACTACCCACTATTGGAGTAGCAAACAGTATAGACCCTGATGAGACACCGCATTTGTGGCATCTCATCTGGGTGTACACTGTTTGCTCAGGCCTGTCTGACCAAATGATACAATAAAGTATAAATATGGAAGGATCATGTTCAGACAGGTAAAATTATGACCAAATCTTCAGCAATTACTAATCGAATATCGATCACAATGGCAGAACTGATAATCAATTTTATATTTTTTCAGCTCTGATTAGCCAGCCTTAGCATTTTTAATGACTACCTACCTATAAGATATGTTTTCATGGAGAAGTAAGAAAAATATATGTCTGGATATCCCTCTTATCTTCTTTTCTGGAGTTCTGACTCTGTGCCTGTTTGTGTGTTTCAGTTGTCTAAAAGTGCAAAGAAGAGCGGAAGAAAACCAAGGACAGATGGTAAGAGTAATGAAAGCTGCAAATTATATACCCATATTGTCACCTTAGCCCATTTACGCCAAGTGGAATCTTCTACCACAACTCTTTAGACTGGTATATTTCCAGTAGCAGGGTGTCTGGTTAGTTTTTGTCATTACTATGTTCTATAGGAATTCCTGTTTTTTAATGCAAACAATGTAGACCCTAATCAGATGCTGCATTCTGCAGCATCTGATCTGGGTCCGCACTGTTTGCCAATAACCCTTTTGGGGTTTCCTGACTAAAATGGGTTAATGCAATACATGCTGGGTAAAATTTTCAGGTTTGATATATCTTGCAAATTATAATTGGGCAGTCAAGGCCTTGATGAGATTGTGCAGATGCACAGTCAGTCTGATCCAGGAGTTCTTAAGGGCCTGGACCTCCTGCAGAGTTCCGGCTAGTTTCCATGCGCCACCTGTCACACTGGAGTGGGCAATAACAGCATCTTCTGCAACGGATGCAATTGCTGGGTGCACAAGAAATGCAGTGGGCTCAAGCGCTTGACAAAGGACCCTGTATACGGTGCTAGGGAACTGCACGCCTCTTGGACAGCAGACCAAGTCGGACCTGACAAGCTGGAGGTGGTAGCTTTTTTTAGCTCACCTGAGCAAAAGCTCAGGATGAGCTATTGTCATCACCCTATGTCCGTCGTCCGTCGTCAACAATTAGTTTGTTAACACTCTAGAGGTCACAGTTTTGACCCAATCTTGATGAAACTTGGTCAGAATGTTTGCCTGTATGAAATCTAGGTCAAGTTCAATACTGGGTTACTTGGGGTCAAAAACTAGGTCACCAGGTCAAATCAAAGGAAAAACTTGTTAACACTCTACAGGTCATAGTTTTGACCCAATCTTGATGAAACTTGCTCAAAATGTTTGCCTCTATTAAATCTAGGTCAAGTTTGAAACTGGGTCACCTGGGGTCAAAAACTAGGTCACCGGGCCAGATCAGCAGAAAACCTTGTTAACACTCTAGCGGTCACATTTATGAAGCAATCATCATGAATCTTGCTCAATATATTTGTCTTGATGATTTCTAGGTCAAGTTTGAAACTGGGTCACCTGGGATCAAAAACTAGGTCACCTGGCCAGATCAGCAGAAAACCTTGTTAACACTCTAGCAGTCACATTTTTGAAGCAATCATCATAAATCTTGCTCAATATGTTTGTTTTGATGATTTCTAGGTCAAGTTCGAAACTAGGGCACTTGGGGTCAAAAACTAGGTCACCGGGCCAGATCAGCAGAAAACCTTGTTAACACTCTAGCGGTCACATTTTTGAAGCAATCATCATGAATCTTGCTCATTATGTTTGTCTTGATGAATTCTAGGTCAAATTTGAAACTGGGTCACCTAGGGTCAAAAACTAGGTCACCTGGCCAGATCAGCAGAAACCCTTGTTAACACTCTAGCGGTCACATTTTTGAAGCAATCATCATGAATCTTGCTCAATATGTTTGTCTTGATGATTTCTAGGTCAAGTTCGAAACTGGGTCACTTGGGGTCAAAAACTAGGTCACCGGGCCAGATCAGCAGAAAACCTTGTTAACACTCTAGAGGTCACATTTTTGAAGCAATCATCATGAATCTTGCTCATTATGTTTGTCTTGATGAATTCTAGGTCAAGTTCAAAACTGGGTCACCTAGGGTCAAAAACTAGGTCACCGGGCCAGATCAGCAGAAACCCTTGTTAACACTCTAGCCGTCACATTTTTGAAGCAATCATCATGAATCTTGCTCAATGTGTTTGTCTTGATGATTTATAGGTCGAGTTCGAAACTGGGTCACTTGGAGTCAAAAACTAGGTCACCTGGCCAAATCAGCAGAAAACCTTGTTAACACTCTAGTGGTCACATTTTTGAAGCAATAATCATGAATCTTGCTCAAAATGTTTGTCTTGATGATTTCTAGGTCAGGATCGAAACTGGGTCACGTGGTATTAAAAACTAGGTCACCAGGCCAAACCAGCAGAAAACCTTGTTAACACTCTAGCAGTCACATTTTTGAAGCAATTATCATGAATCTTGCTCAAAATGTTTGTCTTGATGAGTTCTAGGATATGTTTGAAACTGGGTCACTTGGGGTCAAAAACTAGGTCACCGGGCCAAATCTTGCTCAAAATGTTTGTCTTGATGAGTTCTAGGATATGTTCGAAACTGGGTCACTTGGTATCAAAAACTAGGTCACCGGGCCAAATCAGCAGAAAACTTTGTTATAATCATTTTGAACTTTGATCAGAATGTTTGCCTTGATCAGTTCTAGATCAGGCTCTCAAAGTGCTATGTTGCTCAGGTGAGCGTTACAGGGCCATCATGGCCCTCTTGTTTGCTACTTAGGAGATATGCTCTCAGCAGCTGGTGGCTGTGAACTTTCAACCACAACACATGTGAATACCATCTGGAAGAAGGTCAAGGATCTGCTACTAGTTCTCTCTTCCTGCCACCTCTCTTTCAAAACACGTGGTCGTGTGTTCAGCTTTTGTGTGCTGAGCGCAACGCTCCATGCCAGTGAGACTTGCCCATTAACGAAGCCAAACCTCCAGCATCTGCAGTAAAATGACAGGGCAATGATCAGACAGATCAAGCCCCAAGACATTGTCACCACCAGATCCAATGAGCTACTTGCACAGCTTGGCATTGAGGATCTGGACCTCTTCCTGAAGGAGAGAAGGCTCTGCTGGTATGGACATGTGGAACACTCCAATGGTGCAGTCAAGACAGCCATTGACATACAGGTTGATGGAAAGCATTGGCCTGGGAGCCCAGGATGACATAGAAGCAGCTGACAGAGAGGGGTTGCAGAGAGTGGAAGCTTTCGGCTATCAACCCTTGATAGACATACCTGGAGATCTGGTGTGAGATCTGCTATGTTTGCAGCAAGCCAGGTACCTGGAAGGGGGCCCACTGATCTGGATGTTGCCCCTGTACCTACATGTTTGTCAAAAATCAGATGATGATGATGAGGATGATAAGGGGCCCACTGATCTGGATGTTGCCCCTGTACCTACATGTTTGTCAAAAATCTGATGATGATGTTGATGATGATGATGATGTTGATGATGATGATGATGATGAGTATTTGATAATAATCCTGGGATTGTTTTCGTTAGTTCTCCATAAAACATGCTGCAGGTACTCATTAGAAGCACCTCACTGAGGTGCTTCTAATGAGTAACTGCAACGTATGTTTTTCTCCATAAAAACATATGTTGCTGGTAATAATTAGAAGCACTAATGAGTACCAGAAGCCAAGCAGCTAGCTCCCTATATCCCGGAGGAGGTGATCACAATACCAGAGAGGATCCACCACACAAAAATAACATAGCTCTTGATAAGGCGCTTTTTTTCAACCAAAAAGTATCTATATTTTTCTTATTTCTCAACAAAAACATATGTTGTGGGTACTCATTAGAAGCACCTTACCAAGGCACTTCTAATGAGTACTTACAAAATATGTTTTTGTTGAGAAATAAGAAAATTATTTACCTGATACCCACTCTTATCTATAATGAGTACTTACAACATATGTTTTTGTTGAGAAATAAGAAAATTATTTACCTGATACCCACTCTTATCTAGACCTATGAGCCAGCCTCGGTGGCTCAGTTGGATGCGCCGTCCGACTGGAGACCAGGAGGTTGCGGGTTCAACCCCCGCCGAGGTCGGCAACATTTTTTTGTAGAGATTGATCATGAAATATTTTCTACGGTTATTCTCTCCCTTCCGCTGATTCAAGAAGGGCAGTTGTCAGTTTCTGGCGAAAGAATGTGCACGAAACAGGTTAACCGCTTAGAGGACTAAGCCTGCCCAGTAAATGTGTGGTTAGGTAAACTGACCGCGCTCGACATGACCCCATTGGGTTGACTGGGCCGTAAAACATCAACACAAACAAAATCTAGACCTGTGAATAAGACAATAAGGTGTAAAAAATGGCTGTGTTTTCGCTGACCCCACCGACTCTGTTTCAAACATTTTACTCTGCTATTTTTTATCAGTAAAAATGCAAAATGAAAAAGTAAAGCACCGACCCTCAACACAATAGCTGTATTATCATAAAATTACAGGCCCAACCCTGTTCTTTTCTGGAGAAAAAATAGAAAAATAAAAAAAAGTTTCTCCTACCTACCAACCAAATGTTGTTTTTTTTTTCAGCATGTTAGCGGAAACAGAGCTATATTTTTATGCCGAAAGAGGACAAAACATGAAAAAAGCTTGCAGCGAGCATCCACAAGATTTTTTTTTTATGTAGTAGTCTGAAGATAGGCATACTTTTTGTATCAAATGACAACATTGTTGTTCAGTGATGTAATGTCATTACATAAAAATCGTATGATCACACATTACATAACACTTTGGAGGGAACACGTAATGTCATGACAACATCCATGTCAGCCAAGCATTTTCCTTTGAACAACTGTCAACTTTAAAAGCGATAAAATCCAGCTTAGAATTGTCATATGATAAACAGAATCTTACACTCATGGTTATTTTATATGAAATTTATGAAACTTGCAGTGATCGTGTAAGATCCTCTATATTCTTTTCTTCTTTTTAGAGCTTTTTTTTTAACTTAGTCTACTTTTGCGCGATTTTTTTATGTTACATTTACTCAGGTGCATACCTTGTGTTTTCAACTCCTCAAATTTTAGATGAGTCATAGTTCCAGATAAGATGGGGTATTCTTATTTCTCTACAAAAACATATGTTGTGGTACTCATTAGAAGTGCCTCAGTGAGACACTTCTAATGAGTACCCACAACTTCTTTTTGTGGAGACATAAGAAAAATATCTGTACTTTTTAGCTCGCCTGTATGAAGTACAAGGAGAGCTATTGTAGTCACCATGGTCTTCCGCGTTCCCGTCACACTGGGTTAAAGTTTTTCAAATGCTTATATCTCAACTGTCACTTATCACAGAGCATTCATATTTGGAACTTGGGTACCTGGGAGGGTCTTCTGAGATTCCAAAAGAAGAAATCCAGGGGTTCATGTCTGAGGGCGGGGCAAGGGGTCAAAATCTAGGACACCTTTATTATGTTATATGCATATGTGTTAAAGTTTCTGAAATGCTTATATCTCGACAGTCACTTATCACAAAACCTTCATATTTAAAACTAGGGTTCCTGGGAGGGCCTTCTGAGATTCTAAAGAACACACCCCTGTGTTTATGCCTTGGGATGGGGCTTGGGGTCAAAATCTAGGACACCTTTGTAATACATGTATGTTAGATGCATATCCATATTGCTAACAAATTGTAGACACAATGGGTTATACATCAGTCTACTATGTGACATTGGTTCAAGTGTCAAAGAGTGAAGGTCATGGTGACCAACATTTCATGATTCAGTGATTTTACTTTACATCTTGACGACTGTTTGTTGGAGAAATGTCGTACCTGGAATATTGTTTTATGTGACCTAATGATTGACTTCAAAATATATCTAGGTCAGTGTGACCAAGATTTCATGGTTCAATGATTTTTCCTTATATCTTGAATACTACTTGATAGAGAAACAGCATACCATGATTATAAGTTCCGTCTGACCCAATGATTGACCTCAAAATATATCTGGGTCAATGTGACCTATATTTCATGGTTCAGTGATTATGCCTTACAACTTGAATACTATTTGATGGAGAAACTTCATATCTGGATTATAAGACCCATCTGATCCAATGATTGACATAAAAATATATCTAGATCAGTGTGACTTAATTTCATAGTTCAATGATTTTGCTTTATAACTTGAAGACTATTTGATAGAGAAATGATATACCTTGAATATAAGTTCCATGTGACCTGATGATTGATCTCAAAATATATCTAGGTCATGGTTCAGTGATTCTGAATTATATCTTGTGGTGGAGAAATGTCATACCTGGAATATAAGTTCCCTGTCACCTGACAATTGACATAAAAATATATCTAGGTCAGTGTGACCTATATTTCATGGTTCAGTGATTTTGCCCTAGAACTCGAAGACTATTTGATAGAGAAATGTCATACCTTGAATGTAAGTGCCATATGTGACCCAATGATTGACCTCAAAATATATCTGGGTCAGTATGACCTATATAAATCAGTGATTTTGCCTTATAACTGGAAGACTATTTGATGGAGAAATGTCATACCTAGATCATAAATTCCATGTGACCCGATGATTGACCTCAAAATATATGTAGGTCATCAGTGTGACTTACATTTTACAGTTCAGTGATTTTTGCACACAAAGACTTTTGGATGGAGAAATGTCATACCTGGATTATAACTCCCATGGAACCCGATGATAAAAATAAAATAAATCATAAAAGTAAATCTAAATCAATGTGACCTATATTTCATGGTTTAGTGTTCTTGCCAAATAACTGGAAGACTATTTGATGGAAAAATTTCATACCTGGAACATAAGTTCCATGTGATGTGATGATCAACCTCAAAATATATCTAGGTCAGTGTTTTATGTAACACTTAGGTTTGCATTAAAATTTATAGAGGGAAGTGTGATTTATATTCAGATTCACAAAACATTGTTTTTGGAATAGAATCATATAAAATACTAAATACACCTTTGACGTGTTAATGTGAAAACATAGGTAGTGAAAAAGGCGCGAACAGATGAGCTATGTTGTCATGCAACAGCTCTTGTTGACCTAATTACCACACATATCTATAGGCTCACATAAGCTCACAGTCAAGCAATTTCCTAGTCTTCAGATTATAGCCTGTGTACCTTTTTCATACATTTCTGTTCTAAAAGCATATGTTGTGGGTACTTGTTTGAATTGCCTGGACAAGTCCAGGCAATTCAAATGAGTACCAACAATGTATGTATTTATGAAGAAATTCAGAAAAACTTAACCATTATATGCCCCTTTTCTTAGAGGTGTTTTTATATTCATTATAGTAACACACTAATATTGATATTGTTTTGCATTCTAACATTTAACAGGTTCACAACCAAAAGAAGGTAGGAAAAAAACACATTCAGCCAAAACTACTAAAGTGAAAAAGAAAGCCCACAAAGATGATGGCGAAAACCATCACATCCCTGTTAAAAGAACACTGGCACACACAAACCTACCTAAAACATTAGGATTAACTGATGCATGTACCAGTGGTAACAGTTACACATCTGACAGTCATGATGAAGGCAAGAGAGGTGGACATAAGAAATTCATTGGTGTTTTAGATTTTAGTAGTTCAGATGACGATGTAGATGGAAATGATATTGCTGTTAAGGATTGCAAAATTGAACCAGTGCTATCTGATTCAGAAATAAATGAGGTCAAAACAAATGAAGAATGTGGTAGAAATATATTTGGTGGTGACACATTGAAAAACTTAAGCTGTGAAACCACTGACAAAGGTTTAGCTTATCATGAACATGTAGAAGACAGTCAAAGATTAGAAATGACTGACTCTTTTGATGAAAAGGTAGAAATGCAAGATACATATGTGAGCTGTGTAGGAGAATCATATGTTGAGCAGAAGTCTACCTCAAAGGAAAGGAAAGATGAAAATAAAGAAGACTGTATCAAACCTGATTATAAGGAGATACTTGATTGCAAAGTTGCTGGTAGAATGTCTGCATTTTGTGACAATGACACAATTGTGCAAAAACCTGCTAGGGTTTCTGCAGACTCTTTCAGTCCTGACATTGATACTACATTTGGAGAGCCACAAGGAGAATCAACTAGAATACATAGAAGGAGTAGTGTCTCATACAGAAAACTTATTGGTAGTTCAGAGGATTTGGTTGGTAGTCCAGAGGATCTAGACAGCTCAGGGATGTCAAGTAGCAAACATTATAAAACCTGTGTAGGTAATACTTCTACAGATGATCTGTTTGACATGTCTGAAGAATCAGAAAATCCTCTGATGGAAACAGCCTTAGAAGACAATGCAAATGATCCTGCTAAAAGAAGTTTTACAGACAGAAACTTAAAATGTCATAAAGAAGGAACCAACACAAACAACAGTGCAAAGAATGGAAGTAATGACCTTTGCAGAGAATTAGAGAGTCTTAACATTGACCTTGAAAGTCAATGTAATAGTACCACAGGGAACAGTCACACAGAAGAAACTTTGGAAACTTTAAATGGGAATGAAAGAAAAACGTCTGCTCAGGAATTTGAATCAACAACATATGAAGAGTGTTCAGGTGAAAGTATAGAAGTCATTGATGCATGTGTTCAGACTGATAACAGTGTGACAGAAATAAACTCCTCGCCTTTAAAATACTCTGTCTGTAAAGAAAATTATAGTTTTATCAAAAACAGTACGGAACTTGACAGATACAAGTCTGAAAATTCAGATGATTGTTTATCACAAAATAATAGTGATTTACACTCAGATATAAGTGAGATTGAAGTTAGAGATATATCAATACAAACAGATACATATGTTGATACTGGTATGCAACAGAGTAACATAAATGGATTAGAAGAAGACACAAACAACATGGCAGTAAATTCTGATTTGTCAAGTTCTAAAAGTAATGATCAAACTAAAGGGGACCATCAATTAAATACTGAAATTGACCAAGTTACTAATGACCATTCAGGTACAAGTGAGAACAGATGTGGAAGCACATCTTTTAGTGAAAGTAAATTAACAGAAAGTGATAAATCTGAAGCTTTAACAGAGGATGAGGAGGACTCTGTGTTCAAAGAAGAAGACAGTAGTTTTCGTGGTAATGTGTCTGGTGGCGATGTCGGTGCTGAAAAAGTTACCAGTCCTAGTATTTCATGTGAAGATAGTAGTATTGTTTCTGGTGACAGTTCTGTTAGTAATGCCTCCTGTACAGTGTCTGATAGACCAGAAAAGAAGTTACCATTTGAAAGTCATTCAACATGTGATATTTCAGAGACGAAACACAATACGCAAAACACTTGGAGGTAAGTCATTAGCATATTTACACTATTAAAGTATATGGACACCTCAACTCCATACATATTATAAGATTTGAACAAGTAATTTGATCCCCTGTTCTGCCTAAAAAATAAATATAAACATACTCAACGATCTTTTTATAACAGTATTGCTGTGATCCAAAGCAAAACCTGTGTTAGCTAAACAACCATGTTGTATCCAAATAAAAATATATAGATTATATAGAAAAAAAGAGTATAAATGGTCATTGTTCTATATAACCTATACATTTTTGTTTGGATACTGTTTGGATACAAAGCAAAAATGTATAGACTATATAGAATAAAATGATTATTTATGGTCATTTTTCTATATAATACATTTTGTATAAACATTTTTGTTTGGATACAGCAATTTTTTGGGGTCCACCTTTAAACATTAATTGATCCGAAACCATCTTAAAATAAACCGTCTTATTAAGATGTTCCAGTGTACTCAAGAAAGGTCACAATCATGGCACACAACCCTTCCAATAAATGTTGGATGATATTAACCCATTGTAGTCGGGAGACCCCTAAAAGGGTAATTGGCAAACAGTGCAGACCCAGATCAGACACCGCAGAATGTGGCTTCTGGTCAGGGTCTCCACTGTTTGCAAATAGTTTAGCCATTTTTCTCTAGGAAATCCCATAGCAGGACGTACCTAAAATTGAAATTGGACTCTTCCAGTATATAGTGTGGGAGAGTCTATTCAGTATACAATGGGTTAAACAACACAAGAGAGCAATTTATCAAAAACAGAAAGAAGAATGAAGAGAACTGGAACAGAATTACCTCCTTGGAATGGTAAGCAGCAAGACTGTTGAAGGGCTTACCCTACTGTTATCCAGCCAGAGATTTTAGCCTACTGTTATCCAGCCAGAGATTTTAGCCTACTGTTATCCAGTCAGTTTTTAGCCTACTGTTATCCAACCAGTTTTTAGCCTACTGTTATCCAGCCAGAGTTTTAAGCCTACTGTTATACAGCCAGAGTTTTTAGCCTACTGTTATCCAGCCAGAGTTTTTCAGTTCACTCCTGTAATTTCCCAGGAAGTTCACCTTCATAATTACATTAATAACTACTGTACATATAGTCAAAATATTTTTAACATCAAACTGGCAAATCCTCTTCATCACAGAAACAAAAGTAAGAAAATCATTAACCCTTAAACTGCCAATCACAACAATTGTCGTCTGCTTTGTCATCTTCTTATGATTTTAAAGTCATTTTTGCAAGCAGTGTGGACCCAGATCAGACTGCTCCTCTAGGAGCAGTCTGATCAGGGTCCACACTGTTTGTCTGTATGCAAAAATAGGTTTGAAAAGTTTGCAAGAATATTCAGCAGACGACATAAACAGAAGACATTTTCAGATGCAGGTTTTCTTAGCATTTTAAGGGTTAATGGTTGATACCTGAGCTATTTTGGATGCAAAAAAAAACAACAAAAAAAACAAAACAAAAAAAACAACAAAAAAAAACAAAAAAACTAGACTGCACAGTCGATGGCGCCCCATCGCAAATCCCCACACTCCATGCTAATGTTGCTAATAGCAGGACGGACGGATAGATGGACTGACTCACTCTGGCACACCCTAACAATGAAAGAAAGTCTTGTAGCAAGTTGAGTTAAATTCCACCCAGTGGTTTTGGAGGAGATAGTGTTGTTATAGCCAAGCACTCCTACCTTTAATAATCTTCCCTGGCAGATTTTGCATCTGTATAGTTTATAGGTATATATTCAATTTCTGACAACTGCGTCAGGGAGTAGACTCATTGGCTCAGTGGTTAGAACATTGGATTTTATCCAAGCAGACCCGGTTCAAATCCCACGAAAGGTGGGAAATTTTTTCAGTCATGCTTCTTTCCTTTGTTAAACTTTCATGTCGTAAGAGCATGACGGACAGGTGGATGGATGTCAGACGGAAAAATAATATTGCTCTCGGACACCCTTACTATGAAGGGAAGTCATGTAGCAAGTTTGGTTAAATTCTGCCCAGTGGTTTAGGAGGAGATAGCGTGACGGACAGATGGACGGATGCTAGAATTACACCGAGAGAAAAATAATGTTGCTCTCACACACCCTTACCTTAAGGGGAAGCCATGTATCAAGTTTGGTTAAATTCCACCCAGCCGTTTAGGAGGAGATAGCGTGACAAACAGATGAACGGATGCCGGCCGGATTAAAAAGTAATGTTGCTTTCGCACACCCTTACTATTAGGGGAAGTCATGTAGCAAGTTTGGTTCAATTCCACCCACTGGTTTAGGAGAAGATAGCGTAACAGACGGACGGATGAAGGGAAGGATGCGTTCACAATATCCCCATTGCTTTTTAAAAAAAGCATTGGGGTAACTACAGCTGTTCAACTGAGAGAGGTAATATTTTACCATTTTGATAACCGTTTTAGGTTATTGCTGAAAAGTCACCAGTTCACAGATAATAGGAATTTGAATGTACCTGTTTTGGAAGATTTGTAACTTGTAGATGAGTACTTTAATAACCCTTAGTATTGGGACACATAGGCATTTGCAAATAGTGTAGACCCAGATCAGATGTCGCAGAACACATTTTGCAAACATTGTAGACCCAGATCAGACAGAGCAGAATGTGGCGTCTGATCAGGAGCTACACTGTTTGCCATACATACAGCAATATTTAAGACAAATCAAGTTAGTAGAATGGACTGTTTCAAATTTTAGGACAAAGGTGGTAAATAGATAAGGTGTCCCAATACTTAGGGTAAATATGGTGTAGGCACATAGTATTCTGGTACATTAAATCAGACATTTAACCCATTGTAGACTCAATGAACTCACCAACACTATATATTGGAAGAGTCCAATTTCAAGTTTAGGTAGGTCAGGCTATGAGATTTAGATTTGCTCAGTTTACTGGAGAAAAATGGGTAAACTGTTTGCAAACAGTGAAGACCCTGATCAGACACCGCATTATGCGGCATCTGATCTGGGTCTGCACTGTCTGCCAATTACCCTTTTAGGGGTCTCCAGACTACAATGGGTTAAAAATGACAATGAGAAGTTCCAGCATGGAATGGCAAAATCTACCATAGTTACCCTAAGTATTGGGACACATTATCTACTTACCTTACTTGTCCTTAAAAATTGAAATACTCCATTCTACTACCTGTTTATGTATCTAAAATATTACTGAAAAGTGTCTTTTGTTTCTGTGATGAAGATGATTTGCCAGTTTCATGTTAAAAATATTTTGACTATATGTACAGTAATTATTAATGTGTGGGAAATTACAGGAATGAACTGAAAAACTGGCTGGATAACAGTAGGCTAAAAACTCTGGCTGGATAACAGTAGGCTAAAAAGTCTGGCTGGATAACAGTAGGCTAAGCCTTCAACAGTTTTGTTGCTCACCATTCCAAGGGGGTAATTCTGTTCCAGTTCTCTTCATTCTTCTTTCTATTTTTGATAAACTGCTGTCTTGTGTTGTTTAACCCATTGTATACTGAATAGACTCCCCCACACTATATATTGGAAGAGTCCAATTTCAATTTTAGGTACGTCCCGCTATGAGATTTACATACATTGTAGTCCTAGAGAAAAATGGCTAAACTATTTGCAAACAGTGGAGACTCTGATCAGACACAGCATTCTGCAGCATCTGATCTGGGTCTGCACTGTTTGCCAGTTACCCTTTTTAGGAGTCTCTGGACTACAATGGGTTAGCACCGGCACAGTGGCTCAGTGGTAGAGCGTCCGCTTTGTGACCGGGAGGTTGCGGGTTCGATCCCCGGCCGGGTCATACCAAAGACTTTAAAAATGGTACTAGCTGCTCTTTCGCTTGGCGCTCAGCATTAAGAAAGTAGAGCTAGAACTGGTCAGCTCAGTGTCAGTATAATGTGACTGGGTGGAATATCATGTCAAAGTGTCTGGGGCGTGATATTTCAGTGAGGCAGCACTCTAAAAGTGAGCATTGAGCTCCCTGCCACATCCAGACACCGTCGCGATATGACTGAAAAAGGTTGAAAGCGACGTTAAGCCCAAATCAAACAAACTACAATGGGTTAAAAATGACAATGAGAAGTTCCAGCATTGAATGGCAAAATCTACCATAGTTACCCTAAGTATTGGGACACATTATCTACTTACCTTACTTGTCCTTAAAAATTGAAATACTCCATTCTACTACCTGTTTATGTATCTAAAATATTACTATGTATGGCAAATTGTGTAGACACTGATCAGATGTGTCTGATGTGAATCTACACTGTTTGCAAAGGCCTATCTGTCCCAGTACTTAGGGTTATTACAGTATCAAATACTGCTATAACTGTTGATATTATGAATTCAAATTGTTAAAGGCTCCATATTCCTAAAAAAAATAGACATTTTTTAGCCAAGAAAGGTTTAACCCTTGTCCTGCTGAATAAATTAAGATGTCACGCCCACTTCTAATTTTAAGCCAATCAGATTACTAGATCCAGATTTTTACTATACATTGTACATTTACATACTCAATGGCAAACAGTGCAGATCCAGATCAGTTGGCTTCTTCAGAAGCCAACTGATCTGGATCTACACTGTTTGCAAAGGTAGAGTATATCCGGGTTCAGCAGGACAAGAGTTAATAAATTGATATATAGTATTAATACTATCATAAAATGTGTCATCTGACAGCCTGTAAAATTTCAGTTAGTGTCTGGTTTTTGAATTGGATCAAAAATGAAATGATTTTTTATTGTATCTCTGAATTAGTGTTGGCAACATTAATTCAGAGAAATGATAAAAAATAATTTCATTTCAAGAATGTTTCTGGCGAAAGAATGTGCACAATACCGGTTAACCGTTTAGAGGACTAAGCCTGCCCAGTAAAAGTGTGGTTAGGTAATTTGACCACGCTCGACATGACCCCATTGGGTTGACTTGGTTGTAAAATCTCAACACAAACAAACAAACATTTCAAGAATGAGAGACTAACTGAATTTTTATATGCTGTCAGATGCAACATTTTATGATTATATTAATACAATATATCAATTAAGTAAACTTTCTTGGATAGTAAAATGTCTTTTTATTTGAGGAATATGGAGCCTTTGAATGTTAGATTTGCAGGGATCCAGGTTATTTTTAAAATAAAAATGTTGGTAATTTGATCATGCTGTGGATATTCCAGGGATATTCATGTACATGTATCTAAATTTTCCCTGAAAATTATGTTCTGCAAGTAATCTCATCAGAGAATTGCCCTGGTGAGTGGCTCTGAGATTCCAGCATATATGATTTGAGGGCGAAACATTTCTATACGTAGCTTTTTTGGAGCCTGACTGTTATATTAACCCATTTTAGTCAGGACAGGAAACCCCCAAAAGGGTAATGCACAGCCAACTGGTGATATGGAGGTTGTGGGTTTGATACCTGCTGACCTAACATTCCTCACTGAAATATTTTCTAAGGTAATTCTCTCCCTTCCACTGATTCAAGAAGGGCAGTTGTCAGTTTCTGGCGAAAGAATGTGCACATATACTGGTTAACTGCTTAGAGGATTAAGCCTGCCCAGTAATAGTGTGGTTAGTTAAGGAAATTGTCTGGCTCGACATGGCCTTTATAGTGTTGACTAGGCTGTTTAACTCCAAAGCAACCAACCCAAAAGGGTAATTGACTCCTCCGCCAGAAGGCTATAACCACACCCCTGCGTAAATCCTTAGACAAACAGTATCGTGATACATGTACCTGTATTTATCAATGAAAAAGTACATAGGTAATATTGTTTGTGTAAGCAATAACATTAACCGTTAACTGGTAAGCTGTTTTGGTTGGTCAGATTTTGGTGTCATTTACTGGTCAGGTGATTTCACGGAGGACTCTGAATTGGCAAACATTGCAGATCCAGATCAGACCCTACAAAATGTGACATCTGATGAAGGTCTGCACTGTTTGTATTAACCCTTGTCTGACTGAACCCAGATAAACCCTGTCATTGCAAACAGTGTAGATCCAGATCAGTTGGCTTCTGAAGAAGAACTGATCTGGAGCTGCTCTGTTTGCCATTAAATTTATGAATTTATAGCAACTGTCCAGACTGACCAAGTGATCTGATTGGCTGAAAATTAGAAGTGGGTGTGGCATCTTAATTTATTCAGCAGGACAAGGGTTAAAATTAATAACAGGAATTTCTATAAGACATAGTCATAATAACAAGACAAAATATTTAGACGTAAACGTCTAAGTACCGGCGCAAATTTTGTTCATGTTTACATAGAGATATGGGACAAGGGTATACTAAAGTTTAATAAATTTTCAATGTAACAGGTAAAACTGAACAACAATGTGAATCTTACTTTCACTGCCACAGGTGATAAAAAAAAGACTTTTGCAAACAGCATAGATCCAGATGAGATGGCTCATATGAGCCATCTCATCTGGATCTACGCTGTTTGACATTCAGTCTTTCAACTTTACGTATAAACTTCTTTTCAAGTGATAGTTTGTTAAAAAAGAAAAGCAGACGACAAATGTCATCTGAAATTTAGCACCGAAAGAGTTAATGTTTGCTTTTATTAAGCGTTATGAAATTAGTTGACTGAAATGAAAATAAAATAGACATTAATCTGTTTATAACACAGTTTATAATAAGATTTTTTTATATTTGCCGGGATCATCACAATCCGACGATCCCGGCAAATATAAAAAGTCCTTAGCTTATCGAACACGCTCCCATATGTAAAAATCCAAAGCTATATTAAGAGACAGGTGCGATTCACACGCCGGTCAGTAACTAACCAGACAATCTGTTATTGGAAATAGACCAGTCCAAAGAGTTGTGAAAGAAGAGTCCACTCAACGTAAATGGGTTAATGAAATATTCTGCAATCTATTTGTAGGTCAAAGAAATTATCCCTTTCAAGTAGTGATGATGATGATCTTGAAGCATGTAAGTATTTTTGTTTCACGTATCTCTAGGATTATTAATAGAAATTACATTATTAGTAGCTTAGAATACCAGGTGTATTTTGGTTAATGGGAGAAAGCAATAAAAGCGAGCTTTTCAAAATGACATTGCCCAGTAAAATGCCAGTTTGTTGCTGATCTTAATGGTGATTTTAGTAGTAATATCATTCTGTGAAATAGGTTTATTTTTGGACATAATAAATTAGTGTAGTTGTAATAATATTAAACTGTAACAAGAGTTTTGATGGAATTTCTGCAGCAAAATATGATAAAATAGCACTGATACCTGAGTGACAGATTGGAATTTGGTGAGTTGGGTATGGTGAGGAAGGTTTTTTTGTTGTTGTTTTTTTTTTTTTTGTTTTTTTTGTTTTTTTTTTTGTCATTGCTTTTTTTGTAGTTGTTTTTTGGAATATGATCTCAAGAAGCAGTAGACTCTAACAAAGAATTTTAGATACATTTCGTTTGCCTGTCTTAAAAAATCTCTAATTTTACTGAATTTTGTATCTGCTGTGGGCTATACCAAGAATATCCTGAAAAAAAAAATCCAGCACCAGATATATGTTCGCAAACTGCATACGGGTCCTTTTCTTGTTTTGTGCATCATATTTAATTCAGTTTGCACCTGATCTCAGCTTTCATTGCAGGATAAGGGGTAAGAATAATTATGACAGTACAATCTGCAAAAAATTAAGTTCAGCCTATTTATCCATTGTGCTTCTAGTAACATAGCCCCAGATAAGAGGGGTATACACATAGTATCTTTCTTATTTCTCCATAAAAACATAAGTTGTGGGTACTCATTAGAAGGGCCTCAGCAAGGCACATCTCTTGAATACCCACAACACACTGAGGCACTTCTAATGAGTACCCACAGCATATGTTTTCATGGAAAAATAAGAAAAAATATCATTACTTTTCGGTTGAAAAAAGCACCTTATCTGGAGCTATGTAATGAGAACCACAACATGTTTTTGTGGAGAAATAAGAATGATATTTATCCAGGACCTGGCAAACCAAAATTTTATCTTCTTACCTAGTGAGATATTTCTGTAGGAAAATGCTGAAATTCGTCACCTTTCACTTTGTCATGTATACATTTTTCTGACCAAGCAAGAAAACCTTTTACTTGACCAGCAAAAATTTAACTTTTCCCGGGCAGCCAGACAATACATTGTACATTTGTCAGGATACTCCTAGCCCTACCTATCTAGAGCTATGTCTAGAAGCCCAGTTCTGAAATGGGTCTTAGATATTA
Organism: Anodontia alba; assembly: GCA_964016985.1. Lineage (NCBI taxonomy): Eukaryota > Metazoa > Mollusca > Bivalvia > Lucinida > Lucinidae > Anodontia > Anodontia alba. The sequence goes on from OZ024826.1 coordinate 24,873,287, forward strand.
CCAACCATATTTGCCATAGATATTTGAACTCTGCTGTTCCTTACCATACTTGTCCTAAAATTTAAATAAGTCCATTGGATTGCATGCCTGGTCACATAGCAATAAAAATGCTGGCTGAAATTGCAAGAATGTAGGCTCTGATCAGATGCCACATTTTTTTATGTCTGATCTGGGTCTGCTTGTTTCTCAGGCCAGTTTTTCCTGACTACATAGCTCTAGATAAGAGGGGTGAAAGGTCAATGTTTTTTCTTATTTCTCCATGAAAGCATATGTTGTGGGTACTCATTAGAAGCGACTCACCAAGGTGCTTCTGATGAATACCCACAACATATGCTATTTTGGAAAAATAAGAAAAATATCAACACATTTTGATTGAAAAAAGGACCTTATCTGCAGTTATGTGAATAGTCAGGTTAAAGTTATTTATTATGTCAATTATTTCAGATTTTGAGAAGTTGAGAAATCCCCCCAAAAAGTCAAGTTCTTCAGAGCACAGTCCCATCAGGTAGGTACATATATGAGGGCAAGTCAATAAGTAACCAGCCTAACAGATTTCTAATTGACTGAGTAGGCCATAGTTTTCACATGTTATTGTAATACATGATTTGGGCATGTATAGAAAATTGTGGGTATCAGATATCTAGATAACAGTGGGTGACAGGTAAATATTTTCTTATTTCTCCATGAAAACATATGTTGTGGGTACATATGTATTTGTGAAGAAATAAGAAAAATATCAATATTTTTTGATTGAAATAAAGCATCTTATCAAGAACTATGTGTACCACTGCCATTTATTTATGGATAAGCTATCAGATGTTAAATATGACCAGCAATACAAAGGCTTGCTTTTAGTCTAATTTGGAATTGAGTGCTAAAATTCAGTACCTGTTTTTGAAAATGAAAACTGGCAAGGAATTAACTGATGCATACAGATCTTTTAAGACTTTTTTTTTTTTTCCACGATTTTATGCTTAAGTAAAATTTTGGGTTGACAAGTCTAAACAGAAATTCTTCAGAAGATGAAAGCACATCTGGACAACCTCTAGATGCTGCCAATGAGGAAATGTACAATAAAGTAAGGGATCTAATATATTGTGATAGAAGAGATAGCAGATCATAGGGCATTTCTCACAGTTGTGTTCCAGCAATCTTTTATGATCATTTAAGTATGGCCAAGCTAACAGCGTGTTGGGTCAAGTCAAAAGGAGATAATTTTTGCATCTTGTAATTGTAGATAAGACATGGGTCCATTACTGTGAGCCAGAAAACAAAGCATCAGTTGTAGGGCGTGGTTCCCTAAGACCCAAGAACAAGATGCAGTCCTTAGCTGACAAGGTGATGGCATCCTATTTTGGGATACCAAAAGAGTGACTCTCGCAGATGAATGACTGTCATTTTTTGCAAAACACTTTTCAGAAGATTCTTGGTGTACAGGGAAGCAAGCAGGCAACAGCAAAAGTTGTCATCCTTGTGAAAAATGGCAGAAAAATCTGCCAGGTGTATCCTGTTACCTTAACCCTTGTCCTGCTGAACCCGGATATAACCTGTCTTTGCAAACAGTGTAGATCCAGATCTTCTTAAGAAGCCAACTGATCTGGATCTGCACTGTTTGCTATTCAGTATACGAATTTATGTCACCAATCTGGATCAGTTTACCTGATTGGCTGAAAATTAGAAGTGGGCATGGCATCTTAATTTATTCAGCATGACAAGGGTCAAATTGTTACCTCAGTATTACATTGTCTTTGGACAGCTTGCTTGTTTTACTTGACCGTAGCTCCAGATAAGAGGGGGTGGTATCCATATAATATTTACCTTATTTCTCTATGCCTGCCCTGGTGGCTCAGTTGGATGCAGGTCCGACTGATGATCAAGAGGTTGCAGGTTTGACCCCCTCTGCGTCGGCAACATTCTTTCATGAAGATTGATCATGAAATATTTTCTACAGTCATTCTGTCCCTTCCGCTGATCAAGAAGGGCAGTTGTCAGTTTCTTTAGAAAGAATGTGCACAATACTGGTTAGCCACTTAGAGGACTAAGCCTGTCCAGTAAAAGGGTGGTTAGGTAAACTGACCACACTCACCATGACCCAATTGGATTGACTGGGCAGTAAATCCTCAACACACACAAAATTATTCCTCGATGAAAACTTATGTTGTGAGCACTCATTAGAAGCACTTCATGAGGTGCATCTAATGAGTATGCACAACATATGTTTTCATGAAGAAATAAGAAAAATAAAAGTCCTTTTCAGTTGAAAAAAAATGCCTTATCTAGATTATAAAACTTTTTTCATGCTCAACTCAGCTGAGCATGAAATTTGTCCTGCTAATAAACCTCAAACTACTAACAATTCCAAATTACCCTATTTCTTGCTAAACATAGCTGAGCATGAAATTTTCTCTGCTAATAAGTATGAAAATGCCAACAATAGTTGGCATTTTCATATTTATTAGCAGAGAAAATTTTCATGCTCAGCTGAGTTGAGCATGAAAAAGTTTTTATAACCTTGGGGCCTGGAGGTATGATGACCTGTAAATGTTAGGAGTGTGTTGTTTTTCAGAATGGAAGATTTCATAGTTGATGATGATGAGATGTCCAGCGATTCTGATGATAGTGCTTTCTACATCAAGGAAACTAGGAAGCTACAAGACAAAGCACAAGTCCAAAGGTAATATGTGATGTGTCTAGAGAAAATGGTGGATGAAGAATAGACAGAGAGGCCCAGATTGGACTGTACATCTATGCAGTCTGATCAGAGTCTTTGTTTTGTTATAAACAGCCATATGAGCAGGTCCCCTAGGGAAGCCTTTAAAAAGTTTAAACACCTTTTATTTGCTTCAAATCATTTAAAACCTTTATTTTTGCTGAAAAAACTATAAAAACTGTTTTAATCAGAAAACCTTTTTTTTTTTTGGCAAATTACCATACGGATGGAAGGACGGATATATGGGTAAATGGACAGACTGAATGACAAAGGCTCTGTATTGCCACAGCATACTTTATGTGCTGGTGTGTAAAAGTTTTTTCCTAGAATAAAGGAGGCAAAGTCTTGGGTCAACTAAAATATGGAGACTCAGTATGTGACAGATCCAGAATTAAGAATTCACCTGGCTATTTCCATTATATCAAGTATTTATGGCATAGAAACTGGAAACAAGGTGAAGAAGTAACTTATTTTGCTCTGAATGTTTTTTTCTTGTTGTTCAAAATTCACCCTTTATTTGACCAAGAATAGCCTTTAAAAACACCTTTATTTTCAAGAGAGCCTACTAGGGGATCTCTGTGAGACATAAGATGAGAAAATATATATTATGATGTGTTTCCAGTGAGATAATGGTAAGCAATGATCAGAAGTTGCATTCTGCAGCAACTGATCTGGGTCTACACTATTTACCAATGTCCCTTTTTTGGGATGCTAGGCTTAAATAGTTAAAGTATTTTTTTCTTATTTGCCTCTGAAAATAGACCTTCACATTTTGTGTGAATGTAGAGTTGATTGATGTGAAATCTGAAGCTATATTTTGGTCAGAAAGGAGGAGAATTAAAATTGATTCATTTTTTATTCATTATCTGTTTGTCATTTAACACTTGTCAAGTTGTCATGCTGAATAAATTAAGATGGCACGCCCACTTCTAATTGTCAGCCAATCAGATTACTTAATCCAGATTGCTGATATGAATTCACATACTAAATGGTAAACAGTGCAGATCCAGATCAGTTGGCTTCTTCAGACTGTTTGCAAAAAATGACTTTTAAAATCACAAGCAGATGACAATTGTTGTGATTGGCAGTTTAAGGGTTAATTACTTTGTCCGCATCTTGCTTTAGGCCGTTCATGGCTCATGACATGCAAACATATTTAATTTTACCAAACTGAAAACAGTTCACTGCAAAAGACAGAACTATTGCATTCCTTGACACAGCTCGATATAATATTCAGGTAATTTTTGTACTTATAGTGAAAATATGATATGTATAGTCAATAGAATTGCTTCCAATGAGGTGATTTTTACTCTTTCACTGCCATAGGCGATAATAACATGATAATAGGCTTTGACAAACAGCGTAGATCCAGATGAGATGGCTCAGAATCATCAGGATCTATGCTGTTTGACATTCAGTCTTTCAACTTTACGTATAAAGTTCTTTCTAATCGATAGTTTGTTTTTTTAAAAAAAAAAGCAGACGACAAATGCAGTCTGAAATTTGGCGCCGAAAGAGTTAATGAGTACTTGTGACAGTAGTTCAGGGGGAAAAAAAATCAGTTTCTCTGGAACATTGCCCAAATTTTATTCTGCAGAATAAAGAACTACAAAGCAACAAATGAAGACAATCCCACAGATTCTGATGACAGTGACTTTTCTTCAGGTAAGGGAGACCTTAAGCGGTAGAATTTTTACCATTTCCATCAAGGGAGACTGCTTTATTGTAGGCTAATCACCTTCTGAAAAGGGCCTAAACCAAGGGCAGCAAATTCTTTTCTTAGGAAAGAATTTGCAGACTATTTCCTTTGAGAGTAGACCCCTTTCAGAAGGCGGCAGAAATAAGTTTTTGATAGTTGCTTCCCTTCGAAGTGTATTATATACCATTAAGATAGAAATTTAAAATTTTTGTTAACAGAATAGGCTAACCCACAATATCTTGGCCCAGGTACTCAAAGCATTGCTAGCCTAACAAACAAAGTAAACCAACTTCAACTTATTTTTTAAATACGCTAGTATTTTGTAAAATGTTCTGTTTTCTTAAAAAAATATTGACATAATAGGGTTTGTTTAATACTTGGATATTTAGAACCATCTTATTTTAATAAGGGCCCAGTAGTTCAAAGTGTCGTTAGCTTAATGAGCTCGTTAAGGGTCATTTCATTAACTATTTTAGCGGATTCAGTATACAATATTCTGATATTTTTTGCTGAAAAAATGTGAGTAGCTTTTGCACTGCAAAAGCTCCTCACATTTTTTCAGCAAAAAATTTCAGCATATTTGCGTATCACTTGGTGTAAATTTTAATGAATCGTTAAATAACGACATCGTTAGCTTTGAACAACTGGGCCAAGTTTATTAAGCTAATAATTAGAACTCCTCATCTTTATATACATTTCATGCAATTAGATTGGTTGAAGGAAAAGTTTTACACTGAATAAGGTCCAGAGCAGGAATCTGTTGCATCTGTTTTCCTTCCGATGTCTCAAAAGACTAACATTTTTGGCAACATTTGTAACATTTTGAAGACAAAGTTGGAATTATAATTTAAGGAATGAATTATTATATTGATGTGTAAATTGGGAAGCACTGTCCGGAAACAGGGAAAAAGGATGAAAAAAATGTATAAACGGAATACATTTTATTACAGTAAAAACATATGTAATTCCGAAAGGAATCTTGGCCAGCCCAGCAAATATCTAATCTAAGCTGGTGCTGGACTTGAGACGATATGGGAGCTTGTCCCAATATCTTATAGTTCTCAGGAAAAATGAGTTCATAAGGTGAGTTCGTGAAGCTGATACTAGCAAATTCAGGGCCCAGTTGTTCAAAGCTAACGACGTCGTTAGTTAACGATTCGTTAAAATTTACATCGAGTGATACGCAAATATGCTGAAATTTTTTGCTGAAAAAATGTGAGTAGCTTTTGCAGTGCAAAAGCTACTCACATTGCAAAAGCTACTCACATTTTTTCAGCAAAAAATTTCAGCATATTGTATATGGAATCTGCTAAAACAGTTAACGAAATGACCCTTAACAAGCTCGTTAAGCTAACGACGCTTTGAACAACTGGGCCCAGGTTTCTAATTTCAGTGGGGTGATAATGGTCAACAGCAACTAGATTATAACTGATTTTGAAAAGCATGACAAGAGAGGTCTGAATTCTGCACTGTTCAAGAGTTTACCAGTTGAGGATTTTCAGAATTTCAGTTACATTATTTGTGTAGTTATAGTCATTCACAGCATGTCTAGCTGCTACCCTTGAACTCTTTCTATCTTATATGTTAGTTTCTTTTGCCACCACAACCTGTTTATAACACTGTTGCTGGGATCCAAAGCAAAAATCATGTTAGCTAAACAACCATGTTGTATCCAAACAAAAATATATAGATGATATAGAAAAATGACCATACATGGTCATTTTTCTATATCATCTACCGGTATATATTTTTGGATACAACAACAAAAATATATAGATGATATAGAAAAATAGGCATAAATGGTCATTTTTCTTTATAATCTATATATTTTTGTTTGGCTACAACAAAAGTATATTGATTATATAGAAAAAATAACCCTAAATTAAAATGGACATTTTTCTATATAATCTAAACATTTTTGTTTGGATACAACATTTTTTGGGTCCTTCTTTAAACCTTCATATACCGTATCCGAAACCATCTTATCATCTTATAATGACCAGGGCCCATTTGTTAGCTTAACGAGCTAGTTAGTGGTCAAAATGTTAACTGTGCTAGTAAGTGCAATATCTAATTCGCAGGTATTTTTGCTGAAAAAATGTGAGTAGCTTTTGCAAAAACTACTCCCATTTTTTTCAGCAAAAATATTAGCGTATATGCCATATTTAATGATTAAAGTTTTAACGATAGGTTAACAACATTGTTAGTTTTGAACAACTGGACCCAGTCTTATAAAGAGGTTCCAGTGTACCCTCCTTATTATACCCCGCCACACAAAAGTGGCGGGGTATTATGGTTTCACGTTGGACGTCCGTGTGTCCGTCCATCCATCCGTCCGTCAGTCATCCTTCCATCCGTCCGTTTTTCGTTTCCTGATGATAACTTGAGTAAACATCAATGGATTTACACCAAACTTGGTCTGTGCATAGATATTGTGGATATCTGGTTTGAGATTGCTAATGGGCAAATTTCGTCAAATTTTTACGGAGTTATCTGCCCAAGACACACCCATATTTTCGTTTCCGGATGATAACTTCAGTAAATAACAAGGGATTTCAACCAAACTTGCTATATGCATTGACATTAAGGAGATCTGGTTTGGGATTGCTAATGGGCAAATTTTATTAAATTTTTATGGAGTTATCTGCCCAAGACAGGCCCATATTTTCGTTTCCGGACAATAACTTGAGTAAATAACAAGGGATTTTAACCAAACTTGCTGTATGCATTGATGTTAAGGAGATCTGGTTTGGAATTGCTAATGGGCAAATTTCGTCAAATTTTTACGGAGTTATCTGCCCGAGGCACGCCCATATTTTTTGTTCCTGATGATAACTTGAGTAAATAACAAGGCCTTTTAACCAGCATGCTATATGCATTGATATTATCAAGATCTGCTTTAGGATTGTTATCTGTCCATTGATATTATCAAGATCTAGTTTAGGATTGTTATTTGTCTCTCCGTCATTTTCTTTCCAGATATTTTCACAACGATAACTTTAATACATAAACAAATAATTGCTGTGGCGGGGTATTATGCTTGCAGTGCTTTTATATAGACCACTGTAACCATCTGTTACAGACAAATATCCAGGGAGTGTCAGTAAACATAAGAGACAGACTACCAAAGCTAAAACAAGGTCCAAATCCTGGTCTCTGTCCTCAGATGAAGAAGACGTAGCAATAGTAGATAACACTGCCAAATGTTACAAGACTACATCAGCTAAAGGCGACAAAGAAGAAATGTATCAAAAACAGGACAAATTTATGAAGATAGATATTCAGGATGATAACGATAATACACGAGGAAAATCTGGTAAATTTGTGTCAAATATGTTGCCTGATTCTGATGAAGAAACATTGTTCAAAACTCCAAAACCTTTGAAGAAAGTAACAAAGAACAAATCAAACAAAGAAAACCAACCTCAGGGAAAATTCAAAGCATCAAAGTGCAGCAATAATATGCTACACAACCCAGAGGGTAGTCAAAAGAAAGAGAGTAGAAAGATAATAAAATCTGAATCTAGAGTTATCACATTCTCAGACAGTGATGATGATGATGACGATGATAATACTGATAAATCTGCACAACTGCCACATTGGAAAACATCTGTTCTGAAAGAGATATCTGAAAATCCAAAACCTAAGTCACGATCCTTGTGTGATGAAGAAGAAGTACTAGGAAGAACTCCATCCTCAGTTCTGAAAGGGAGTCAGCCCAAATTTTTTACACCACAGCCAGTAAGACCAAGATATGGGTTTCTCAAATCTCTAACACTAGACTTGAAGGACAGTCTAAGAGATCCTGAGGCAGCAAGGTAACACATAATGGATAATTCTGTTATACATGCACAATATTGACACTACCCAGCTAGCATTCTACGTAAATCTACATCGGGCCATCATCGGCCCTTCAGCTACCCTGACGGGCCAATGACGGCCCGATATAGATTTACGTAGAATGCTGACTGGGTAAATATTCAGACTCATTAACACTTCCCATGCCATGGTCAATTTCAGAAGAAGACAAACTGATGATATTTTTTCTTACTTTTCTTAGAAAATAGGATCTGACACTTCATGCAAATTGTCTTCTTAGGAGACAGCATGAAGTGTCAAATCCTGTTTTCCAGAAAAATAAAGAAAAAAATATTTCAAAATGTTGCCAGCTGAAATTCTTACCCAGCATGCAAATTGTTAGCTCCTTTCAGAATGGTAGTTGTCAGTAACTGCCAGAAGCATGTGCACAAAGTACTGGTTAACTGCTTAGAGGACTGAGCCTGCCCAAGAAAAGTGCATGTGGTTTAACTGACCTGATGAACATGACCATAACCGTGTTGAATGGGCCATAAGAATCCAAATCAAACCAAAACTCCTTTCAGTATATGAGATTTGAGCAAGTCCATTCAGATTTGAGCCATTAAGATTTGAACATGTTCATTGTTGATTTGTCTAAAAACTGCTGGATGAGTGGCAAATAGTGTAGATATTGATCATAAGGTGCATTTTGTACCATCTGATCTGGGTCCACACTTATTTTAGGCCTGTCGTTTTGAATACTTAAGGTAAACACTCTTGAGTCTAAATTGGGCTGCGCCAAGTAGAAAAGTGCCTATGAATATGCGCAAAATGCACCGATTCAGACCATACTGTGCATGCGCAAAGTATCATCCCAGCCTTTGCTCTCCATTCATACATTCTATAGTATCCAATGATTCTGTTAGCGGACAGCAAAGGCCCAGATCAGCCTGTGCAAATGCACAGGCTGATCTGGGCCTTTCCCTGGCCGCATATGCCTGAAGACAGCTTTTTACATGGCATGGCCATGTATAATTTCCTAGCTTCAGATAAGCCTCTACTCTTTCGGCTGAATAGTACTGAGACTGTTCTAATTTCTTCCGGAAAATAAACAGCTTGGGTACTCATTAGACGTGCCTCATTGAGATGCTTCTTATAAGTTTAAAGAACATGTTTTCATGGAGAAATAAGAAATAGATGTGGATACCCTCTTATCTGCAGCTATATCAGAAATATTGTTAACCCTTGTCCTGCTGAATAAAATAAGATGCCAAGCCCATTTCTAATTTTCAGTCAATCAGATTACTTGATCCAGATTGCTGCAATGAATTCACAAACTTAATGGCAAACAGTGTAGATCCAGATGAATTGGCTTCTTCAGAAGCCAACTGATCTGGATCTACACTGTTTGCAAAGGCAGGGTATATCCGGGTTCTGCAGGACAAGGGTTAAGGATGAGTATTTGATGATAATTCTGGGATAATTTCTCCATAAAAACAAATGTTGTTGGTACTCAGAAGCTTAGGCGAGATGCTTCTGAGCACCCACAACATATGTTTTTATGGAGAAATAAGAAAATTATCGCCAAATACTCCACATTAACAGCTCCTCTGTATATGTTAACCCATTTTAGTCTGGATATCCCTAAAAGGGTAATTGGCAAACAGTACAGACCAGATCAGATGCCATAGAATGCGGCATCTGACAGGGTCTCTACTGTTTTTACAAATCGTTTTTCCACTTTTCTCTACTAATATCTAAATCTCATAGCCTGATGTATGTAAAATTGAAATTGAACTCTTCATATATATAGTGTTGGGGAGTCTGTTCAGTCAAAAAAGGATTAAAATATTATATTAGTTGGGGGCATAGTGTTTTACAAACACATTTCTAGTTTGTGTTTTTCAAATAATAAGAAAAAAAATCCTCTGCTCACATATGCACCACCTCCTTCCCTACCTCCCTTTTCCAGGGGAGGGTGGATTGTATTTTAATTTTATCATGCCTATATTTTGTATGTTCTTCACCAGAAGTTCTTTTCCTTTTTATTATCAGCAGTGCAAAAATTTATGTTCACAACTTCACATAGTGCTATACCTAGTTCTAGATTAGAGGGAGTATCAGGTAAATAGTTCTCTTATTTCTCCTCAAAAACGAATGTTGTTGGTACTCATTAGAAGTGCCTAAATGAGGCGCTTCAAATGAATACCGACAACATTTATTTTTATGGAGAAATAGGAAAAACTTCAACACTTCTTGGTTCTAAAAAGTGCCTACTGTCCTTTTGACATCACTCAGAAAGAAGGTTTTTGCTTGGTGTTTTATTTTAGATGAAAATATTTTGTTCTGATTGACCATATCTTATCAGAAACCATTTGTCTTTTCTGTTTCTGTATTTTGTTATCAAATATTAACCCTAAACGTTGTGGCCAAAAATTGGTCTGACCTGTGCAGTTTCTATAGTAATGCAATTTTTTAGAATATTTATCTACTATATTTCAATTTTCTTTGATGATTTTTAATCATTGGTGTTTCACAACAGTATTGTCAAAATTTCTAAACATTTGAACAACAGAACTTGTTGAGAATCTGATTCCAATATACCTACCCTACCAATTTCTGCATAATTTACAGCCATTTTTACTATGAGAAAAAGTGAAAGTATTCATTTTGTTTTAAAACTAAGGAATATTTTTTCTTGCATATATATAGGTAGTAACAACAAATTGTTTTGCTTTGAATTATGCAAACGGTTTGCAAATTTACTTCTTGCATGTAAAGTGCCAGAAAAAAAAAAAAAAAAAAAAAAAAACGACTCTGAAAGATGTCGAAAGCAGATTATTCTGGAGCTATGGTTGTAGCAAACAGCAGGGCCCACTTGATCAAAACATTGTTAGCTTAACAAGCTCATTAATGACAAAGTCGTTAACTATTGTAGCTAAGGTATTTTCAAATACATTGATATTTTTGCTGCAAAAATGTGAGTAGCTTTTGCAATGCAAAAGCTACTCACATTTTTTCAGCAAAAAATATCAATGTATTCACCATATTTCAAGAAAGAAGTTTTAACGTCATGTTAGCTAACAGCTGCGTTAAGTTTTGAACAACTGGGCTCTGATTTTCACATGGTATGGTTACTACGAGGTTACTCATATATGTTCAGACATGTATTACCTATATGTCTTACAGATTTGTCACTGGTTTCAAGAAAAAGAAAGAAGAACTGTCTCAGCATTTATTCCAGCTATACAACCAGTCTGTTTTTGAAAACAAAGTAAGCAACTATAATTGTACTTTTTTTCGTATATACAGTAGACTTATTATCTCGAAGTCCAAGGGACTCTCTGAGATACTTCAAGATATCCGTACATTGACATATCAGATTTGCAGAATTGAGGAAAAAATTAATCAAACAATCTCATTCCACAAATGAATTTGACTCCTGGAGTTAGAGATATATCGAAAATCTTGTGGAAAAAAGGAGAAATTGCTCCTTAGGAGCAGTTTCTTCTCTGAGGAGCAATTTCTTCTCTTTTCTGCAATATTTTGTTACTTTTTGTTTTCTTTTAGATTTCCATGTTAAAATAGGGACCAGATTTTCACTTTGATATAAGTGGTTATTCCAGATAAGCAAAGTTGAGTTAAAGAGAGTAGACTGTACATCTTTTTTTTTCTTATTTTTCTTATATAGAGTTTCTTTCCTTGAATGTCATAAAATCTCATATAGAATTTCTTTCCTTGAATGTTATAAAATCTTGGTGTGGGCATTTACATCAGCGTTAAGCTGTTTAAGTTTAACCCACAACCTCTTTATAACACTTTTGCAGGGATCGAAAATAAAAACCAGCTTAGCTAAACAACCATGTGTTATCTGAACAAAAATGTGTAGATTATATAGAAAAATGACAAATTCTCTATATAACTATACATTCTTGTTTCAGATACAATAAATTTGCGGTCCACCTATAAATTGTCTTATATCAAAAACCCTCTTATAATGAACCCACTTATAATGACGTTTCTGTGTAGTTACCCTTTTTGTTCCATTTATCTAATAGGTTGTAGCTCACCATACTTCAAGACTTTACGTTTACGGTAAGTTCCATAGGTCTAGATAAGGGAGGGTATCCGGTAAATATTTTTCTTATTTCTCCACAAAAACATATGTTGTGAGTACTCATTAGAAGCGTCTTGCCGAGGCGCTTCTAATGAGTACCCACAACATATGTCTTTGTGGAGAAATAAGAAAAATATCAATACTTTTGGATTGAAAAAAGTGCCTTAACTAGTGCTATGTTTAAAATTAAAATACCTTCCATTGGTCAAAAGAGATTTGTGGAAGTTATGTATTTTAAATTTGAATTATTTTCAGTTATATAGTTTTTACTTGATTTCCATAACATATCCAAATATTTAGGGTAAATAGGGCATCCAAACTGATTCAAGTCTCTCCTGTTTATGTGTTCATTTTCACCATTTTTGCACAACATGGTTTAGTTGCTTCCTTCTTTCCATTTCAGCTGCCAGCGGATCTACCTATTGAATGGAACAAACGGTTACTACGTACAGCAGGTTACTGTGCTTACAAAAGAAATTCCAGGAACCCTGAGGACAGATCTGTGAGGATCGAACTCTCTACTAAAGTCTGTGATTCTGCAGGTATCAGTTACATTGAGGATGTTCTGTTTACCATTATCATAGCTCCAGCTGAGGGGTATATCCACCTCATTGCTACTTTCTGGCTGAAAAAGAGACTGGTACTTTCTGGCTGAAAAAGTGTTGCTTCTGGAGCTGTGCATTATAGTATCAGCATAGCTCCAGATAAGGCTTAAACAATTCTGAGATATACTGATGCCTGAAATTTGTCCTGCAGAGTACATTTTTATTACAGAGCATGTCTGAGATATACTTATTCCTGAACTTGTATTGTTTATCACTTGCACTGTTTATTATGCATGTTGGAAGCATCCTGGAGACTGAGTGGTTAGTGCTCCTGACTTTGGATCAGGAAGTTCAGGGTTCGAGTCCTGCTGGAGGTGGAATTCAGCTCATGACTGTAAGGCCATTCATTGCACAGAGCCCTTCATTGTCACCCTTCCATCATCTCAGTATGATTTAGATAATGTTGAAAGGGACGTAAAACACCAAAATATCATCATCATAGGTTACATTTAGGAGTTTCTGTTACTATGTTAATAGTTTTCATGATGAAATATGATGAATAATGTACTCATAGTTTCAGATAAGATGTCCATATTAATAATTTTCTTATTCCTCTGTGATGTATATTTCATGGTCTAATGACTGTCATTTTTCACCTCAACCAAAAACTGTAACACCTACAATCTAACATGCAATATGCTTTTCCTCTTACATGGGCTCAAACACAGTGTCATTTTATGGTCTTGACCTATATTTCATGAATTTTTGCATGAGCCTTAGCTTTATTTTCTGATTGAGTGTTTGACCTTTAATCATCAAACCTGGCATACACTTCCTCCTTAACAGAGACTCAGACACTAATGTATCATTTATGTCCCTGACCTATATTTCACAATCAGGGCCCAGTTGTTCAAAGCTAACGATGTCGTTAGTTAATGATTTGTTAAAATTTACATTGAGTGATACGCAAATATGCTGAAATTTTTTGCTGAAAAAATGTGAGTAGCTTTTGCAACGCAAAAGCTACTCACATTTTTTCAGCAAAAAATATCAGAATATTGTGTATTGAATCTGCTAAAACAGTTAACGAAATGACCCTGAACGAGCTCGTTAAGCTAACGACGCTTTGAACAACTGGGCCCAGATGATTTTGTTATTTTTTGCATCAACCATAACATTTAGCTCCATTTCTGAATAACCATTTGACCTACAGTCAGCAAGCCCGGCATACACTTCCTTCCTAACAGGGTAAACACTGTGATATCATTTTGTAACCATGCCTGGCCCCTTATTAACCCTTTGTAGACTGAATAGACTCTCCCACACCATATATTGGAAGAATTCAATTTCAATTTTAGGTACGTCCGGCATGGAGATTTAGATATTCCTAGAGAAAAATGACTAAACTATTTGCAAACAGTGGAGACCCAGATCAGACACCACGTTCTGCGTTGTCTGTTCTGGGTCTGCACTGTTTGCCAGTTACCCTTTTGGGGGTCTCCCAACTACAGTGGGTTAAGGCAAAATATCTAGTCCCTTGGCTGTAGTTCCCCTTGGCCGACCACTTACATGAGCTAACAGCATAGGTTCTGGCAAGTCATTGCTGTTCACGTATGCTATAATTGCTCTTTTCCCATGATATGTATCATATGCTGATGCATAGTTCCAGGTAAGGCACTTTTTTCAACCAAGAGTACTGATATTTTTGTTATTTCTCCACAAAAACATGTTGTGGGTACTTATCAGAAGCACCTTGCTGAGGTTTCTAATTGGTGCCCACAATATATGTTTTGTGGAGAGATAAGAAAAATATGTAGATATCCCTCTTACCTGGAGCCATGTTATTGTCCCCTGCCTTTTTGAAGAAAAGCGGAGGGACACTGTTTATGCCCCCAACTTCAAAGAAGTTGGAGGGGCATATTGCTTCTGGGTTGTTCGTCCGTCCGTCCGTTCGTCACGCTTTTTGATGCATAGCATAACTTTAAAACCGTGAATGCTACTGTTTTGAAATTTCATATATGGATTCCTCATGAAAAAATAGCTGACACGTATTTTTTTTCTTGACAGGATTATGCCCCTTTTCTGAGTTATGGCCCTTTGAAAAAATATGGATGCAATCTTGTCAGCAAAATATCTCAAAAACTATTAAAGCTAGAGCCTTGAAACTTGATGAATAGACTGGTAGTGATGAGTAGACAACCTGATTAACTTTTGAAGAAATTTTGAAAAATACTTCTTGAGTTATGGCCCTTTGTAATTTTGGGCAATTTTACCTTGTCAGCAAAATATCTCAAAAACTGTTAGAGCTAGAGCCTTGAAACTTAGTAAATGGATTTGTAGTGATGAGTAGATGACCTGATTAACTTTTGAAGAAATTCTGAAAAATACTTTATGAGTTATGGCCCTTTGTAATTTTGGGCATTTTTATCTTGTCAGCAAAATATCTCAAAAACCGTTGGAGCTAGAGCCTTGAAACTTAATGAATAGACTGGTAGTGATGAGTAGACAACCTGATTAACTTTTGAAGAAATTTTGAAAAATGCCTTTTGAGTTATGGCCCTTTGTAATTTTGGTCATTTTTACCTTGTCAGCAAAATATCTCAAAAACTGTTAGAGCTTGAGCCTTGAAACTTAGTAAATGGATTTGTAGTGATGTGTAGATGACCTGATTAACTTTTGAAGAAATTCTGAAAAACACTTCATGAGTTATGGCCCTTTGTAATTTAGGGCATTTTTAAATTGTCAGCAAAATATCTCAAAAACTATTGAAGCTAGAGCCTTGAAACTTGATGAATAGACTGGTAGTGATGAGTAGACAACCTGATAAACTTTTGAAGAAATTTTGAAATATACTTCTTGAGTTATGCCCCTTTGTAATTTTAGGCATTTTTATCTTGTCAGCAAAATATCTCAAAAATTGTTAGAGCTAGAGCCTTGAAACTTAGTAAATGGATTTGTAGTGATGAGTAGATGACCTGATTAATTTTTGAAGAAATTCTGAAAAATACTTCATGAGTTATGGCCCTTTGTAATTTTGGGCAATTTTACATTGTCAGCAAAATATCTCAAAAACTGTTGGAACTAGAGCCTTGACACTTGATGAATAGACTGGTAGTGATGAGTAGACAACCTGATAAACTTTTGAAGAAATTTTGAAATATACTTCTTGAGTTATGCCCCTTTGTTATTTTGGGCATTTTTATCTTGTCAGCAAAATATCTCAAAAACTATTAGAGCTAGAGACTTGAAACTTGGTGAATTGATTGGTAATGATGAGTAGATGACCTGATTAATGTTTTTGTAAATTCTGAAAAATATTTCATAAGTAATGGCCCTTTGTAAATTTGGGCATGTTTCCCTTGTGAACAAAATATCTCAAAAACTATTGAAGCTGGAACCTTGAAACTTGATGAATAGATTGGTAGCGATGAGTAGATGACCTGATTATGCCCCCAGTTTCGAATGAAATTGATGGGGCATATTATTTTGCCTTCATTTGTCCATCCGACTGTTTGTCCGTTCATCAAGCTTTTTTTGTGCATGCCATATCTTAAGAACCCTGCACGCTAGGGTTTTGAAATTTTATATTTGGGTTCCCAATGAAAAAATAGCCGACCCGTATTTTGTTTCTTGTCTAGCATGTTTATTTAAAGTTATGCCCCTTTGAAAAAAATCAGAATTAAATCTTGTGAGCAAGATATCTTGAAAAGTATTTAAGCTGGGTTCTTGAAATTCGATACAGTGAGTGGGAATGATGTGTACATTACCTGATTATATTTTGAGAGAATTCCATGAAAATATTGATAAAGTTACGGCCCTTTGCAGTTCTGCTCATTTTGACCTTGTCAGCAAGATTTCTCGAAAAGCACTTAAGCTAGGGTCTTGAAATATTATAGCTGATTGGGGATGATGTGGAGATTACCTGGTTTGTTTTTTAGGGAATTCCATAAAAAATTGATGTAGTTATGGCCCTTTGTAGTTCTAGGCATTTTGACTTTTTCAGCAAGTTATCTCAAAAAGTATTTAAGCTAGAGCCATGATATTTGGTATACAGATTGGGATTGAGGAGGAGATCACCTGAATAAATTTTGAACCAATTAAATGAAATGTTGGAGTTATGGCCCTTCGCAATTTCGGGCCATTTAATGTTGTTGCTTTATTGTGTATAGCATAAGTTTAGAACCATGTATGCTAATGTTTTGAAATTTCATGTTTTGATTCCTCATGAAAAAATAGGTGATCCGTATTTTTTTCTTATCCCAATCATCTCCTATTTTAGAGTTATTTCCCTTTGATAAAATAACATTGAAATCATATATTTGTACTGTTGTTACCGTCATGGCTAAGCAGTGTTGGAGTCAAACAGTGTTAGAGTCAGGCAGTTGGGGGCATAGTGTTTTACAAACACCAGCTCTAGTTTTGGTTTACTGTGGGGCGTAGTGCGTGGTGCGTGGTTCCGAAATTTTAGTACGGTAGGTACTTTGTCCCCTTAACTCCTCCCTCAGTTTTTGTCCGATCCTTTTGAAACTTTACAGGTGTTTTAAGGATGGTCTGAAGATGTGCATGTGTTTTTTTTTTCAGAATCCTGAAATTATTTTTTATCACTTTTTGCACATTTTGAACTTAGACATTTTTTGAGTTCTAATATTACAGAAGTCTATAGGAAGTAGGTACCTTGTCCCCATAACTCCTCCCATAGTTTTTGGCCGATCCTTTTGAAACTTTACATGGGCTTTTAGGATGGCCTGAAGATATGCATGTGGTTTTTTCAGAATCCTGAAATAATTTTTTATCACTTTTTCCGCATTTTTAACAGACATTTTTTGAGTTCTAATACTACAGGAGTGTATAGGGTACAGGTACCTTGTCCCCTTAACTCCTCCCACAGTTTTTGGCCAATCCATTTGAAACTTTACAGGTGCTTTAAGGATGGTCTGAAGATATGCATGTGGTTTTTTCAGAATCCTGAAATTATTTTTTATTACTTTTTACATGTTTTGAACTTAAACATTTTTTTAGTTCTAATATTACAGAAGTCTATAGGGAGTAGGTACCTTGTCCCCTTAACTCCTCCCACAGTTTTTGGCCAGTCCTTTTAAAACTTTATATGGGCTTTTAGGATGGCCTAAAAATATGCAGGTGGATTTTTCAGAATCCTGAAATAACTTTTTATCACTTTTTCCACATTTTTAACTTAGACATGTTTTGAGTTCTAATATTACAGAAGTGCAGGTACCTTGTCCCCTTAATTCCTCCCACAGTTTTTGTCTGATCTTTTTGAAACTTTACAAGGGCTTTTAGGATGGCCTGAAGATATGCATGTGTTTTTTTTCAGAATCCTGAAATAATTTTTTTATCACTTTTTCCGCATTTTTAACTTAGACAGTTTTTGAGTTCTAATACTACAGAAGTGTATAGGGAGTAGGTACCTTGACCCTGTAACTCCTACCACAGTTTTAAGCCGATCCTTTTGAAACTTTACAGGTGCTTTAAGGATGGTCTGAAGATATGCATGTGTTTTTTTTTTCAGAATCTTGAAATTATTTTTTATCACTGGTTTCCTGCTTCAATACTTAGGTAAGTGATACAGGACCAGTGGTCCTCTGGTTAACTTTACCATTTTTAACACCTCAAATAAAAATAAGGCGGGGGACATGAATTCCCCATGGAAAATGCTTGTTGTATTCTTGTTATTACAGAGAGGGTTCGAGACACACTGATACATGAACTTTGTCATGCCGCTGTGTGGCTGCTAAATGGAACAAAAGAAGGCCATGGAAGATTCTGGAAATATTGGTAATATACTGTAACATTGAACTGATTTACAAGAACATCGAAAACCCAAAACATCTTGCACACAGCTCTAGATAAGGTCCTTTTTTCATCTAAAAAGTATTGATTATGCCCCCAACTTCAAAGAAGTTGGTAGGCTATACTGCTTTTGGCTTGTCAGTCTGTCCTTTAGTAAAGCTTTTTTGTGCATAGCATAACTTTTGAACCATCCAAACTAGATTTTTGAAATTTTATATATGGATTTCTCATGAAAAAGTAGTTGACCCATATTATTTCCTGTATTATGGCTTTTTGAAAATTTCCGCATTTTAACGTTTTTGCAAGATATCTTGAAAAGGTGTTTAAGTTAATGCCTTGAAACTTGACAGGCTGATAGGGAATGATGAGTAGATGACCTGATTAACTTCTGAAAAAATAATCTGAAAACTTTTTATTGAGTTATGGCCCTTTGAAAATTTTAGCATTTTAACCTTGTAAGCAAGATGTCTTGAAAATGTGCATGACATAACTTTTGAACTGTGCATGCTAGGATTTTCATATATTGACTCCTCATGAAAAAACAGTTGACCAGTATTTTTTTTCTTATCATGGTTATGTCCCTTTCCTGAGTTATGACCATTTGAAAAAATTGCAATGACATCTTGTAAGCAAGATATCTCAAAAACTATTTGAGCTATTATATTACAACTTAATATGCTGATTGGGGATGATGAATAGATAACCTGATTTACTTTTGAAAAAGAAATCCGAAAGTTTTTTTTCCAGAATTATGGTTGTTTGAAAATTTCAGCATTTTAACCGTGTCAGCGTTTAAGCTATTGTCTTGAAAGTTGACAGGCTGATAGGGTGTGATGAGTAGATGACCTGATTAACCTTAAAAAGTTTTTTTTCTCGAGTTACTGCCCTTTAAAAATTTTGGCATTTTATCCTTGTAAGCAAGACATCTCAAAAACTATTATATCTTGAAAAGGGTTTAAGCTATTGCCTTTAAACTTGACAGGCTGATAAGGGATGATAAGTAGATGACCTGATTAATTTTTGAAAAAAAAATTCTGAAATTTTTTCTTGTTATGGCCCTTTGAAACTTTCAGCATTTTAACCTTGTAAGCAATATACTTGTATTTCAAAAACTGCTTGCTTCTGCCTTAAGATTGATGGGCTGATTTAAGATGATGAGTAGACGGCCTGATTAACTTCTCAAAAAATTCTGATGTTTTTTTTAATTATGACCTTTTGAAAATTTCGGCATTTTAACCTTGTAAGCAAGTAATCTCAACAAATATTTTGGCTATTGCCTTGAAACTTGATAGGCTGATAGGGGATGATGAGTAGATGACCTGATTAATTTTTTAAAAAAAAATCTGATTTTTTTTATGGAGTTATGACCCTTTGAAAATTTCAGCATTTTAACCTTGTAAGCAAGATATCTCAAAAACCTGTGGAACATTTAGATTCCCTTTGAATTATTGTCCTGAAACCTACTGTAGTGAAAATTATCATTTTCATTATTATTCTATCATTATTTTAATCTTTAATTAATTGACAAACAGTTTCATAAATCCTTTCTGGTATGGCTTCTTTTATATAATGCATGAACTTTGTTGTGAAAATGTTGAAATGTTATAATAGAATTTGAAGCTTTTAAGTTAAAAAAAAATGACAGCAGGATGACAAAGAACCATTACGAAAACAGATTATTCAAATATATAGAAAATTTCACCTCCAAAAAGTGAAAGTTTTCAGATAAAAAACTCTGATATTTTTCTTATTTCTGCTCAAAATGTAGATTGTGGGTACTCATTAGAACTGCCTTGGTGAGGCATTTCTAATGATAACCACAATCATGTTTTAAAGCAGAAATAAGAAAAATAATGTATACCCCAGCTTTACTATATAAAAGGGGGCTTATGGGGGTCAGTATTATATAGGCATGTTTACGTGATGAATATTTGAAACCTTGAAAATTGTCATTAAAATGGAGCTTCAAGTGCAGAGGGAAGATTTTCCTACTTAACTATGTCAGATCAGCAGTACTTTGCTAATAACTTTGATTAAGCAGAATATTCATTTTGGTTGTTGCATAAATTTGGAGAAATTATGTCAGTAGTAGGAGGAAGAGACTTCTGTCATACTCCCATCAATCAATTTCTGATGATGACTGGGAGGGCTGTCGGGAAACAGTAAGAAAAGAAATAAAATGTAATATGTCAATGACCTGGTTAGAGTAACTACAAGCCTAAGTTTAAAACATAAAAGCAGATTTTTATGAGATATCAGATTTGTTTCTTTGATCAAGAACATCCAAATGAAACTTAGAAATTTGACCACATTGTGCATATGCCCTGCCCCAGGAGGAGTGAGATAGGGGCAGAAATGCACAAAAATTATAATGATAAATTTGTCACACTAGAGCTTGTAACTTTTTTATTCCTTGATAGACATAGCTACAGATAAGAGGGGGTATCCACATAATATTTTTCTTATTTCTCCACAAATACATATGTTGTGGGAAATCTTAAGAAGCGCCTCGGCGAGGCGCTTCTAATGAGTACCCACAACATATGTTTTTATTGAGAAATAAGAAAGATATCAGCATTTTTTGGATGAAAAAAGCGCCTTATCTGTTGCTATGATAGATTTTGATGATTTTAATGGCATTCTCTGTCTTGGATTAAATTTTAAGCCTGTGTTGGCGGATACTGATATGTGAAATTCTAAAAATGCCTTGTTATTGCTACTTGTAAACGAAACAAATAACTTGCAAGTTGAGTATGAATATTTAATTTGTTTCTCGCAAACTTTTACTGCCTCATGCCTGATGGCCCTATCTCAGGCATTAATGCAAGACAGATACAAGGGACTTGCCAGTGTCTCGCATATGTATTGCAAGCAAAATTAATCTCTGTGTCATCACGCATTTTGATAATGCAAGGACTATCAAGCCTTCCCGTGACCTGTACTGTACATTGCTCTTTTATTTGTTGGTGAATTTTGATCATACTTTAATTCCAGGGCAAGGAAGTCAAATCATGCTCATCCTGATATTCCTGTAATAGCTCGTTGCCATGACTACAACATCAACACAAAGTTTACCTATCAGTGTACCCAGTGTGGCTATAGGTATGATCTTGTTTATGTATTCCAGAAGTATACCCTTTTTTTAGCTCGCCTGTACGAAGTACAAGGAGAGCTATTGTAGTCACCCCGGTCGTCCACGTTTGCGTTTGCGTTCCCGTTCCCGTCACACTGCGTTAAAGTTTTTCAAATGCTTATATCTCAACAGTCACTCCTCACAGAGGCATCAAATTTGGAACTTAGGTACCTTGGAGGGTCTTCTGAGATTCCAAGAGAATAAACCCCTGGGTTCATGCCCCTGGGTGGGGTAGGGGTCAGAATCTAGGACACCTTTGTAATACTGTGTTAAAGTTTTTCAAATTCTTATATCTTGACTTTTACTCCTCATAGAGCATTCATATTTAGAATTTGGGTACCTGGACGAGTCTTCTGAGATTCCAAAAGAACATACCCCTGGGTTCATACCTCAGGGTGGGCCTTGGGGTGGGGCTAGGGGTCAAAATCTAGGACACATTTGTAAAATCTTATATGCCTACAGGTTATAGACACAACTGGTTATACATCAGCTAACTATGTGACATCGGTTTAAGTGTAAGAGAGTGAAGGTCATGGTGACCTACATTTTACGGTCCAGGTCACCTAGATTTCACAGTCCAGTGATTTTGCCTTATATCTTGAATACTATTTGTTGGATAAATGTCACACCTGGGATATTACTTCCATGTGACCCAATGAATGACCACTTACTATATCTAGGTCATTGTGACCTATATTTCATGGTTCAGTGATTTTGTCTTATATCTTGAATACTATTTGTTGGATAAATGTCACACCTGGGATATTAGTTCCTTGTGACCCGATTATTGACGTCAAAATATATCTCTGTTGGTGTGACCTATATTTCATGGTTCAGTGATTTTGCCTTATATCTTGAATACTATTTGTTGGATAAATGTCACACCTGGGATATTACTTCCATGTGACCAAATGAATGACCACTTACTATATCTAGGTCATTGTGACCTGTATTTCATGGTTCAGTGATTTTGCCTTATATCTTGAATACTATTTGTTGGATAAATGTCACACCTGGGATATTAGTTCCTTGTGACCCGATTATTGACGTCAAAATATATCTCTGTTGGTGTGACCTATATTTCATGGTTCAGTGATTTTGCCTTATATCTTGAATACTATTTGTTGCATAAATGTCACACCTGGGATATTAGGTCCTTGTGACCTGATTATTGACGTCAAAATATATCTCTGTTGGTGTGACCTATATTTCATGGTTCAGTGATTTTGCCTTATATCTTGAATACTATTTGTTGGATAAATGTCACACCTGGGATATTACTTCCATGTGACCCAATGAATGACCACTTACTATATCTAGGTTATTGTGACCTATATTTCATGGTTCAGTGATTTTGCCTTATATCTTGAATACTATTTGTTGGATAAATGTCACACCTGGGATATTAGTTCCTTGTGACCCGATTATTGACGTCAAAATATATCTCTGTTGGTGTGACCTATATTTCATGGTTCAGTGATTTTGCCTTGTATCTTGAATATTTCTTGGATAAATGTCACACCTGGGATATTAGTTCTATGTGACCCAATGGATGACCACTTACTATATCTAGGTCATTGTGACCTATATTTCATGCTTCAGTGATTTTGCCTTTTATTTTTATTACTATTTCATGGAGAATTGTCATACCTGGATTATTATATCTATGTGACAAAATGATCTACATACAAATACATCTAGGTCAGTGTGACCTATATTATATGGCTTAATGATAAAAATGTTACAATATAAAATGTACCCAGCAGGCGAGCTCGCTGTCCTCCGACAGCTCTTGTTCTTAATAAAATTAAATTGTGTACTGAATTAATTAGAAAACAAAGAAGAGCAGGTCCTGTTGAATCATATACGGAATAAGTTTTGTAATGTATTACGATTAGTGTCTTGAAATTTCATCATGTATTATGGTAAGTATCCTAAAATTTCATCATGTATTATGGTAAGTGTCCTAATATTTCATTTACTAAAGTATCTGACAAAATAGCATATACAGAGCAGTCTGATCATGACGAGATTGATCAGGGTCTACATTGTTTGCCAATCTATAAAGTATTTTTAGAAACAACTTCATAAAAAGCAAAATCTAGGCCAAAAAGCTATGGAATAAAACGTTCGAAATTTTAGGCCATTTAACGTATATTTTTAATATAAAATATTATTTTTAGCAGATGTCTGTACACTGTTTTAACAAATCACTTACAAATTTATGACAAGAAACATTTTGGTATTAACATTATAGCTTATGAGGTACTAGTCAATTCCAGTGAACTATTGGTATTTATTGATACTGGACCCACAGATATATGGAAGCTGCAACGTTGGAAAACATATCTTTCGACATGTGTGGCCACCAAAGATTCAATTCAGCCTGTGCATTTGTGCAGTGGGATCAGAATCTGCATTGCACAGTTTGGATAGCCAAGGATGCAAAGTTTCTTCATGCTGACAAGACACAGATCAGACTGCATGAATGTGCAGGCTGAGTTGAGTTTTATTGGGCGCATGTGAGAAGGTATTTCTTGCGTTGCTCAAAGGTACTCTACAAGACTAAACTACTGATGATAGCCATACAAAAATAAAATATGTAGCTCTAGGTTATATACCTAACTCTTTTCTCCACAAAAACATGTACCATATTTACCCTAAGTATTCGGACACCTCAATTCCTTACCATATATGTTCTAAAATTTGAACCAGTACAATTCACTACCCGATGTTGTGTCTAAAAATTGCTGGATGAGTGGCAAACAGTGTAGACCCAGATGAGACGCCGCGTTCTGCGGCGTCTCATCTGGGTCTATACTGTTTGCTCAGGCCTGTCTGTCCGAATACATATGGTAAATATGGTAGTGTGGGTACATAGAATTGCCCCATTGCGTCAATTTTATGTACCCACAATATATGTTTTTGTGGAGAAATAAGAAAGGAGTTGCAAGCCATGAAGCTTTTTTTTTTAATTGTTGTACCATCTTATTCTGTGTGTAGGTAGAAAAGAGATTAGCTGCAACATCAGGAAACATACCTTCTGACATCTGCGCCGAACAAAGAATCAAATTAGCCTGCACATCCAGGCAGTCTGATCAGAGTCTTTGTTGTCCGCATGAAGAAATTTTGCCTCTTTAGCAATCCAAAATGTGTCCAGTGAAGATTCTGATTAGACTGCTTGAATGCAAAGGCTTATCTAAATCCTTACCGGGCACATGTGTCCAAAGGTACGTTTACATTTCCTGACATTGCAGGTCATATGTTTGTCTTTTTTTTCAGTATTGGTCGACATTCCAAGTCTCTTGACACGGAGAAGAAAGTATGTGGATATTGTCATGGACAGTTCCAGCTCTTACAGAACTCAAGTTCATTCTCTAGCTCGAGAGTTGACCCTGTGACCCCAAAAACTCCCAGAACCCCTAACAGATTTGCCTTGTATGTGAAAGAACATTACAATGCAGTGAAGAAAAAAGATAAAACTATGAAACATGGAGAGGTTATGAAAGAGCTGAGTAAACAGTTTGCAGAAATGAACAAAATTTGAAATAACTGAGCATAGCTGAAGATAAAGTAATTGATCAGAAGACAATATTTCTGTGCCAAAACATACCTTTTGCATGCTCAATGGAACTGTTCCAATGCTTTATAATGGAATTCCAGTAAATAATAAAAAAAAAATATAAGCCAGTGCATGACAAAACCTACAATGACTCATGCAACCAGCAAAGACTCAGATCAGCCTGCTCATTTGCTGATTGCATATGTCTTTTACAGCCTTCAGGCTATCTAAAGAGGGATAAATGAGAACCATTGCCATACTGGGTGGATGTACAGACTGATCTGAGTCTTTACTGGTCAAACATGTCTATTTGTAGGTTTTGTCGTGTGCTGGCTCATATGGTTTGGAGCAGACATAACAAAAATCTTCATACCTCTTGATAAGAGTGGCATTCAGGTCCCAGCAGTTCAAAACTTAATGAAATTGTTAGCTTATGTGACGTTAAAATTTCTGTCTTGAAATATGGCAAATGCATTTTTTTATGCTGAAAAAATGCGAAAAGCTACTCACATTTTTGCAGCAAAAAAATCAATGTATTTGAAAATACCTTAGCTACAACAGTTAAGAGTTTGTCATTTACGAGCCCGTTAAGCTAACAATACTTTGAACAACTGGGCCCAGTTATACACTACAACCTTTTTATAACATGGTTCATTATTACACGGTTTTGGATATAACACGGTTCAAAGATGGATCCCAAAAAATGTATAGATTATATTGAAAAATGACCATAAATGGTCATTTTTCAATATAATCTATACATTTTTGTTTGGATATAACACGGTTGTTTAACTAACATGGTTTAAGCTATGGACCCCAACAATAGTGTTATAAAGAGGTTGTGTTTCTGATATAACAGGGTTCAAAGGTGGATCCCAAAAAATGTATAGATTATATTGAAAAATGACCATAAATGGTCATTTTTCAATATAATCTATACATTTTTGTTTGGATATAACACGGTTGTTTAACTAACATGATTTAAGCTATGGACCCCAACAATAGTGTTATAAAGAGGTTGTGTTTCGGATATAACAGGGTTCAAAGATGGATCCCAAAAATGTATAGATTATATTGAAAAATGACCATAAATGGTCATTTTTCAATATAATCTATACATTTCTGTTTGGATATAGTGTTATAAAGAGGTTGTGGTGTATATTTTTCTTATTTCTCCATATGAGCCACAACATAAGAAAAGGTACCTTCAGACGTGCGCCCAGTGAGTCTTCAGATCAGCCTGCACCTTCACGCACTCTGATTACAATCTTCACTGGATGTGTTTTGGGTAGCCAAGAATGCAAAGTTTCTTTGTGACGAAAATTGAGACTCACAGGTGTCCAACAAAGATTTACTTCAGCCTGCGATGCGCAGGCTGATTTAGTCTTTGTTGGACACACGTCAGAATACAGGTTTGTCACATTGCAGCTCATATGTTGTGGGTTTTCGTACGAAGTGCCTCAGTGAGGTGCTTCTAGTGAGTATGCCAGCCTTGGTGGCTCAGTGGTGATCAGGAGTTGTGGGTTCGACTCCCGCTGGGTCGGCAACATTCTTTCATGGAGATTGACCATGACATATTTTCTATGGTCATTCTTTCCCTTGCATTGATTCAAGAAGGGCAGTTGTCAGTTTCTGGCGAAACAATGTGTACAATTCTGGTTAACCGCTTAGAGGACTAAGCCTGTCCAGTAAAAGTGTGGATAGGTAAACTGACCGGCTCCACATGACCCTGTGTGGGTTGCCTGGGCCGTGAAACCTCAACACAGTGCCCACAACATGTTTTATGGAGAAATAAAAAAATGTAAAACACATTTGGGTTGGATAAAAAGTGCTTTAGAGGTATGAAATCTTCCTAAACTGTCACCTCAATTATGACCTTACAGCGGCCTTAAAACGTCTCCCTATACTTCACTATAGTTTAATTCAAATTTTCTGGTCCTTTGTGATCATTGAGCCAATTTCGGGATTTTGCAAATTTTTATGAGGGTTACTGATACACAGGGTTGTGGAATTATCCAATTTTATTACTTGTCCATGGACAAGTACCGTATTTACCCTAAGTATTGGAACATCTTAACTCCTTACCATACTTGTCCTAAATTTGAAAAAAAAAGACTATTTTACTACCTGTTGCTGTGTCTAGATGTATGACAGTGTAGACCCAGAACAGATGCTGCATTCTGCAGCATCTGTTCTGGGTCTACACTGTTTGCTCAGGCTTGTCTGTTCCAGTATGGAGGGTTATTATGGTAAATGGTCAAAATCCACTTCTCATGTGAAGATTTACTTGCCCGAAAATTGACATTATCTTATTTCTCAAAGAAAACATATGTTGTGAGTACTCATTAGAAGCACCTTGGTGAGGTGCCTTTGATGAGTACCCACAAGTTTGCAACATGCTTTCTTTGACAAATAAGAAAAATATATATCTCATAATCTGGATACTCTTCTTAACTAGAGCTATGAAGTCCTTGTCCAGAACAAGTAATTTGAAATTTCTTACTTGATCTCGGAGGAAATGGGACAGGTTTCACAAGTCAGGCATAGTATTTCCCCAGCCCTGTCAGTGAGGCCTAAATGGTGGAAACTAGCTAGTTTGACCCAGAACACTTGACACTTCAGCTGTTTTCAGTTCTGTGAGTGTGTTTGTTGCTCTCAAGGGGTCATTCCTTTAAAACCTTCTTATCTGAAGTTATGATTCAAGATAAAAATAAATGCCACCATTATAGACCCAAATCTGTTTCCATTCACACGATCAGATCAGGGTCTGTGGTGTATCTTATTTGCTAATATGAAGAATTCCTTGCACACTACAGACCCTGATCAGATTATGTGGATGCTCAGGCTAATCTGGGTCTGTGATGGTCAGAACATAAGGTACTTTTACTTTAAGGGTTG
The DNA here is from genome assembly GCA_964016985.1 of Anodontia alba. Classification (NCBI taxonomy): domain Eukaryota; kingdom Metazoa; phylum Mollusca; class Bivalvia; order Lucinida; family Lucinidae; genus Anodontia; species Anodontia alba. The sequence continues at coordinate 24,901,560 of OZ024826.1, forward strand.
TGTTGTTTTACAACATATCGAGGGTTGAGCGCAAGACTATTGTAACTCAAACATATTTTTGAAACCCTTGTTTAGGGGCAACTTGGACCCCTTTGTAAACAATGCAAATTTAGGTGCCATTGCTCATACGAGCAATGGCACCTAAATTTTCATTGTTTACAGAAAGAAATGTTGTAATCTTCATAACGCCTTCATGGTGAGGAGATTAGGTTTGGGGAAAAACAATCATCTGACTTACGATAGTCTTGCGCTCAACCCTCGATATGGCAAATATTTAATCCTAGATCGGCCTGCATTCCGTCAGAAAAGGAACGAAAGTGTCAAAAATTTCATGTCTTTGGTATAGAAATTTGACAGTGTACTCTGCATTTAAAGTTGAAACATATCATTTTAGGCATTTTGGTCTTCTGCATCTAATTATTCTCAAAAGTTGATTAAATATATATAGCTCCAGATAAGGCATTGTTTTTTTTTTTTTGTTTTTTTTTGTTTTGTTTTTTTGTTGTTTTTTTTGTTTTGTTTTTTTTTCAAACAAAATTATGGACATTTTTCTTATTTCTCAAAAAAAACAACAACCAAAAACAAATGACACATGTTGGGGTACTCATTAGAAGTGACTCCTTGAGGCACTTCTAATGAGCACCCACAACATATGTTTTCATGAAGAAATAAGAAAAGTATTTATCTGAAAACCAGACAACTTATTAAGGAGGAGTATTTGGTGATGATTCTGGGATGTTTTTCTTTATTACTCCATAGAAACATGTTTTCATGAGTACACAGAACATATGTTTTTAGTTTAAATATTTTATTTATATAATTGTCGCAAACATGAACAAACATAACTTTTGTATAGAAACAAGTCAGTATATAGATGTTATTTAGAAGATGGTATGTTTTTATGGAGAAATCACAGAAATTATCCCAGAATTATCCTCAATAACATTAATTACTCCTCATTAACAGAAAAGTCCAGTGGCCAAGTGGTTAACGTTCCTGACTTCAGATCAGGGCCCAGTTGTTAAAAAATTAACGATGTTATTAGTTAACATATCATTAAAACTTTGATCATTAAATATGGCATATATGCTAATATTTTTGCTGAAAAAATGTGAGTAGCTTTTGCATTTGCCTGTGAATTAGATATTGTACTTACTAGAACAGTTAACATTTTGACCACTAGCAAGCTCATTTTAGCTAACGACGCTTTGAACAACTGGGCCCAGAACGTCCTGGGTTGGAATCCAACTGGAGGCAGAATTCAACTTGAAACTGTATGGCACTTTATTGCATGGAGTCTTTCATTATCACCTTTTCATCATCTCAAACTGACTTAAATAATTTTGAAAGGAATGTAAAACATCAAACCATCCTCCTCCTCCTCCTGAACAAGTCCTCTGTGAATACAAATCTTACTATGTTCAGTACTCTTATTAGACTGGCGGGCTCCTTAGTGCAGTTGGTAGCATGTCTGTCTCCATTCCGCTGATTCAAGAAGGGCAGTTGTTAAGTTTCTGGTGAAAAAAAGTGCACAATACTGGTTAACCGCTTAGAGGACTAAGCCTGCCCTGTAAAAGTGTGTTTAGGTAAACTGACCATGTCCAACTTGACCCCATTGTTGACTGGGCCATAAAACCTCAACACAAACAAACAAGCACGTCTGTCTTCACATTCAGGTGTCCCAAGTTTGATCCCAGCTCAGCTATATATTCCGTGGAGCAGCTCAGCTATATATTCCATGACCATCAAAAATTTCTACGGTTATTCTCCCCCTTCTGTTGATTCAAGAACGGTATTTGTCAGCTGCTGGCAGAAGGGTGTGCACAAGCACTGGTTAACTGCTTAGAGGACTAAACCTGTCCAGGAAAAGTGAGTTGGTTAACTTGACCTTGACAGGGCCATAAAACTCCAACTCAAATAAACTTATTAGACTACTTTATAATGGATACTGATGTTTGCTTAAATGTGACATGATATGCTTCAAACAGAGAGCACTCTAGGTTGGAAATTGTTATCTCCCTTCTCAAAGGAAGAGCACAGTAATAAAATGTACTTGTATATGAATCCCTTTCCAGAGTGAAGCTACTCTTACCCTTTACCTCTCGCTGGGCAGATTTAACAATCAAAAAATTTATTGTATTTTTCTTATTTTAGGAGGCAATTTGCATGAAATGTCAAAGCCTATTCTCTGGGGGAAAAATAGAAAAAAAAATATTTCAAAATGCCATCTGAAATTTTTACCCAGACTGTTAAGCGTTATAGAGAACAACTTGTTTCCTTTAATAGCCCCACTTTAAGAAGCAAAGTCTTTATGATTAGCCCCTATTTGAGAAGGGAGCCAAATACTTTCAGGTCAAGAGTTATCTCCTTTGGAAGTTTATATGTGTACATTCACCAAACATTTCCATTTGTTATAATAAACCGTATTCAACCTAATTACAGCACATGCCCCTATAAGCGCACAGTCAAGCAATTTAGTATTCTTTAGATTTCAGCCAGTGTACTTTTATCTACTTCTTTATAAAAATTAGAAACAAATATTGCATAAGCATCTTAAATAATCCTCTCATGAAGTTCTCTGCTAATCTTTTGTTAAAGTGTGCCCTTATAAGGTGCGTATTTTACTAAAAGGTCTTCCCAGTAATTTTCAAAATTAAGTGCACAGTCCAGTAATCAGATCGAATACGATACTTTATTACTTGTAACAGCTCCAGATAAAAGACAGTATCAGGAAAATACTTTTTTATTTAGTTTTCCACAAAAAAAATATGTTGTGGGTACTCATTAGAAGTGCCTCTATAGGGCACTTCTCTTGAGGACCCACAACATATGTTTTAGTGAAGAAATAAGAAAAATATCAACAGTTTTGGGTTTTAAAAAAACAAAACAAAAAAAAAACCTTATCTGGAGATATGAGTGAGTGGTTCACTTACAGGAGTGTCTACCATTGGACTTGGACTCTGTGGGGGTCCGATCCCCAAGCTGAGTCACACCTAAGACTTTCTGAATTTGGTACTACATCACGAAAACATACCTATAATATTTTGACCCCCTCAAACCCCACTTTTATACAGTAAAACTGGGGTTTACAGGGGTATGCTTTTTTTTTCTTATTTCTGCTCAAAACCATAGATTGTGGGTACTCGTTAGAACTGCCTCGTCGAGGCGGTTCTAACGAGTACCACAATCTATGCTTTGAGCAGAAATATGAAAAATATCAGAATTTTTTTATCTGAAAATTTCATTTTTTGGTGCTAAAATTTTCAGTATATTTGAATAGGCATGTTTTCGTAATGAGCTGGTCATCAACTTGGCAATCAACATTAGGAAAAAGAGCTAAGACTGGTCGTCAGTTGCTCTAGTATCAGTATAATATGACTGGTGGTAGTGTTCAAGTCAGTATATCCCAGGTAGTGCAGTGAGGCAATACTATAAAAGTACATCTACCATGATATCATCGTACATCCACTGACATCTCATCATCATGACTCAAAATATTATTGACAACGATGCTAAACCTCCTCAGTTAATCAAAATATTATTGACAACGATGTTAAACCTCCTCAGTTAATCAAAATATTATTGACAACGATGTTAAACCTCCTCAGTTAATCAAAATATTAAATTCATGTAAAAGACACGATGTATTTGTAACATCAATGCTAATATGTGGAAGTAAGAAGATTTTACAGATGGTGTTTTCAAGCACTTTCAGGTGAGACATCTGTCAAAATTTTGATTTCCTGTTTCCGTTCATGCTCATTAGGACCCTTCTGAAAAGGAGTCTAGCCTAAAAAAGAATTTGCTCCCAAAATGGTCTACTCTAAAAGGAAAGAATTTGCTCCCAAAGGGAGCAAATTCTTTCCTTTTAGAGTAGACCCTTTGTAGAAGGGTAACAAATCTGTTTTTATTTTGACAGAGCTCTCCATCTGCAAGTGTATGCTGTCCCTTTAAATACTATTATAAGCTGTGTCAGGGGAAAAATGTCATCGAAGGTTATATGGACAATGAAGGAAAAAATCAGCATGCACATTTGTTCAGCATATATGGCCAGCCTCGGTGGCTCAGTCAGTGGTCTGGTGTGTTGATCATGTGGTTGCAGGTTTGATCCTCACCGGGTCTTGCAACATTTTTTTGTGGCAATTGAATGTGAAATATATTCTGTGGTCATTCTCTCCTTTCAACTGATTTGATAAGGATAATTGACAATTTCTTGCCAAAGAATGTGCAAAGGTACTGGTTAACAACCAAGAAGACTAAGCCTGCCTAGGAAAAGTGTGCTTAGGTAATCTGACTTGTTCAGCATGACCTTAATGGGTTGACTGGGCCAAACAACCATATGTCAGAAAACATCTTTCGTTTTAGGCCCCTTTGCATAAGGGAAACAAAGCCATTTTGACAGAGTTACCTCCACCTGCAAATGTATCCTTTACCTTTCAACACTATAATAAGCTGTGTCGAGGAAAAATTGTCATTGAAGGTCCATCACGAAAACATGCCTATATAATTTTGACCCCCTTAAACCCCACTTTTATATAGTAAAACTGGGGTTTACAGGGGTATACATTATTTGTCTTATTTCCGCTCAAAACATAGATTGTGGGTACCCGTTAGAACCGCCTCGTCGAGGCAGTTCTAACGAGTACCCACAATCTATGTTTTGAGCAGAACTATGAAAAATATCAGAGTTTTTTATCCGAAAATTTTCATTTTTTGGTGGTAAAATTTTCAGTATATTTTAACAGGCATGTTTTTGTAATGCAACATGCAAGATTAGCATGCATTCTGTAGTATGTATGATCAGGGTCTTTGTTATCTATTTATAGTATCACTGGATATTGTATAACGTTTCAATGGCCTCGGTGGCTCAGTTGGATGCGCCGTCCAACTGTAGACCAGGAGGTCGCGGGTTCAACCCCCGCCGAGGTTGGCAACATTCTTTCGTGGAGATTGATCATGAAATATTTTCTACGGTCATTCTCTCCCTTCCGCTGATTCAAGAAGGGCAGTTGTCAGTTTCTAGCGAAAGAATGTGCACAATGCTGGTTAACCACTTAGAGGACTAAGCCTGCCCAGTAAACGTGTGGTTAAGTAAACTGACCGCGCTCGACATGACCCCATTGGGTTGACTGGGCCGTAAAACCTCAATACAAACAAACATAACGTTTCAACAGACAGCTTTTTTACTGTGTGGATGCGCATGATGATCTGAATCTGCATTTGGCTTAAAGATATTTCTCTCCTGATTTTTTTTTCATCACTTCCCCTTATGTAGCAAGTTTGGGAGAATTCCGCCCAGTGGTTTAGGAGGAGATAACGTGACAGACAGACAAATGGACAGACAGACAGATCGAGGTGTTCACAATATCCCCATCGTTTTTTTCAAAAAGCGTGGAGATAATTATGTTCCATATTTCAGACAGTGTGAATCCAGTTTTTTGGGGGAGTCAAGACCATACAAATTTGACAGTATCAACTGGGTCCCTTTATTGCCTTGTGAATTCTACAATTGTTGTCTGCTTTTATACATGTAGCTGATAATAACATAATGCACCATAGTACCTTAACCCTTAAAGCATTATGCAAAATTGTAGCAGACGACATTCTATTTTTGTCTATTATTTTTCATAGAAAATAAGTCATTGCATTTCATGTGAATTGTCTACTAGGCAGATGATTCACATGAAATGCCATGCCTTATTTTCTCTGAACAGTACAAAACAAATAATCAATGTCATCTACTGTGGATGGGATTGGAACTTAAAGGATTTAATGTTACTTTTCGGGACAGATAAGCCTGAAGAAATATTGTACATCCAGATTACATGCTGCAGAATGTTACAACTGATCAGGATCTACACTGTTTGCCACTCATTCAGCAATATTTAGACGTTGATAGTAATTAAGATGGACTTATTGAAATTTTAGGATGAGGCATTAACCTTTTCAGCCCTGCAGACCAATACAGATACTTTTGCAGATGGATATAAATGGCAAAGTAAAAGTGGCAAACATTTTGTCAAAAACGTTTTTTTTTTCCAGTAGCAAACCTCTTCATGCACATGTTCAATATGTCTTTAATGAATTTATTCATCACGAAAACATACCTATATAATTTTGACCCCCTTAAACCCCACTTTTATATAGTAAAACATGGGTTTACAGGGGTATACATTATTTTTGTTATTTCTGCTCAAAAACATAGATTGTGGGTACTCGTTAGAACCGCCTCGATGAGGCAGTTCTAACAAGTACCCACAATCTATGTTTTGAGCAGAAATATGAAAAATATCAGAATTTTTTATCTGAAAAATTGCCATTTTTTGGTGGTGAAATTTTCAGTGTATTTGAATAGGCGTGTTTTCGTAATGTGGAAATTTTATTGTTATATACATACATGTAAAAAAGTACAATATGTACCATTGGATTGTAGGCATTGACTGTTTTAGTTCTTTCCAAGTGGTACTATTTAGGTTAATATTTGTTTATAAATACAGTTGAACAACAATTTCAAGATACAACAAATATAGATTATGTATATAACTATAGAGAACACAAAGTACGTATATATGTACCATTGGATTAGACGTTGGCATTATCTATTTTAGCCCTTTCCAAGTGGTACTAATTAGGTTAATATTTGTTTATAAATACAGTTGAACAAAATTTCAAGATACAACAAATACAGATTATGTATATAACTATAGAGAACACAAAGTACATATAAATGTACCATTGGATTAGATGTTGGCATTATCTATTTTAGCCCTTTCCAAGTGGTACTAATTAGGTCAATATTTGAACAAAATTTCAAGATACAACAAATATAGATTATGTATAAAACTGTAGAGAACACACGTAAAGCACTACGTAAAGTTACAGAAAACATGTATGTCTTTAATGAAACTGCAAAGTATCAGAATTTGTCAGCAAATTCTTCGAGTTAAGTTTATTTCACCATGCAAGGACTATCTCAGCTGCACCATTTCAGAGCTTACAAAACCCAGTAATCAAGAATTACCAAAAATGGCTAAGTGAAAAAACTGTTGTTTTGACATAAATATTTTTTCAACATCATAATTCTTTCTGCACAGGTTCAGTTTGTCTTTAATGAGTCTGTAAAGTATCAGACTACTTTAACAAACACTTTGAGATGAGTTGATTTCACTGTGCATGCACTGTCATGCCAAAGCAACTTTTCAAGAAGAACAAAGGGAATTAACCTTAATGCACTTACTTGTCTCTACAGCAACACCTGATCAGTATCAACATTTATGCTAAATATGAAAAGATTCCTTTAATTATTCATCAAGATGAGAAGCAGAAACCAAAATGACTTTCCAAGAATAACAATCGGAAATAACTCTAAATTAACCCATAAGCCCTTATTTTTCTCTAACAGGAACATCTCATCAGTGTCAACATTTATGCAAAATAAAAGATAATCCTTAAAATATTTAGCAAGATAAGAATCAGAAACCAAAACTCTTTTTCAAGAATAAGAAAGGGAAATAACTTAGGCCCTTATTTTTCTCTGAAAGTAACAGCTCATCAATATCAACATTTGTGCAAAACATGAAAATATTCCTTAAATTATTTAGCAAGATAAGAAGCAAAAACTAAACTGCTTTTTCAAGAATTACAAAGGGAAATAGCTCTAAAGGAATCACCTCTAGGCCCTTGTTTTGTCCATCACGAAAACATGCCTATATAATTTTGACCCCCTTAAACCCCACTTTTATACAGTAAAACTGGGGTTTACAGGGGTATACATTATTTTTCTTATTTCTGTTCAAAACATAGAATGTGGGTACTCATTAGAACTGCCTCATCGAGGCGGTTTTAACGAGTACCCACAATAGATGTTTTGAGCAGAAATATGAAAAATATCAGAATTTTTCATCTGAAAATTTTCATGTTTTGATGGTAAAATTTTCAGTATATTTGAATAGGTATGTTTTCGTAATGAAAAGATTCCTAAAATTATTCAGCAAGATAAGAAGCCGAAACCAATAGAATAGAATATAATAATAACCAGATCAGCTTTTCAAGAATTACGAAGGAAAATAATTGGAATTAACCTTAATTGATCTGGGTCTATACCATTCGCCAATGTCCCGTTTATGGGACATATAGGCATAAATGTGTTAACCATCCACATTCTCTGAACAATATCGTTAGAGAGAGTATTTTATTTACCCTTACTATTCATACACCTTAGTCGGTGGCTTCATATCGCAGAAAGTAGCATGTCTGATTGCAGATCCAGCAGTCGCACATTCAAACCCCCGCTTGGCTGCATAACTTTCCTGGAGATTACTCCTGAAGTAATTTCTATGACCATCCCACTCCATCTACTGATTTAAGAAGAGCAGTTCTCAGTTGCTGGCAAAAGTATGTGCACAAAGTACTGGTTTATCGCTTAGAGCTGTCTAAGACTGCCCAGGAGAAGTGAGAGTAGGTTAACGGACCAGCTCGACATGACTTTAACAGTATTGACTGCACTGTAAAAAACATAGGCTTTAAAAATTCTTACCGTACTTTAGAACATCAGTTCGGCTGCCTGATGAGGTGTCTAAGTGCTTTAACAAAATGGCAAATAGAGCAGACCCTGATCCACATAGTTAAATCTGGGTCTACATTGTTTGCACAGGCCTGTCCGTCCAAATACATGTGTTAAGCAAAGTTTGACAAACACGTATTCATTTCTGAAAAGCTTTCTCTTTTCTAATTGTACTTGTGCCGGCCTCGGTGGCTCAGTTGGATGCGCCGTCTGACTGGAGACCAGGAGGTCGCGGGTTCAACCCCCGCCGAGGTCGGCAACATTCTTTCGTGGAGATTGATCATGAAATATTTTCTACGGTCATTCTCTCCCTTCCGCTGATTCAAGAAGGGCAGTTGTCAGTTTCTGGCGAAAGAATGCGCACAATACTGGTTAACCGCTTGGAGGACTAAGCCTGCCCAGTAAACGTGTGGTTAGGGAAACTGACCGCGCTCGACATGACCCCATTCGGTTGACTGGGCCGTAAAACCTCAACACAAACAAACTAATTGTACTTGTCTATGTCAAAAAGTCTACAAAATAAGTGCCAGTTGTCTAGCACCACATTTCTCCTAAATATCAACCATCAATAAAACTTAAGTGATTCGAACACTGATTGCTCATTTACCGTGACTGATTCGGACTCGTTTTTGAGTCCCTAGCTTCTTCCGATAGCTCAAGAAAGCAAATATTTAGGGATATTTTATGTATTTTTTTCTTATTTTATCATGGAAATGCAGTATGTGTACTCATTAGTATTGTCTCATTGAGGCAATTGTAATGAGTACACTCAATATACAATTATTGTATAGAAGAGCGAAAAAACATCCCTAAATTATCACCATTTGCCTCTCGACCTGGCGCTATGATTAACCTTCAGTGGCTCGAAGTACCCATGGGTAGAAGAAATTTCTATAGTCCCAAGGATGTTCAAGCCATTGAAGTTTGATTATACTATAATAGAGGAAGCATGAATTAAAGGCTACATATTCCTCAATACTAGACATTTTTTATCCAAGAAAGATTTAATAAATTGATATACAGTATTAACACAATCATAAAATGTGGCATCTGACAGCCTGTAAAATTTCAGTTAGTCTCTCATGTTTTAACTGGATCAAAAATGAAATGCGTTTTTTTTTTATCGTATCTCTGCATTAATGTTGGCAACGATAAATATCATTTCATTTCAAGAACGACTAACTGAAATTTTACAGGCTGTCAGGTGCCACATTTTATGATTGTATTAATACCATATATCAATTTATTAAACCTTTCTTGGATAATAAAATGTCTGTTTTTGAGGGATGCGGAGCCTTTAAGAAAATGTACTATCAAACATGTAAGTCCAGCAAAGTCCAGATCAGCCTGTGCATCCTTACAGTCTGATCAGTCATCACTGGAAGTTCCTTGGCTAGCCAACGATCACATTTCTTCAGACGAACACTAAAGACTCAGATGTGTAGGTTGATCTTAATTTTCACTGGGCATATATGTCCGCATCACGAAAACACGCCTATATAATTTTGACCCCCTTAAACCCCACTTTTATATAGTAAAATTGGGGTTTACAGGGGTATACATTATTTTTCTTATTTCTGTTCAAAAACATTGATTGTGGGTATTCGTTAGAATCGCCTCTGCGAGGCGGTTCTAACGAGTACCCACAATCTATGTTTTGAGTAGAAATATGAAAAATATTTGATTTTTTTGTCTGAAAATTTTCAGTTTTTCGGTGATTAACTTTTCAGTATATTTGAATAGGCATGTTTTCGTAATGGAATGTTTTGACTTAAGTTGCGGCTCATAAGATTTCTAATCAGACGGAATGTCTCTTTACTAGTCCACATAAATGTTTCCACCCATCCTGGTGAGTTGCAGTCCCATCAAAGATTGTCCAAATGATATCCATCACTCCCTAAAATTAGAAAACGAAATGCACTATTTTTTCGTTCTTTTTTCTTTCTTTCTTGACATAATGCCATATACTAACACATCCGTAAGGACAGTATAAGCATGTTGCGCTGTGGAGCAACTCTATATGTAGTAGAAAAAGATAAAACATTAAAACGTATGACAATAAGTAATAAAGTAAGGTAGAGAATGTGATGAAAGGTGATAGGTTAAAATAGTTATGAACAGCCAATCTCATGTTAAAAATGCACTACACTTGGACCTAGCATGCAGCAACCTGCCAATTTCTGCCTTGAATATGTCAAGGCTTGACGAGCAGACGGCTGATGCTGTAAGGACATTCCACTTAACGATTGACAGTGGAAAAAAGAATACTTACAGAAGTCCTTTCCAGTGTGTAGCTGCCAAAAGGCCATAGAATGAACGTGTTGGGACGAACGGGTATTTGGTATGACATAATCTGGGAGAGGTACTACAACTTATCATGTACAGTCTTATAGAAGAGGCAGAGACGTGCATCACAGATCGAGACCTGTTTGCTAAAGCAGTTGTGACAAACACGCAAATAAAAATCGTTTTTAGTTTGTTAAAACCTACATCCATGTCTTATTAAACCAGCAATGTAACAAGCAATTATAAAAAATGAAGGTTAATAGAGAAAAGAAAATTGATTACCCAACGGGACGTGGCCGCCGCCAGCTTTCCTTGCCATACATATTTTCACCACTAAAACTACCACAGCTATAGCACCAATGACTCCCACAATAGACCCAACTATTATTGCTACTGTTTGTCTGCTTGTTTCTCCATCAATAATGCCAGGCTCTGATTCTGTACTTGAACTCAGAGGCATGTCAGTGGTGTCTGTTGCTTTGGTGACACTTGATTTTGTGCTTGAGATATCTGTAGAAGAAATAGAAAGCAGTTATATTAGCAAGCAACATTTACCTTAAATATTCTGCTATCTTAACCTCTTGCCATCCGTGTTCTAGAATGCAGCACACATATATTTTATTACCCGGTCTGATAGCTGTTGAATGAAATGACAGTGCAGATCTTGACTTCAGGTAAATATGGTTAACTTTTTTTTTCCCTGCTAATCGGATTTAACGCTTAGCATGCAAGAGCGGGTGGGGGTTGGGATTGGGGAATTACGAGGGCAAGTCAATAAGTAACCAGCCTATCCCATTTCCAATTGACCGAGACACCCAAGATTTTCATGCCTTGTTTTAATACATGTTTTAGGCCTGAGGGCAAACTTGCACCCTTATCGTGTCATTCACTCATAAGATATTGAATGTCAAACATGGCTAGCGATGCAAAAGTAAGCTTTTCGTCAAAAGCTGAGTACCGTGCTGTACTTCGGTATTTGTATATGAAAGGGAAAACAGGTCAGGAAATACATTGCGAGTTGACCAATGTTTAAGGGTCTTCTGCACCATCGTATGCACAAGTTAAATTCTGGGTTGGGGAATTCAAACGCAGTAGAACGTCTTTAGAAGACGAAACCAGGTCTGGACGCCCATCAGATGCCACCGATGAAAAATGTGTAACAAAGTACGGGATCTGGTGTACTCTGATAGGCGAATTAAGGTGGAAGAAACAGCGAATGCATTACACTTTTCACATGGTAGCGTTTCAACAACTTTACATGATCGCTTGGGTATGCACAAGCTAACAGCCCGTTGGGTCCCAAAATCCCTTAGCGACGAGCAAATGGCAACCAGAGCATCAGTATACAGCGCATTGCTGAAGCGGTTTAGGTCAAAAGAAGATGATTTCCTTTCACGTCTGGTGACTGTAGATGAGACCTGGGTCCATTATTATGAGCCGGAGAATAAAGCTCAAAGTCGCCAGAGTGTAGGGCCGGGGTCTCCGAGGCCAAAGAAGTTCAAAACGCAAACCTCTGCTGGCAAGGTGATGGCAACTGTATTTTGGGATGCACAAGGTGTTATTATGTTGGACTTTCTAGCAAAGAAAAGTACAATAACAGGTGCATATTATGCAAATTTGCTCGACTAACTGAGAATTCTGATCCGTGAAAAACGCCGAGGTAAACTCTCCAAAGGGATTCTGCTCCAACAGGACAATGCGAGAGTCCACACTTGCAAAATTGCAATGGATGCTGTTGAGCGGAATGGGTACGAGCTAATACCGCACCCCGCCTATTCTCCGGACTTAGCTCCTAGTGACTATTTCCTATTCCCAAACTTGAAAAAGGATATCCGTGGACGTCATTTCCGGTCCAACGAAAAAGTGGCGACAGTTGAGGAGTGGGTCAGAGACAAGGACCCTGGCTTCTTCAGTTCTGGGCTGATGGCACTGGAACACCGTTGGTCCAAGTGCATCATTCTAGAGGGCAATTACATCGAAAAAGAAGAGATCGATCTCACCCAGAAATAAATTAGGCTGGTTTTTATTGACTCGCCCTCGTAGCAGACGACATTTTGAAATATTTTTTTCTCATTTTTCCCCAGAAAAAAGACTGACATTTCATGCAAATTGTTTCCTTAGTGGGAAACTCAGAAAATGGTGAAATCTGATTCTGAATTTTGGAGAAAAATTCATTGACTGACCTTGAATACGGACAAACGAAAATTTATGTTCCCGGATGGAAAATGTAGTACTAAGGGAAGAGTCCTGTTTCGGGAGGTCCTGAGATGCGCTCAAGTAGACCTTCCACCAAAAAGCGTAAATATTCGCGGGCAGCAGGATAAGATTAGTAATAGTGTCAAATAAGAATGCGTGACACTGAGTCAACAAGTACTGTTAATGTTAACAATTATGCAATAAATAGGTTTTCTGGATTCTATTTGATTCCTACAAAGTCTGTGTACATTGGAATGTGTAACCAATTCGGTGCATGGTAACTGGTGCACGGTAGTTACGTAACTGCCATTTGATACAATGGGGTTTGTCACCACGCAAAATGTTATAATGACGCAAAATATTAGAATATTATGACATTTGAATGAAATATATAATGATGCACATTCGACGCAAAATGTTAAAAAATTTTGAAACAAACTTCAATTCAAGCTATTCTGCGTGGTGACAGGGGTTGATCATGAAATAGAAAAAATCGGCAACTCTCACAAGCTGCAGATAATGCACAATGCCATCTTCTTAATAACGAAGACCCAGATCAGCCTATCCCAGATCAACCTATGTACTCATACATTTGACCATGACTTTCATGTCAGGAACACAGAGTTTAAGGGGAATTGGTACACTTTCAAGGGAGTTAATTCTGTCAAAATCAACCCAGCAGGCACATAACGTCGTTTCCACGTGACGTTGAATCAATGTTGAATCGACGTTTTAACCTCTTTTGTACATTGTACCCTTGCCTTGCTGAATAAATTAAGATGCCACGCCCATTTCTAATTTCCAGCCAATCAGATTACTTGATCCGGGTTTTTGATAGAAATTCACATATTTAATGACAAACAGTGCAGATCCAGATCAGGATCTACACCGTTTGCTAAGACAGGGCATGTTGTGTTCAGCAAGAGAAAGGTTAAAATGTTCTGTGGCATTTTCTACTAGTTCACTGCTCTTCAGAGCAGTACAAAATATTTTGCTGATCTACATGCAGCACAGCTTATACTACTACTACAACTATCTTAAGTATTTGGAATCGTAAGTATTTGGACAGACAGACATACATGAGTAAACAAAGCAGACCCAGATCAGAAGGCTGCGGAACACGGCGTCTGATCAAGGTCTACACTGTTTGCTACTTTTTCAGCAGTTTTTAAACACATCAGTAAGTAATACAATGGACTTATACAAATTTTAGGACACATATTGTAGGGAGTTAAGTCGTCCGCAAATTTAGGATAAATACGATAGTTAAGAAACAATCACCATTTGAAAATAGATTCAAAAACACAAACACAATGTGCATGAATAAAATTCCTGGGCCCAATTGTTCTAAACTAACGATGATGTTAGTTAATGTATCGTTAAAACTTTGATCATTAAATATGGCATGTACACTAATATTTTTGCTGAAACAATGTGAGTAGCTTTGCACTGTGAATAAGATATTGTACTTACTAGAACAGTTAATGTTTTGACCACTAATGAGTTCGTTAAGCTAACGATGCTTTGAACAACTGGGCCCAGATCAGCCTGTGCACTGGATAAGTCTGGATCAGAAATTGTTTTTATTTTGTAATTTAGATTATGTCAACCCTCATTACGAAAACACGCCTATTCAAATAAATAGAAAATTTCACCTCCAAAAACTGAAAATTTTCAGATAAAAAACTGATATTTTTCATATTTCTGCTCAAAACATAGATTGTGAGTACTCGTTAGAACCACCTCGGCGAGGCGGTTCTAACGAATACCCACAGTTTATGATTTTGAGCAGAAATAAGAAAAATAACGTACACCCCTGTAAACCCCAGTTTTACATTATAAAAGTGGGGTTTAAGGGGGTCAAAATTATATAGGTATGTTTTTGTGATGTTAACACTAATCTGCATGAATAAATTCCCAGATTAGCCTGTGCACTGGATTAATCTGGATCAGAACTTTTTTTTTATCCCCGCGCTTTTTTTATAAAAGCGATAGGGAAATTATTAATGCCTCCATCCGTGCGTCCGTCCGTCCGTCACGCTATCTCCTACTCAACCACTGGGCGGAATTCTACCAAACTTGCTACATCATTTCCCCTCATGGTCAGTTGTGCGAGTGCAACATTATTTTTCTGTGCGTCCATCCATGCGTCTGGCGTCCGTCCATTTGTCTGTCACACTGTCTCATTCTAAACCACAGCGGAATTCAACCAAAATTGGTACATCATTTTCCCTCATGGAAAGGTTGTGCGAAAGCAACATTATTTTTCCATGCGTCCGTCTATCTCTCCGTCACGCTATCTCTTTCTAAACCACTGGGCCGAATTCAACCAAACTTGCATCATCACTTCCCCACATGGTAAGGGTGTGTAAGAGCAACATTATTTTTCCGTGCGTCCGTCGTCTGTCCATCTGTCCGTCACGCTATCTCCTCCTAAACCACGGGGCAGAATTAAACCAAACTTGCTACATCACTTCCCCTCATGGTAAGGGTGTGCGAGAGCAACATTATTTTCCCGTGCCTCCGTTGTCCATCTGTCCATCACGTTATTTTCTCCTAAACAGTTGGGAGGAATTCAACCAAACTTGCTACATCATTTTTCCTAATGGTTAGGGTATGCAAGAGCAATATTTTTCCGTCCGTCCGGCGTCCATCCATCAGGCTGTCTTCTAAACCACTGGGCGGAATTTAACCAAACTTGCTCGATGACCTCCCCTCATGGTAAGTGTTTGGGAGAGCAAGTCCGTCATGCTATTAGCAACATTAGCAAAGAGCGTGGGTATTTGCGACGGCACGCCATCGACTGCGTTTTAGTTTTTATTTTCTAGTATAGATTATATCAACCTTAAAGTGTATGTGGTGGAAAGGCTAACACAATGGCCGGGCTGCGCAAATGCACACATTATACTGCGACATTCCAATATTCCTCCCATCTGGCATTCTACTTAAATCTATATCAGACCTTTATGGGCCTGGCAGGAATCCTGTCGGGTGGATGGCGGTCCAATGTAAATTTAAGAAGAACGCTAGCTGGGATATTGATGTCATGGAAGTGGACGATCGGTTTAGTTAGTCTTAGAAGTCTACAATCTTAGTCACATTAACTTGAAATTCGGAGGCTCAGTTTTATTGGGACTCTTTATGTGACTGTTTATAAGGGTGAGAACTGCTTGCTCAAACAAATTTCCACTTTAAATATTTCAAAATATGACATGCTTTTACAAAACAGTACAAAACCTGCCTGCACATATGCAGTCCCTATATTCCCGAAGACAGGTTCTATCATGATGCAACTTGTATAACATACAAACCTGAGCAATGTTTCACCATGGTTTCAACAGCCTTTGTCACAGAGAGGCCAGGCTGCAATTTTTCTGTCACCGTTGCCATGATCTTGATATTAAATGGAACGAATGTGTGATTGCTTGGCATCATAACTGTCATTGAAGATTGTATTTCAGTCTGATTGAAGCTGTACATATATATTCCATCTGAAACACGTTGCCCCTGACCCAGCGTATAAGACCGTGGGAGTTCAACTGTAATTGCCATTGTCTCAGACTGGTCTTTGTCACCAACTGCAGCAGTGACGTTAATAGGTATTCCACCAAAATAAGATGCGTCGTCATAGCAACCAGCAATGGCAGACAGACTAAAATGATCAAAAACAGGTGTTACAACTATCTTAATATTTCCACTTCTAGAAACATTGATATTTCCTCCCATGTATATTGCTCGTGCCGACAAACTAACGTTCGCAGCAAAGTCGTCCGGGAACGTGGTATCAATATTGCCAAAATCACGTGACTGTACTGTAAGGATGGAGTCTTCCAGATGACCCTTGCTGAAAGTAGTTCCAGTAGGAAAGCCCTCCAGTTCAATGAACAGGTTTTCTGGTGAGGTTCCATCAAACAATTTTGCCAAGGCATAAAGCTGTATGACTTCATCTTCATATCCTCCCGGAGACATTAGTTCTAGAATAGGAGGTTCAACTGGTGGTGTATCTGAAATGTAGTTCAACTTTATCACTCTCTGGGCTAATTCAGCAGATGGCAAATTGATGACACTTTTTCTTATTTTTCTCAGAAAATAGGAATTGACATATCATGCAAATTGTCTCCAATGGAGACAATTTGCATGAAATGTCAAATCCTGTCACCTGGGAAAAAAAATATTTCAAAATGTCTGGTGAAACTTTTACCCAGAGTGCTAAGCGTTAAAGGAAATTAATGCATAGCTCCAGATAAGATGAGCAGCCACATATATGTTTTTCTTACTCCTCCATGACAACACATGTGGGTATTCATGAGAAGCACCTCAGCCAACAGTTTCAAGTTCCCTTTAACCTTGACGCTTCGATCAGAATAGCAGCAAATGACATTCTAAAATATAATTTCCGAGGTCTTCACAATTCATGCCAACCATCTTCACTTCAAATGTCAAGCCTTATTTTCTCGAAAAATAAAACAAGAATTCCATGTAGGAAGGTGTTGCACGGGCCGGCGCCTGTCAGTATTATAAACGATTAAACACCCAAATTCATGTAAATTATGATAAAGTTCTTGACCTTGATCTGTAAGTGACGGTCACAAAATGATACCATAAGGTTTGAGTTCCTGTTAGTGAGGACGTGTATGCCAGATTTGATGACTGTAAATCATAGGCTTAATTAGAAAATGTGCAGAATGCTAGATTTGAGGCAAAATGGCAAAGTCATTAGACCATGTAACATAGGTCAGGGATATAAAATAATACTATTGTGTTTTAGTTCCTCCTAGGGAGGAAGTGTATGCCAGGTATAATGAGTGTGGGTTGTAAGTTAATTAGAATTGCAGTTAAACGCAAGGCTATATAGAAAAAATGATATCATTCGACTGTAAAATACAGGGCAGGATCATAAAATGACATTGCAGTGTTTGACCCCATGTTAAGGAGAAAACACATATCAAGTTAGATTATTGTGAGCGCTATAGTTAATCAGAAGTAGAGCCAAACGCTAGATTTGAAATAAAAATGGTAAAATCAGTAGACCGTGAAAAATAGGTCATCGTCAAAAAAGATACCCCATTGTTTGTGTCCATGTTATGGATAAAGGGTATGCAATACAATATGATTGTAGGTTTAATAATTATTGAGAAATAGACTCGAACGCTGAGGGACACAAATGTTGACAAACCGAGGAAAGAGGGAAACTGGACGCCAAAATCGCATTTCTTGCTTAACCTTTACCATTCTCTAGATTAATTTAGCAGACAACAAACTGATGATAGTTACCTTATTTTTTCCAGCAAAATAGGATTTGCAATGTCAAATTCAATTTTCAGGGAAAATTATGACAATATTTGAAATATCATCTATTAAATTTTCCCCAGCAATCCTATGTCACACTAAAACCAAAGGTCGGACAACCAGACCATTTGACGTTGATCTGCCGATTAAAACCTTTGATTCCCTGAGTGGAGCTGTCACATAAAATATTCCTCACCAATAGCCTTTTGTGATGTTGGTCTGATGAAAACCTTTTGATCGGCCGACTGGTGTTGTCACATTAAAATATACCTCACCGAGTGACATCAAAACTTTCAATTAGGCCGTTGTTGCCCGATCATGGGGCGATCAGCTGCAGATAATCTTTCTTTGTCTGCCGACGAAACAATGAGCCAGGCCATTATTAGGCGACATGACCGCGACTATTGCCCGGCCGTCAACTAACCAGATGCATGCATCAGAGCGAGAAGCAGTATGTCATGCCGCTGACATACTATTCGGAGCTTCACGCGTAGATGTTGGAAGTGGCGTTGTCTCAACCAAGCTGACATTCCTGCAAATGCCATGACTCAAAATATGTTTGACGCAGTGCAGCCAGAGCATCAGCTGCTTCTCGGGCGCAAGATGGCCGATGATCAGTGCAGTCAAGTGAATATCGGTGCGACTGTCGCTTGGTGATAGCCCGCTGTTCGGCCGTCAGTCGGCCGATTTGGAGTGCCCCAGACGCCTTGGAAGTCCGCAGTCTGTCAGTTGATTGTCAATCTACGATTAGCAGACCGACGCCCCATGCTGTACCGATCTCCAAATTCCTAAAATTATCTGTCGACCAAAGAAAATATATAACTGGCTAGTTATAATAAAATGATCCGCTGATGAGAAAAACATCCTAAATTGGGTACAAATTCGGCCGACTGTTGCTTAATTTGCTTGCCAGACTGTTGGCCGCTTGTCGGTTTGGGTAATGTGACAGCGGTATTAAGCAGGAGCGACAAAATACAACGGATCTGTCAGAGTTAAAACAGATGGGTATACTGGGTTATAGATTGTCACTGAACTTACTTGTACTACAATCATCTCGGTAGAAACCAGCTTCACAAATACAGATGTCAGGGCCTGTACAGTTACCATGCCCAGAGCAATTCTTCACACCAGTACACGTCACTACAATAAGAGAAGTACCAAAATTAAGTTGAACTCAAACGTCTTGGGAGATAGGTAACCAATTCGTTTCCACTGCTTTGACTGAGCTTTTTTTTTCAGGTTCAGCATAATGAACCCACATGTCATTCCTATTGACAATACAGTTCAAAAACTTCTTTTCATTATTATATTCTATATTCATTATAAGGCAGTCCTAACGGTGGTTTTCATAGAAGAATTCTGTATATTTTGTTTACTTTTTCTGAAATTATAGATTGCATTTCCACTCAAAGTGTTGCTTTTGATGAATGGAATGAAATGAAGCCTTATTTCAGAAAACTAGGGCAAAGATCGTGGTTTCTTTTTATATATGCTTTTTTGCCTTCCAGAGTTTTTATATTCCTACTTACGTTCAATGTGTGGAAAGAAGACCTGCAAAAAGCTAGTCTGGACAGACTCTTCCAGGTCTTGCCTGTTACCCACATAATCTACAGGTGAAAACACCAGATCATATGTCCCTCCTGGTGACAATGGCAGGGTAACTGCTGACTCATTCACACTGGGCATCAACAAATTGTATCCTGCGCCTGTGAAGTAAAACATGAAGCATGTCAGTGAAACTGTATTTACAGGGTGGTCCAGTGAACCCCCTTTGACTCAAAATTTCATTTTCATGGGAAGTCTGATAAATTTGCCCTAAATATTCACACCTCATTCATACTCTTTACCATATACTTCTCTTCAACAAATCCATTTTACTACCTGTAAATGTGTGTAAAATTGCCGAGCGAGAGGCAAACAGTAAAGGCCCTGTTCAGAAGCCGCGTTGTGCGTCGTCTGATCGAGGTCAACACTATTTGCCCAGGCCTGTCTGTCCGAATACGTAGGGTAAGTACGTTAATTTGATGAAATCGAACACCCTATAGAAATCATCCTGGATCCACCCTTGTTTTAGTGTACATTTGAATAGCGAAGACTCAGATCAGCTTCTGCTTTCGTACAGCCTTATCAGAACTGTTGCCATTCATCAATAAATTCGACAGTGTGCAGTTAGCTTGTATGCGAGAGGTAAGAACTTCATTAAACTATTTACGTTTATTCTACTGTGTTAATACATACACTATTTACTATTATAGGAATAATTTCACTCTTGTGGATTTTATCGATGAGTAAATGCCTGCGAACCACTTACAAACTGAATATTGTATATTAGGGTACATGTCACACGACTGTAATGTGAGCTGCTATTCTGGGCCTAGTTGTTCAAAACTAACGATGTCGCTAGTTAACGTATCGTTAAAACTTTGATCATTACATATGGCATATATGCTAATATTTTTGCTGAAAAAAATGCAAAAGCTACTCACATTTTTTAGCAGAAATACCTGTGAATAAGATATTGTACTTACTAGAACAGTTAACATTTTGACCACTAATGAGATCGTTAAGCTAACGATGCTTTGAGCAACTGGGCCCTGAATGTTGATACATGTATTTTGAGTTTGTAAGTGATTGGCCTATGTTTATATATCGAAAAATCCACAAACATATAATTCATTTCTTATAATTCCAACCAGGTCATATTTATGTTGAAAATATAAGTAAAACAGTTCATTGCAGAAATTTGCGGGAAGAAAATAGATCCAACATTCCTGCTCAGTTGATTAATCAAAGTATAAATGCCATTTTCGGAATTATAAATACATATAGTTGGACATCTTAAATCGTTACCATACTTGTCCTTATTTTTGATTAGTCAATGTTACCACAAGCTGATATGTTTAAAAACCAGTACATAGTGGAAAACAGTGCAGACATTGGATACCGTGTTCTACGACTTCTGATATGGGTCTACACTGTTTACTCAGACCTATCTGTCCAAATATTTAGGTAAAAAGGGTAACGCATTTTTCTCACCTTCCTTCAGTAGGATATCAACTTCTTTTAGACCAGCGCCTATGTCGTATGTATCCAGAGCCAATGCAAGCGAGCCCGAGAATATTGTATCATTAAGCACAGAGGCGTTAACACTAGGTGCAGAATCGTCAATCTAAAACCAAAATGAAAGCATAATCATCTATCGCTATGGTGCACAGCCTGCTTCTGGTCAATATTAACCCATTTATGCCGTGTGAATTCTTCTATCTAAAGCCTTTGAACCGGTGCATTTCAATATTAGGAGTTTCTGATTAATTTTTATTATTGCCATGTTTTGTAGGAATTTCAGAAATTAATGCAAACAGTGTTGACACTTTCGGACGTCGAATTCTGTGGCGTCTGATCTGGGTCTACACTATTTGAGTTCATGCTCAACTCAAGCTGAGCATGAAATTTGTCCTGCTAATAAATCTCAAATTATTAACAATTTGCAAATTCTTTCTTGCTCAAAATAGCAGAGCATGAAAATTTCTCTGCTAATAAATATGAAAATGCCAACTATTGTTGGCATTTTTATATTTATTAGCAGGGGAAATTTCATGCTGAGCTGAGTTGAGCATGGAAAAGGTTTTATAACCTCAGGGCCAGACTGCACGGATCACTCTTCCTCGTTCGCATGGCAATCCAAAATGTACACAGTGAAAATACTGATCAGACTGCGCAAACGCGCAGGCTGATCTGAGTCGTCGATGGGCGCAAATGTCCAAAGGTGCACACATGTCCGAAGGTACGTTTTCTGACGTTGTGTTTAAGACATTTAACACATATCCGGTGCCTTGAGAGGACAATGTTGCTTTTTCTAAGTTACTACTACAGATTTATTTCAGCCAAATGTTTTCAAAACCTGTCATCTATTCTTTTTAAACCAACCTTTCATCTATTTTTTTTTTTTTATATCACGAGGGGCGGTCGGAAAATATCCGGACTTTTGATGCTCCGGTCTTTCCATTTGCAGCTACCTAGATATATTATGCATGAGAAAAAAACTATATTTTATCACCTATAAATCGGGCAGCTTAATGTATATGAGAATGGTGTAATCACGAAGTTTTGAGCACTACACAAGAGGTGTTAGGGCTACCATGGACTCTAAGCTGGAAAAAAGAGATCTGTAATAAACCTCCTGCTTTTAGAGGGTGAAAAACTTTGTCACATTTTTCAAAAGTTGCAGAAAAGTTTTTCTAAACCCTGCATTCCCGTTCAACCTTTTATAGCTGGATTCCACAGTTTGGGAGAACAAGACAAGCGTGAGGGACAAGCCTAGGCCAGAGAGGCCCCTGAGGCAGTGATCCCTACAATGGTGGCAAATGTTGAGGTTTTTGTCAACAAAGATCACAAAATGACATTGCAGGAGGTAGCTAATCAGTTCAGCATCGGTAAAGCGTTGGCACATCAGATTTTACACTAACATAAGGCATGCGCAAGGTAAGTGCTAGGTGGGTACCGAAACAGCTGACAGAAGACCAAAAGACATCCAGGTTGACCATAGCAAAAGAACATTGGGGGCATTTTAACCATGATGAAAATAATTTTTTCAACTGTATTGTCACTGGAGATGAAATGTGGGATCATTATGCTGAACCTGAAACAAAAACTCAGTCAAAGCAGTGGAAACGAGCTGGTTATTCACCTCCAAAGACGTTTAAGCCGCATCCATCTGCTGACAAGGTTCTGCTGGTTGCTTTTTGGGAATCGCGTGGAATAATACTGGCTCATTTCATGCCAAAGGGTCAAACTGTGGCTGCTAAATACTATTCAGAAGTAAGTTTGAAAAAAAAAAAACAAAGAAAGAACTGAAAAAGTTGCGTCCCAGGCTGGCCAAGAAAAACGTTCTTCTTTTGCGTGACAATACATCCTCTCATGCCGCCTCATCTACAGTAGAACTTATCAACTCCTAGAAGTAGATTTTGTTGTCTCACCCTCCATACCGCTCAGACCTTGCGCCCCCTTGCAACTTATTTGTTTCCAGAACTGAAAATAAAGGATCGCTGGAAACAAATATGAGACCAGGGCGGCTTTGGTTTCAGCTGTAAATAGGTACCACAGCAGTAGGTCTGCTTCATGGTTTGCTGCCATGAAGATGGCAAAAGTGTATAGACATAGTTGGGGAATCCTTTGAAAAAGTATAAAAAGAATTTTTGAAAAATTTAACGTTTTCTTTAAAAAAAAAGCAAAAAAAATCTGATATTTTCCGACCGCCCCTCTTTTATACGATGAATTACCACTCACACCTGACCTCAATCTCAGAGGACAGTTTGATGGCGGAGGAAGCCTGGGTAGTTTCCAATTGTATAGGGACAGTGAAATACCCTTTTTGAAACCACCGCAGCTGAACTCAAACCTAAGCGGCAGAGATGTACAGCTAGTCGTGCGACAACCTCGCTACTGACAGAGCTAGTCATGGAGCTGTTTGTGTTTTCCCGTACTTCACCATAGTTCAGATTATATTTTTATTTCTTTTGGAATCACTGAACCCATTTTGGTTACTTTGAAAATCGAATAACGCTTAAGCCGGTGCTAGGGGGCGCATACAGACTTGCAAATTACATAGCTGTATATGAAGAGACTCAATACAACCGAGACTCTGATTTTCATTCTTTTGTGTGTTACAGTTGACTCTCGTTATCTCGACCTTGCTTATCTTGAATAACCGCTTATCTCGAAATGAAAATCTGGTCCCTGCCTAAACATGAAAATCTAACAACATGTAAAAATATTGTGGAAAAGAGGAGCAATTTCTCCTCTTTTCCATAATATTTTCAATATATATATCTCTAACTTCAAGAGTCCAATTACACATATATTTGTTAAATGTGGTTAATCAAATTAGTTTTTCCTCAATTCTGCAAATCGGACATGTCGAAGTACGGATATCTCGAAGTATTTCAGAGTGTCCCTTGGAATTCGAGATAACGAGAATCGACTGTATTTGTTTCCAAAGGCTACGTTTTAGATTATTCAATTTCTATGGACAGGCTTAAGAAATCAACAAAGTTATCTGTAGCTACCAGTAAATGTTTACACATACAGTATTAAAAATAGGTGGCGTTTCTATTGGTTCATTCTGGTCGAAGTATATGGTTGCTGTTGCATCGATTCTTGCAAGGCTAGGAGCATCCTTACGTGGAGTAATAGAAAACGTTACAAAACCCTGACCTGTTGTACCGTTATTAGGTGGCAAAAAGCCAATTCTGGGATCCGCAGGAGGTGAACCTGCAAAAAAGATGAATTATTATTATTAAAACAGAGCAGGCATTTCGTACAAGACTGCATGTTTGCCCAGCAAGGACTCAGATCAGCCTCATTTCACTAAATGAGCCTATATGAGCAGGGGCACAGCATTTCCTACAATACTGAATGGGAAACCAGCGAAAAATCAGATCTGCCTGTGCATCTGCGCAGTCTGCTCAGGGTCTTCGCCACCTGCCGAATCCTTGGATACTTTGTTACCCAAAAAGTGCCAAGTGAAGACTCTGATCAGACTAAGCAGATGCGCAGACTGATCAGTCTTCGCAGATGCATACGCAATCTTGTAAGAAATGCTGTGCTCTGGCTTAGTGAGTACACTCTAGAGGTAAATTAATTTTGGAAAGAACAGGCCGCTTTATCGAATCCATGAACTCTTTCACTGCCATAGGTGATGATTATAGGCTTTCGCAAACAGCGTAGATCCAGATGCGGCTCATAATCAGAATCTACGCTGCTTGACATTCAGTCTTTCAACTTTACATATAATCTTATTTCCAGTTGATATTATGTCCGAAATTTAAAAGAATGGCCATAAACTCAGGAGAGGTTATTCAGTCAAAATCGGTTTTTGTTTGCCTTCTGAAAAGACGAATACTCTAAAAAGAAAGACTTTGCTTCCCGTAGGAAGAAGTTTGGTTTTAGAGTTGAATCTATCTCTGAGCTGAATTGTACCTCATGGCGGGATAGAGAACGTTCCGTGTCAGTGGATGGTGACAACTGTCTCTGAATCAAAGTTTACACATCATGACGCGGCTGAGAAAATTTCGCTTTTACAGACAGTGAACACGGGTTCATGGATTTTGACTTTATACCTCACGCTGCGGTTGAGAAAAGTTACTGTCAAAGGAGAGTGGCCACGGAATCTTTGATTTGAAATTTATACCTCATGGCGCAGTTGAGAAAGTTTCTTGTTAGTCGATAACTGCAGCTGATCCTTTTGATTTGAAATTTCTGTCACATGTGCGCATGCGTCTAATAGGTTTCGTGTTGACGGCTTATAGCCACCGACTCTTTGATTTGTAAATGGACAGAGGCCACTTCATGGTCTCACCTCGAGTAAAAACTTCAACCCAGTCAGCATTCTACGTAAATCTATATCGGGCCGTCATCGGCCCGTCAGGGTAGCTGACGGGCCGATGACGGCCCGATGTAGATTTACGTAGAATGCTAGCTGGGAAGGCGCGGCTGAGAAAATTTCATGTCGATGGAGTGTGGCCGGCCACAGACTTTGATTTGAAGTGAATACCTCCTGGAGAAATTTTCATTACAATGGAGAGTGGCCACAGACTCTTTCACATGGTGCAGCTGAGAAAGATTCGTGTCAACAAAGAGTGGCCACGGACTCTTTGATCTGAAGTGAATACCTCATGACGCGGCTGAGGAAGTTTCGTATCAACGGAGATTGGCCACAGACGCTTATCTTTTCTGCAGATTTTCATTTATTTAAATCAAACATGTACATCAAACAGATACATTGTTATACATAAATACATGCACACGTAATTCAACAAAATTCCTCAAAATATTTATCTAATAACCCTATTTGTCTTTAATAAGAGAAAGAGAGAGAGAGAGAGAGAGAGAGAGAGAGAGAGAGAGAGAGAGAATACGTGACTATTTTACTAATTTTTTGTAAGTAGAAAGCAATTAATTTAATGTTTTGGGGGGGAAATCTACTCTTTAACAGCAACTGCAAGTTTTGTTTAACCCACGAAATAAAATCTCTTAAAATACATGGTACATTTTATCAGGGATTCGTTCACAACAGAAGACACAATTTTAACCCTAAAATGTCCACAAACAGACTCTCCCTCATAATCTTATAAAAGAAAAACTAAATGATTTAACTGAATGGACATTTCATAGAGAAGATTCCTTCTACCTTGCATGTAATGTAAGAAATGCTTTTTTCACTTCTGAAGTGCATACAAATTACACATTATGGACATATCAGAAAGTGTGTGAAGCTCTCACCTTTTAACTTGACAATATTTATATAAGATTTGGTACTAAATTATTTAGACAAAGTGTGGGTATTCCGATGGGTATGAATTGCGCACCCCTTGTGGCTGATTTGTTCTTGTTTTTTTTTTTATGAAAAAGACTTCATGACGTCCCTTTCCGTTGAAAACCAATCTGAAATCATTGAAGCTTTTAGCTCGACTTCATGATATTTGGATGATTTATTGAATACTGACAATACCTACTTCGATGGTTTAACCAGTGAAATTTACTCCCACCCCACCCCCACCCAGAACTTCAGTTAAATGTAGCTAATTCTTCTGATAATGAAGCCGCGTTTTTCGATTTACATTTATCTATTGTAGATGGGTTTGTTTCCTGCAAAATTTATGATAAACGCGATGATTTTGATTTCGAGATTGTAAATTTTCCTTTCTTGGATGGTGATGTTCCTCGTGCGGCATCCTACAGTGTTTATATTTCACAATTAATTCGATTTGCCAGAGTGTCTAGTCATGTAACTGACTTCAACACTCGTAATAAATTGCTAACTGCTAAACTTCTTAATCAGGGCTATCGGTATCATAAACTACGTAAAGCCTTTTCTAAGTTTTATAGACGTCATTCCGATTTAGTTTCAAAATTCAATGTTAGACTAAAATCTCTTCTGCAACAAGGCCAACCGGAATCCGAATTTTATGGTGACTTAGTGTATAAAGTCAGAAAAATATATGCTTGCAATGACTTCAGTACCGAATTTCGTAAAATCATTCTTCGATATAAAAAGATTGGGTACAACATAAATGTTATACGACAGACTGCATGCATGGTTGTTAACCCAATCACGGTTAATAACTGCTTCCCTCTTTAATTGCACGGCGGCGGGTTAGGCCTCAGATTCTATGATGGTTCCAGCGTAAAGGTTTACTTGAAATTTAATTTTGGGTAATGTTGGTTGGTACTTGATGCTTTATCTTTGGTCGGGCCCACCGGAGTCTAACTGTTGGTTTTCTTTTGCTCCAGCATTTCAATTGTTTCGTGCTGTCGAGACCTCATTGTTGTTTCATCTCTGTAATTATTTGATTTTTTAGTGTTCTCGGAGATGTAGCACTGATGAGTTAGGAAGCCTTCATGCGGACTGAACAAATTATGTGTCTAAACCGCAGCAGAAGTAAGGGCGAGGATTGTGGCCACGTAAAATCGATTTAAGCCCCCCACCCAGTGAAATACTTTTCACTGACCGCTCCAAGGCGGTTCTTCTGTCATGGTTTATTTGTGTTATAATTCTTTTAATGTGTGTGTCGCTTACATCTTTTTGTTTTGGATAGCAATTTGGCCACTTTGTGGGAAAGTAACTGTCCGTTTGGCTTTCTGCTAGTGATATTTCCATTAGAGTCAAGTTATTTCGTGTTTGTGTATCTTTCCCTTTGATGTCTCTGATGGGAGGTGTGGGATAATTGTATCGATTCCTGATCACTGCCTTCCCTTCTATTTTGTAACTGAAACTGAAGTCCCTCTTTTTTTTAATTTGTATTTGTCTATTTTAGATGGATTTATTTCATGCAAAATTTATGATAAACGCGATGATTTTGAATTTGAGATTGTAAATTCTCCTTATTTGGATGGGGATGCTCCTCGTCGAGCATCCTACGGTGTTTAAATCTCACAACTAATTCGGTTTGCTAGAGTGTCTAGTCATGTTACTGACTTCAGCACTCGAAATAAATTGTTAACTGCTAAACTTCTAAATCAGGGTTACCGGTACCATAAACTCCGCAAAGTCTTTTTTTCTAAATTGTATTGACGTCATTTCGATCAATTTCAAAATTCAATGTTGGACTTGAATCTCTTCTGCCATAAGGCCTATTTTATGGTAACTTCATATATAAATGCAGAAAAATATATGCTTGTAATTTTAGCATTTCATTTCGTAAAATAATTCTTCGATATATAAAGATTGGGTACAACATAAATGAAATATGACCGACTGCATGCATGGCAGTTAACCCAATCACGGTTAATATCATTGCTTCCCTCTTTGGTTGCACGTCGGCGGGTCGGGCCTCAGACTTTGATGGCTCCGGCCTAAAGACTTTTAAGTAAGTCGGTTGGCGACTGGTTCTGGTCGCGCCCACCGGAGTCCTTGTTGGTTTTCGTTTGCTTCGGCATTTTAGTTATATCTTGCTGTGGAATCCGCATCGTTGTTTCATCTCTGCATTCGTTTGATTTTTAGCTCACCTGAGCGAAAGCTCAGGATGAGCTATTATGATCACCCTCTGTCCGTCGTCCGTCGTCGTCCGTCGTCAACAATTAGCTTGTTAACGTTCTAGAGGCCACAGTTTTGGCCCAATCTTGATGAAACTTGCTCAGAATGTTTATCCCTATAAAATTTAGGTCAGGTTCGAAACTGGATCACTTGGGATAAAAAACTAGGTCACCAGGTCAAATAAAAGGAAATATTGTTAACATTCTAAAGGTCCCATTTTTCAAGCAATCATCATAAATCTTGTTCAAAATGTCTGTCTTGATGATTTCTAGGTCAACTTCAAAACTGGGTTACTTGGGGTCAAAAACTAGGTCACCAGGCCAATTCAAAGACAAACCTTGTTAACATTCTAGTGGTCACATTTTTGAAGCAATTATCATGAATCTTGCTCGAAATATTTGCCTTGAAGTGTTCTAGGTCATGTTCGAAACTGGGTCACTTGGGGTCAAAAACTATGTCACCAGGCCAAATCAGCAGAAGACCTTGTTAATACTCTAGCGGTCACATTTTTTGAAGCAATCATCATGAATCTTGCTCCAAATGTTTGTTTTGATGATTTCTAGGTCAATTTCGAAACTGGGTCACTTGGTGTCACTCTACACTCTAACACTCTAGCAGTAACATTTTTTGAAGCAATCATCATGAATCTTGCTCGAAATGATTTTCTTGATAAATTCTAGGTCAAGTTCAAAACTGGGTCACTTGGGGTCAAAAACTAGGTCAACAGGCCAAAACAAAGGAAAACCTTGTTAGCACTCTAGCGCTCACATTTTTGGAGCAATCATCATGAATCTTGCTCAAAATGTTTGTCTTGATGATTTCTAGTCAAGTTCAAAACTGGTTACTTGGGGTCAAAAAAACTAGGTCACCGGGCTAAATCAGCACAAGACCTTTTTAACACTCTAGCGCTCACATTTTTGAAGCAATCATCATGAATTTTGCTCAAAATGTTTGTCTTGATGATTTCTAGGTCAAGTCTGAAACTGGGTCACTTGGGATTAAAAACTAGGTCACTGGGCCAAATCAGCAGAAGACCTTGTTAACACTCTAGCAGTCACATTTTTAAAGCAATCATCATGAATCTTGCTCAAAACGTTTGTCTTGATGATTTCTAGATAAAGTTTGAAACTGGGTTACTTGGGGACAAAAACTAGGTCATCGGGCCAAATCAGCAGAACACCTTGTTAACACTCTAGCAGTCACATTTTTTGAAACAATCTTCATGAATCTTGCTCAAAATGATTTTCTTGATAAGTTCTAGGTCAAGTTCAAAACTGGGTCACTTGGGTCAAAAACTAAGTCACCAGGCCAAATCAAAGGAAAACCTTGTTAACACTTGTTGTCACATTTTTGAAGCAATCATTATGAATCTTGCTCAGAATGTTTCTTGATAAGTGCTAGGTCAAGCTCAAAACTGGGTCACTTGTGATCAAAAACTAGGCCACCTTGCCAAATCAGCAGAAAACCTTGGTAACACTCTTGTGGTCACATTTTTGAAGCAAACATCATGGATCTTGCTCAAAATGTTTGTTTTGATGATTTCTAGGTCCTGTTTGAAACTCGGAAACTGGGTCACTTGGGGTCAGAAACTAGGTCGCCTGGCCAAATTAGCGGAACACCTCGTTAACACTCTAGGGGTCACATTTTTAAAGTAATCATCATGAATCTTGCTAAAAATGTTTATCTCTATGATTTCTAGGTCAAGTTTAAAACTGGGTCACTTGATGTCAGAAACTAGGTCACCAGGCCAAATCAAAGGAAAACATTGTTGACACCCTAGAGGTAACATTTTTGAAGTGATCATCATGAATCTTGCTCAAAATGTTTGTCTTGGTGATTTCTAGGTGAAGTTTTGAATTGGATCACTTATGACGTGTATTTATTTCAAAGTCTAGTGACTTTCTTAAGTTTTTCCGTTAAGGTCAGCATCTCTGTAATTATTGCTCCTACAGAGTGATATCTGGCACATCTATAGTGTTTGTGTTTAGGTCAGTTTCTCAGGAACTATTGCTCCTACAGCCAGTGGCACTTAGTACATGCATACATCTTAGCATGGTCTCTTGAGTGCAGTCATCCATACTTGACATTCACGTCTGTTTCACAATCCATTAGAGATGCTACACTGTGTTACTTGTTAATATAATCATAATGAATTTTAATCAGAATGTTTGCCTTGATCAGTACTAGGTCAGGTTCTCAAAGTGCTATGATACTCAGGTGATCGTTACAAGGCCATCATGGCCTTCTTGTTATGTTCTCGGAGATGTTGCACTGATGAGCTAGGAACCTTTTACGCGGATTGAACAAATGTCTTGTGTATACCACAGCAGAACTGAGGGCGAAGGTTGTGGTCACCCTAACCCTCAATAATATTTTTACTGACCGTCTCAAGGCGGTGCTTCTGCTGTGGTTTACTATTTCTGTTACTGTATGTCTTTGCATGTATGTCCTGGTGGAATTTTTATTTTGGATAATTATTTTGGCCAACTTTTTGGGAAATAAACTGTCTTTTTGGCTTTCTGCTTGTGGTGTTTTGATTGTGGTGCCGATGCTTTAAATGAGTCCTTCTTTCCTTTTGGTGTCTTGGGCGGAAGGTGCTAGGTAATTGTATCGATTCCTGATCATTGCCTTCCTTTCTGTTGTAATCTAGGCGTGACGTGTTTATAACAATACAAAGAATATCACCATAAAAGTCGTATTTGTAAATCTTCAAAGCACCCAAAATATTGTACGGAAACCGTAGAGTGTTATAATATAATTAATTAAGTAAAACCATCAACTTATTATTCTGTACTAAATACCACTCCCTTGTTTATTGCTTGTCAAGCAACTAAATATTCGCTTCATTGACCAACAAGTTAATCCGAGCGTCATGGTTTATATCTATTGAAGAAAACTGATATAACAATAATATCTTACACCTGTTCATGTATATTTTACTAGCATCGCTTCATCGCTTACAGTGATTCCACGTGCAGAAAAATAGAAAACCTTGCTAAAAACTGCACAATGGCTCTATTCGAGCCTGTACACCTCCGCAGTCCGGTCAAGATAATTGTTGTTCTCAGAATACCACATGGAGTGGCTGAAAATGTTTCGTGTCAACGTAGAGTGGTCACGGTTTAATTTGATGTAAATACCTCATGGTGTGGCTGAGGAAGTTATGTGTCAACGGAGAGTGGCCACGTACTCTTTGATTTGAAGTAAATACCTCATGGAGAGGCTGAGAAAGTTTCGTGTCAACGGCCAAGCACTCTTTGATTTGAAGTGAATACCTCATGACGCGGATGACAGAGTTTTGTGTCAACAAATTATGGCCACGGACTTTATTTGAATTTAATATCTGATGGAACGGCTGAGAATGTTTCGTGTCAAAGGAGAGTTGCTACGGACTCTTTTATTTGAAATGAATGTCGTATGGTTCTGTGGCAGAGGAGATGACCATGGGCTCTTTGATTTGAATGAATACTTCATGGCGTGGATGAGAAAGTTTCGTGTCAACGGAGGCAGGCCACAGGCTCTTTTAGCTGAAGTGAATCCCTCATGATGCAGCTGAAAAAAGCTAAGTGTCAGTGGAGAGAGGCCACGGACTCTTTGATTTAAAATGAATACCCCAGGACGCGCCTGAGAAAGATTCGAATCAACGGAGAGTGTCCACGGTTTCTTTGTGTGAAGTGAATACCTTTTAGCACGGCTGAGGAGTTTCGTGTCAACAGAGAGTGGCCACGCACTCTTTGATTTGAAATGAATACCTCTTGGCGCGGCTGAGACAATTTGGTGTCAACGGAGATAGGCCGAGGACTCTTTGATTTAAAGTGAATAACTTATGACGCAACTGAGAACATTTCATGTCAACTTTGTGTTAAATACCTCAGGGCGCAGCTAAGAAAGTTTCGTGTCAGCAGAGAGTGGCCACGGACCCTTTGATTTTAAAGTTGAAGTTGAAATAATAACTATGATAGAACACAAAATATCTGATGACTCATTTTAGCTCATCTTTTATCATTAGCCCTTTCACCTAAACCAACCCGTACAGATACTTTGGCAAGCAGTGCAGATGCTGACGAGCTGTCTCATCAGGATCTCACTGTCTGCCATTCTATTATTGCTTTTTGACTGAAACCCCTATTTGCAACAATGTATTTGTCGAAATTCAGAGATGGAAGAGTCCATGTCAGAAACCAGAAGGTTAAACAATGCACACACACACACACACACACACACACACACACACACACACGCACGCACACATATACACACACATGTGCACGAGCACACAAAGAGTCCCTTTTTAAAATAACACACCTGTGTCAGGGTCGATCGATTGGAAGTCCCATAGCGCTCTTCCATTGACAATATCTAGACCGCCACGTACACGGAGAAATATTCCAAACTCTTCAGTCAAATTGATACTCATCTGAAACAGCACAGTATACCTAAAATTAGTAAACGCACAAAACTTGGCCGCATCATGCGAAAAAGGGCTTTCGAACATGCGCAAAATGTGCAGATTTAGATCCTCCTGTACATGCCCAAAGTATCATCCAAGCCTTTGTTCTCCATTCATACCTTCTTTATGTTCAATAATTCTGTAAGCGAACAGTGAAGGCCCTGATCAGACTACGTGGATGCGCTGCTTTATCAAGGCCTTCACTGTCTGCATATATCCGAAGACACGTTTTCGAATGGAGGGCCCAGAGTATACTTGAAATTAATGAACCATCAAATGAACATCAATGACGGATTAGCATAGGGTTTATTTCGTCTCAATTTTATGTTGCTGTAACTGAGTTTTTATTTTTTGTATAATTACATTAACTGCAGTCACTGCGTGTGGCTTTTGTGTTTAATTACATATACTACTGTCACTATGTGTCTATTTTTGGGTATAATTACATATACTACTGTCTCCGCTCTGCTGTCACTGCGTGTGTGTTTTGGGTATAATAACAAATACTGCTGATACTGAGAGTATATTCATGTGTATAATTACAAATACTGTTGTAACTGTGTGTGTGTATTTTGTTTAAATATACTTCTGTCACTTAATGTATCTTTTAGTGTAAATATATTGCTGTCGCTGAGTGTGTCTTTTTGTATATAATTATATATACTGCTGTCATTGTGTATATCTTTCGTTGTCACAGGCTGCGTTTATCTTTATATGCTGACACTGCGTTTGTCTTTTTGTGTATAATTACAAATACGACTGTCACTAAATGAATAGCGTGTCTTTGTGTGTAAAATCACATATATGCTGTTACTGCGTGTGTCTTTTTGTGTATAATTACAAAATATGCTGTCCCCTGGCTGTTTTCACTGCTGTCACTGCGTGTGCCTTTTGGGTATAATAACAAATACTGCTGACACTGAGTGTATATTCATGCGTATAATTACAAATACTGTTGTAACTGTGTGTGTGTATTTTGTTTAAATATACTTCTGTCACTTAGTATATCTTTTAGTGTAAATATACTGCTGTCACTGAGTGTGTCTTTTGTATATAAGTATATAAACTGCTGTCATTGTATCTTTTTGTTGTCACACGCTGTCGCATAACGTGTCTTTATGTGTAAAATCACATATATGCTGTCACTGCGTTTGTCTTTTTGCGTATAATTACAAATACTGCTTCACTGAATGTATTTTCTTGTGTATAATTACAAACTCTGCCGTCAATGAATGCGTCTTTTGGTTTATAAAAAAACTGCTGTCATTGAGTGTATCTTTTTGTGTAAATATACTGCTGTCGCTGAGTGTGTCTTTTTCTTTTAATATACTGCGGTCACTGAGTGTGTCTTTTTGTGTATAATTACATATATTGCTATTACTGCATGTGTCCTTTTTTATATAATTATATATATATTGCTGTCACTGACTGTGTCTTTTTGTGTATAATTACACATACTACTGTCACTAAGTGTGTCGTTTTTGTCTATAATTGCATATACTGCTGTCACTGAGTGTCTCTTTGTATAATTACATATACTGCTGTCACATTTTGTGTCTGCTGTCCCTGGGCTTGTCTTTTTAGTGCACAATTACATAACACTGCTGCCACTCTGTGAGTCGTTTTTTTGTATAATTTCATATACTGCTGTTACAGCGTGTGGGTATTTGTATTAAAGTACATATACTGGTGAGTGTTTTTGTGTGTGCGTGTGTATAAATATACTGCTGTCATTGAATGTGTCTTTATGTGTATAATTACACATACTGCTGTCAATGAGTGTGTCTTTTTATATTTAATTATATATACTGCTGTCACTGAGTGTATCTTTAAGACAAAATATTCTGCTGTCACTGAGTGTGTCTTTTGGTATATAATTACTTTTTAATGCTGTCACTGAGAGTGTCTTTTTTTTTTAATATACTGCTGTCACTGAGTGTGTCTCTGTGTGTATAATTACATATACTGCTGTCAATGAGTGTGTCCTTCTGTGTATAATTACATATACTGCTGTAACTGAGTGTGCTTTTTTTGTGTATAATTACATGTACTGCTGTTACTAAGTTTGTCTTTTTGTATATAATTATATATAGTACTGTCACTGAGTCTATTTGTGTACAGTTACATATACTGCTGTCACTGTTTGTATCCTTTTGTGTATGATTACATATACTGCTGTCACAGTGTGTATGTGTGTGTGTGTGTGTGTGTGTTTTGTGTAAATATACTGCTTCCACTAGTTGTGTCTTTTTGTGCATAATTACACATACAGCTGTCAATGAGTGTGTCTTTTTGTGAACAATAACATATACCGCTGCAACTGAGTGTGTCGTTTTGTGAACAATAACATATACCGCTGTCACTGTGTGTATCTTTTTCTGTAAATATACTGCTGTCACTGAGTGTGTCGTCTTGTGTATAAATGCATATACTGCTGTCAGTGAGTGTTTTTTTTTACATATAATGCTGTCACTGAGTGTGTCTTTTTTGTGTACAATTACATATATTGCTGTCACTGCGTGAGTCTTTTTGGGTATAATTACATATACTGCTGTCAAGCAGTGTGGTTTTTAGGTTTAATTACATATACTGCTGTCACTGATTGTGAGAGTGTCTCTTTGTATAAATATACTGCTGTCATTGTTTGTGCCTTTTTGTGTGTAGTTACATACACTGCTGAAACTGAGTGTTTTTTTTTTTTTTTGTTTTTTTTTGTATTTAATTACTTATACTGCTGTCACTGAATGTGTCTTTTTGAGTATAATTACACATATTGCTGTTACTGAGTGTGTCTTTTTTTGTGTTTAGTTACATACACTGCTGTCACCGAGTGCGTCGTATTGTGTATAAATTACACATATTATTGTCACTGAGTGTGTCTTTTTTTGTTTAAACACATATACTTCTATCATTGAATGAGGCTTTTTGTGTGTTGATATTATTGTCCTCCAGGGCACCCTCAAACTAGCAGCAGATTGTACTGATCTTACTCATTTGTCACTTTGCAACATTTCCCAGAGTGGGGAAAATCTTTGGAATTTTTGCACCTGTTACACACAATACTGGTTCCGCTGAACCCGGATATACCCTGTCTTTGCAAACGGTGTAGATCCAGTTTTAAAAAGCCAACATCTGGATCTTCACTGTTTGCCATTCAGTATGTGGATTAATGTCATCAATCTGGATCAAGTAATCTGATTGGCTAAAAATTTGAAGTGGGGGTGGCATCTTAATTTATTCATTATAGGAATGGTTAAGAGTATACCTGTAAATAACTTCTGTCCATTTCAAGTTCGTGTGTGTAATTTCCAAACCCAAATGTACCGACCCTAAATGCTCGTGGGTTGAGATCCGGATCAAACGAATGCTCTATGAAAACTCTCTGAGCAGGTGCAGTGGCATTTGGATCGTTCTCAAATCTTATTTTGTAATTTAATCTGGTTGACTTTGCCACAAATCTTGCTGCTCCGTATCCTACAGGACCAATAATGTCGTTCTGAAACACATAGGAAAGCCATTCAGATAACAAGCTTATATACCCATGAGCATTCACCTGAATTCATTGTAAAGTCTAATAAGGATTAAAACATAGTTGCTACTCCGCTCGCATGTTACCCAGTTGTCCAACTGACGAGCAGGTTTCATAGGGACTGGATACAGCTGGAGATTTTCTGTCATTTTATAAATGACAACTACTGTGACTTTTCTCGCAAACTACACTGTTTATATGAAGAGACTTAATAAACCGAGTCTCCGAGTTTCGTTCATTTGCGTGTTCTTTATTTCCAAAGGCAACCTTTTAAGTTTTTATTTTACTTCACTGCAGCAGGTTTTAAGTGCCGTGTGACAGCTTTAAAACGTCTCTCTTACTTCTTCATAGTGCATATTGCATCACTGAGCCCATTCTGGTTATTTTTAATGTGGAATACTGCTTTCAAAAGCCGGTGTTAGTGGGGGTGTATATAGCCTCACAAACTCTCACTGCTTACATGAAGAAATGTAATAAAACCGAGTTTACGACTTTCATCACGAAAACATACCTATGTAATTTTGACCCCCTTAAACCCCTTCAAAAGCCGGTGTTAGTGGGGGTGTATATAGCCTCACAAACTCTCACTGCTTACATGAAGAAATGTAATAAAACCGAGTTTACGACTTTCATCACGAAAACATACCTATGTAATTTTGACCCCCTTAAACCCCACTTTTATATAGTAAAACTGGGGTTTACAGGGGTATACATTATTTTTCTTATTTCTGCTCAAAAACATAGATTGTGGGTACTTGTTAGAACCGCCTCGGCCAGGCGGTTCTAACGAGTACCCACAATCTATGTTTTGAGCAGAAATATGAAAAAATATCAGAATTTTTATCTGAAAACTTTCAGTTTTTGGTGGTGAAATTTTAAATATATTTGAATAGGCGTGTTTTCGTAATGTATCCTTTTGTGTGTTCTTTGTTTTCAAAGGCAACCTTTTGTATTTCATATCTTTTTGCTCTCATGCACACCAACCCCATTTGAAATGCATCTTCTCTAAAAGGAAATCATTTGCTCCCAAATTGAGCAAAATTTTCCGTTTAAAGTAGATCCATTTTGCAGAAGGGAGATACTGGACCCCTTTTTAGAAGGAAATAAAAACAATTTGACAGCAGTACCTCCCTTCCCTTAAAGTTCATACAGTCCCTTAAAAGTCAAGTACCTAAGATATGATCTGATCGTAAATATTTTCATAGTATAGGCACTGTACACTAAAAGATAACTTGGGCTGTAAATAAGACTTAAATGAGGCTATAACCATTTTAGTCTGGAGACCCCCAAACAGTGTAAACCCAGATCAGATGCCACAGAATGCAGCATCTGATCAGGGTCTCCATTGCCTGCAAATAGATTAGCCGTGTTTTCTCTTGGAATATCTAAATCGCATAGCCTGACATACCTAAAATTCGACTCTTTCAATATATAGTGTGGGGGTAGTCTATTCAGTCTAAACTGAGACGAAAACTGCACTATTTTACACATGGGAATGTGATACAGTTGCTATTCCGATGCTTAAAGATTGCATAAAAAGGTAAACGACGTATTAAACGCATACGAAAGCAAATCGTTTGTTCAAACATAAGAAAAGAGCTGCTATGATAACATCGAGCAAATTGTCAAGGGTTCGTAACATTATTTGGCTGTTATTTACGACATTTATTGTTATGTTTTGAAATAGATTCATGTACCTATTGCCGGTATAATGGTCACTAACATGTCAAAAACTCTTTCTTAAGGGTACTCGACAGATTTTCTGCCTTTTTATACAAGGAAGACAACTATTATTACTTCCTATTTGCACACCTGCACATCAAGATCCTCCCGAAAACGGTACCACTCTACAAGGAAATAATTTGCTCCCCTTGGGAGCAAACATAGTTCTTTCCTTTTAGAGTAAACGCTTTTCAGAAGAGAGAAAAACAATTTTCACGTAGTTATTTCCCCTGTAAGCTTATCAATTCCCCTTCATGTATTTACATCAGCTAATGTCAGTATTAAAACGTACCTTCAGACATGCGTGCCCAGTGAAGATTCAGACAAGCCTGTGCATTCGTGCAGTCTCATCAGAATCTTCTCTAGGCGTATTTTGATAGCCAACGATACAAAGTTTCTTCATGCAGACAGCAAAGACTTTAATCAGACTGCGCGGATGCGTTGGGCGCACATGTCAGACGAAACTTTTTTTCTCATTGCAGTTAATGCCTCTGTAAGACAAAACTAGGAAGTAAAAGACATACCATATTAACATAAATATTCTGACACCTTATGTTCTTACCATACCTGTCCGAACATTTGAATATGTCCATTATACTTCATATATCTGAAGCTATTTTCAATAATTTCTACAAGAAATATAATTTGAGCCAGCGCACGACAAAACCTTCAAAATGGCATGTGTGCCCAGCGAAGACTCAGAAGTCTTCGCTGTCAACATGACGAAAGCTTGGGTACCTAGCTACCAAATGAACACACAGTAAAGACTCTGATCAGACTCGGCGGATGTCTAGGCTGATCTGAGTCTTTGCTGAGTTCACATGCCATTTTGTAGGTTTGTCATGCGCTGGCTAATTTATAATTCTCAGGAGGAAACATTTTCTTTAGAATGCTATCATGCCGCGTGACCAGTGTTGATGATGTAACGTCGCAAAACTTCCTGACGTCATTTGAAAGAGCCTAAAATAGAATCCGGAGAAAAAAATCATTTTATAAGTAGCACTCGTTTGTTTATCGAATTTGCAAATCTCTCGGGAGATATTTCCTGTATTTTAATCTCTGGGTGCATTAACCTCTATTTAATCCATGTTAATGTATCTAAAACACCGCTGGATCAGATGCAAACAGCTTGGACCCTTCTTAGACAACGCATCTGATCTGAGTCAACATGTTTTGTCAAGAACGTCTGTCTGAAAACATAGGGTAAATATCCCTTCCACTGATTCAAGAAGGGCATTTGTCAGTCTCTGTAGGAAAAATGTGCTCAAACACTGGTTAACTACTTAAGAGACTAACCCTACCCAGGAAAAGTGTGGAATGGTACACTGACCGGCTCGACATGTTCCTAATGGGTTGACTGGGTCTTAAAACCTCCTCAACAGCTTGACCTTTTGAAAAGGTGAGTTCCAGACCCTCACGTACCCCTAGACTGGACGATTTTTTTCTAAAAACATGTTTTGAGTCATTTTTAAAAAACAGAACCTCAACCCACTTCCTCCTTCCCCTCCCCCACACCCCCACAACCCCACGAAAGAAAGAAAGAAAAAAATCGACGCAATCGTCTGGTATTATCCGATATAAAAATCTTATTTTTTTTTTTACTTTTCAGATATCCTCATGTTTTATGCTCCAGATTTTAAATATATTATTCTAGTTTAATGTGGTGTCAATAAAATTACCTATATGCAGCAGAACGAGAGGGGAGTAGTTTCCTCTTTTTAGAGTGAATTTCGATTCTCGAATTTCATTTTAGAGTAAATTTCGATTCTCGATTTTCTTTTTAGAGTGAATTTCGATTCTCGATTTTGTGACCAAGTTCCCCAGCGCTATAACACAGCCAAAACTTTACCTAGATGTATATTTTATGCCTCAAAATATTTTTATGTCATTCCCAAACACTTTTAACTGGATTTTAGTAGCTCAGACACTTCCGGAAGGAAAAGTTATGTAGCGCCGTGCAAGGGTACATCCCATTTTTCGCAATTTCCAGTATTCTGCGATATTTAATTATTTAAAACTCGCTTAAAATTCATTCATAAAAGCCAGACTATATACGCTTAACAGGTATATCAATAAATATAAGTATTGTATTCCCAAAATGGAGCCGTGCAACGCTGCGCTACGTTACCCCTATTTAGGACAATTTTTCGCATTTTTGCTCATATTCTGCACTTATATTATTTGTATATTTTGTTAAATATTGATGAGATTTGCATGTTTTTAAATACCAATTTGCAGATATATATGTGTACCATAGGAATATGTCAGCAAATTTTATCAACATAGCACACAAGCCCAGACGGACAACGCCGCGCAAGTATACCCCAAAATTTGTAGATTTTTTCTCCTTTTTTTTTTAGAAATAGTCGCGTTAAAACATGCTTGAAATTACTTTTAAAGTTTTTATGTAACAGTGTACGAAATTAAAGCATTTTTACAGCTAGCCAACTTCACCCTGGATCCCGATGCTACTCTTAATACAGAAATACATAAAAATTCGATTCGCATAAAGGCTCTCAACCCAGTCAATGCATCAAAGTGAAAACATAAAAATCAAATTAATCACTATAATAAACAAAGACGAGTACTCATGGCTAAATCTTTTGTATGCCAGAGCAAATGGAAACCAATAGTTGAACCACGGCGGGCCAAACCAAAGACATATCGTCAAGCCCCAACTCATTGGTTAAAGTTTTACGAAGAGGCTGCCATTGAGTCCGAGGATCGAACCGCCGTCGTGCAATTAAAGAGTGAAGCATAGCCATCAACAATGATTGGGTTGACAACCAGGCATGCAGTCTGCCGCACAACATCCAGATTATAGCCAATTCTTTTATAACGGTTAATAAGTTTCCTGAATTGCTTCGAAAAGTTAGATTTTCCTACAATTTTTCTAAATCTATATACTAAGTCACCGTAAAATTTTGGTTCCGATATACTTTGTTGCAGAAGTGTTTTCAGACTGACGCTATATTTTTCTACCAAGGCATTGTGTCTGCGATAAAATTTCGAAAACGCCTAATGAAGATTAAAATAACGATAGTCCTGCCTAAAAAGTTTGGCAGTAAGGGCTTTATTACGGTAGTTAAAGTCACTAAGATTTGTAGAAGCTATGGCGAATCTAATAAGTTGAGATATGTATACCCCATATGAGGTACGCCGGGGGACATCGCCATCCAGAAAAGGAAAATTGACTATATCAAAATCAAAATCGTCCCGTTTATCATAAATTTTGGTGGAAACTGTACCATAAGAAATAAATAGATTCAAATCCAAAAAACGGTGCCTCGGTATCGGAAGAATTTGCTCTATTTAATTGGACTTCTTTAAGGTATATGCGGTCCATCATTTGGTCAAAGTAAATATTGTCAACATTTAATAAATCATCAAGGTATCTTGAAGTTGAATTGAAAGCCTCAATAATGTCAGCCTGATTTTCCCGTGAGACAGACTTCATAAAATCTCTCTCATAACAAAAAAGGTACAAATCTGCAACAAGAGGAGCATAATTAGTTCCCATCGGAATACCAATAGTTTGCCTATAAAGTTTAGTTCCAAATCTAATAAAAAATATTATCCAAAAGATAAACAAGGGAATCACAGACTTTTTGACACGACCATAAATTGTAATTATTGTATACATCAATCATAATTAATTATTGTATAACTCATCAATGCAACATCTCCGAGAACATAAAAATCACACGAATATAGAGACGAACAACGATGAGTAGTCGACAGCATAAAATAACTGAAATGCTGAAGCAAAAGAAAAGCAGAGCATCTGATGCCAACCGACTCACTTAAAAGTCTTTAGGCCGGAGCCTTCATAGAGTCTAAGGCCCGACCCGCCTGCGTGCAATCAAAAAGGGAAACAAAGATGTTCACCGTGACTGGGTTAACCATGCATGCAGTCGGTCGTATTATATTTATGTTGTACCCAATCTTTATATATCGAAGAATGTTTTAAGGAAATCGAGTGCTAAAATCATTGCAAGCAGATATTTTTCTGAGTTTATATACTAAAAAAAGTTAAGAGAAAAGTCCAGGGAGTGCCACAATCACAAACCGCAAAGTCACCATAAAATTCAGGTTCCGATAGGCCTTGTTGCAGAAGCGATTTAAGTCCAACATTAAATTTGAAACTTAATCGAAATGACGTCTATAAAATTTAGAAAAGGCTTTGCAGAGCTTATGTTACCGATAACCCTGATTTAGAAGTTTGGCAGTTAACAAATTATTTCGAGCGTTGAAGACAGAAACATAAGTAGACACTCTGCCGAACCGAATTAGTTACGAGATATAAATACGAGATGCTTGACGAGGAACATCCCCTTCCAAGTAAGGAAAATTTACAATCTCAAAATCAAAATTATCGCGTTTATCATAAATTTGCATGCAATGAACCCATCTAAAATAGACAAATGCAAATCCAAACACAGGGCTTTAGTTTCAGACGAATTTGCCTTATTTAATTGAAGCTCGAAGGGATAAATTTGACTAATCAAACCATCCAAGTACTTATTATCAATCGTCCAAATATCTAGACGAAGAGCTAAAAGCTTGAATAACTTCAGATTGCTTTTCTTCAGAAAGAGACATCATTCAGTCTCTTTAATAACAAAACAAGAATAGATCAGGTACTAGCGGTGCGCAATTCATACCCATCGGGATACCAACAATTTGTCTAAATAGTTTAGTTCCAAATCTTATATAACTATTGTTAAGTAGAAAAGTGAGAGCTTCACACACTTTCTGATAAGGTATGATTTTTATGTTTTTTTGGAAGAAAAAAAAGCATTTATTCCGTGACATGCAATATAGAGGGTGCCTTTCCTATTTAATGTCCATTCAGTTAAATCATTAAGTTTTCCTTTTATAAGATTATGAGGTAGTGTAGTGTAAAAAGCAATAAAAATTAATTAACTGAGATATATATAAGCTATGTAAGGCTCTTCAATGTCTGGATCGGGATCATCAGCAACAACAACGAATATGTTTTAACATGCTTGAAATTACTTTTAATTAACATTACATAAGCTTTAAATGCATTTAAATGCGAAGATATAAGTTATTAATGGTATAAGGGCTAGGATTCCCTCACCCAATATAGATTATTGATGGTATAAGGGCTATGTTAGGATTTCCTCACCCCTCTGGTTCGGATTCCTGCCCCACCTCGAACACGCCTCATAACACGGATTTATAAGTATCAACAGCAGTAACAACCACTTGTAGCAATAAAAGTCATTAAAACAAGAGTGGCTGCCAGACAGGATAGCTCGCCTGAACTCACGCTTGTCAATCAAATAAAAATAATGAGTTCCTAAAACCTTTGACATAAAATTTTAACATGAAAATTCTAAGACCTTGACCTTGACATGACCTAGGGTGGTAGGGGTGGTACTTGGCAAAAGTTTAGAACTATATGTATAATCATATCAAATCAGAGTTACGATTACATGTTCAAACATATTATAAAGCCAACTTAAAACTAATTAATCAATATACATAGGCTGTGTAAGGGGTTCTAAACTCTGGTTCGGTATCTCGAACCAAGGCTAAATTTTCGAGCACCCCCACCCCACCCCACTCAAAAAAAAAAAAAGAAAAAAAGAAAGAAAGAAAGAACGAAAGAAAAGAAAGAAAAAGAAAAGACATCAAAGTGGTTCCTCTTTTTTTTTTTTGTTAGGATGTTTGGGCATCATAAGAATACTACCTATAGGCATTAAACACTAATATTGGGGATTTCATTTTTTTTTGTTCGGAATCCCGTTTTGGTTCGGAATCCCCGCCCTCCTTCCCCCGACTCCCCAACACGCACACACCGGACAGCTAATGCTCTAGCAATCATAGGGTTAATAGGGTATATAAATTCTTTGAAATTACTTTCCATGATTG
Source organism: Anodontia alba (assembly GCA_964016985.1). Taxonomy (NCBI): domain Eukaryota; kingdom Metazoa; phylum Mollusca; class Bivalvia; order Lucinida; family Lucinidae; genus Anodontia; species Anodontia alba. The sequence goes on from OZ024826.1 coordinate 24,946,030, forward strand.
ATTAAGCAATACTGTTTACTATGCATGTGACATGCTATCGACCAATGAGAAATGTTCCATAGCAAATGAATATCAACCCTTTCATCCCTACAGAGCAATACAGAGATACCTTTGCAAACAGTGCTGATCCAAATGAGACGGCTTGTAATGAGCTATCTTATCAGGAATTATACTGTTTGCCATTCTGTTAATTACTTTTTGACTGAAACCCCTATTTGCAACAATAAATGTGTTCAAATTCAGAGATGGTAGTCCGTATAAGAAACTCAGAGGTGAGAGGGTTAATGTGGTATAATAAGGCTAATTTGTGTAGCTGTATGAGGTGAAACTTACAGGATCTCTTGACCTTATCCAGTCCATAATACCATCGGCTAAATCGCCCATGTCATCTTTGAAATCATCCCAGGCTTTTTCGGCATCATCCACCAAGTCGTCAAATTCATTCTTTAAGTCATCTCCAAAATCTTTCATTTTGTCTTTTAATTTATCATAAGCGTCAGACAAATCTCTCATTGCTTCATCTACTTTGTCACTGATTGTATCTTTCACATCTTGCCACTTCTCGCTTAGCTTGTCTTTGAAATCTTCAAACTGATCACGAGCCGTATCTTTTAGGTCTTCCCAGCTAAAACAGATATATAAACAGACACATTTTGGCACATTATCCGCCAGCAATAAAATGCAAAATAGCCATATTACAATTACGCTGTTATGCCTTATCATTGTATGTTCCTTGGTTATTCTTTTATTCACCTGGAAAGTTGTGCTTTATGACAACCTTTCCTGAGAACGGCATTTATGTTGTGGGGTAGCGAACTTTATAAAGATGTTAATGACGGAAATATTTTATTGTGAGCTAAGCATAGACCAAGATTTTTGTGAAAGCTAATACCTGGCTATAATAATAATGAGCAGTCCATGGAATATAGCATTTGACTAGTCCATGACCTTTCCGGAGCAAAGGAAAAACCTAAGAGTGTCTATGCCCTTGGGCGTAGACAATAATGAAAATCTAAGATGTTGCCTTTGGAAAAAAGGAATGTGAAAAGTCCAGCGAGTTGAAGCCTTTAAAAAAAAGTGGCAATTTATTTTGCTGATTTCTTGGTCTGTGATGAATAAATTTCATTGAAATTATTTTTTCTATGTTGAAACATCTTCCCTCTAGGGAAAAGGTTTTTTGATTTTATCATTCTCAGCACAGAACTAAAGATATCAATTTTTAACAAAGGCACCTAAACTGCTCCCTGCCCACATTCAATGTCACCCATTGTCTACATCATTACACACCAAAAGTAGTTCTCTACAGTACATGTGCAGCACTAAAATAGCCCACAACAATGTATGGAGAGATAAACTTGTCTTTAGAGACGTAAAAATTATCTATAGTATTTATTTTGCAATGAATGAAAACACCTGTGTAGTATACTACTTCAAAACAGTAAGGTACCGTTATTAAAAATTGTAGCATTATGTGCTCAAGTTTCATACTTCATTCAAAACCAGTTTAACCGTTATAGAATGAAATACTTGTAAAATCAAGAAAATACATATAAATATTATCTAACATGGACACATATGGGCCATCACCTAGCAAAATCAATAATGTGGTGGGTCTGTGCGCCATCAAAGACACAGATCAGCCATGACATCCACCCAGTCTGCCAGAATGTTCGATGTACACTTAATAGTAGTTAAGGATCGTAACTTAACTACATGTATTCACTACTGAGGTAACAGGTCATGAAGTTATGGTGTGATTAAATTTGAACTTGGGCAAAGCTTTCACGTGCACCAAGCAAAGACTGAATAGCTAAGGCATTATGAAAGCACACCTATTGAATATAGTGGAATTTTTATGGCTGTAAAATTACAATTTGAGATGAAAATAAAGACATGTTCTTATTTTTCCTCAAAGCATAGCTTTCAAGTACTCATTGGAACTACATTATTGAGTTTTTAACAAGTAGCCACAATATATGTTTAAGAGCAGTAATAAGAAAAATATCTTTTTTTAACTGAAAACAAATATGAATATGAATTGAAGAAGTTTTGCTGCTGACATTTTTAGGTCTAAATTAGCCTGTTTTCAGCAATCATAGGGACATAACTTTATGAGTAATAGCCTGACACTACCAGTCATCCGCGCTTTTATCCCTTGCCTTCTTATATCCTTTCAACGGCGGTTGCGTATTTATGCGTAATTGCTGTCCAACACTTTCTGAACGACTCTCATGGCGAGATTAATACAAGCAATCTTCCAGTTCAAGCAGTATCATTTAATACGGCAGTATGCGAGGTGATAATAGTATCAACACAAGCTCTCTAGCAGATAAAGAAAGGGGCGCGAAAGGCTTGCGAAATAAGAAAAAAAATGGTCAAATTTTCGAACCAAAAATGTTCGGTTTACCGTTGTACCTTTGTACCGCAGTCCCGTCAACACCAATCAAGCGCCGGCTCAAATGGACCAGCATACGAAATGCGCAAGAAAAGACAAATGAAAACGAAGAGAAAGAGACAGAAAGGAGGAAAAAATGCGGGATCAAATCGCAAAAAAAAAAAAAAAAAAAAAAAAAAATCTTCATGCGCATATAATTCCCACCGTGACCCCTGGGCCATGACCTTTCGTGAGTGTAAAAAATTGGGAGTGCTTGATTGTAAAGAATAACATGTCTACTTTTGTTTTAAAGTAAGCTGTGTTTGATTAGTTTCATATGTTGGATTCAGAGTTAAATATCCAACCTTACCCTCATTTTGGCTGCATTTTTCAAAACCCTCGGCCGTTCTATGTATGTTTCAGGAAGATCCTATTTAAAATTAAAAAAAACCTTTTCGATCAAAACTTATGTTGATAAAAAGATAATAAAAAATGCAATTTCAGCAATCAAGGGGATATAACAGATATGACAGCTAGCCAGTTTTCAAACTCATCAGTGCTGTTATCCCCAACATACTTATATGTTTCAGGGTTCTAACTATTATTTTGAAAACTGAAGTAAAAAAAGTTGTCTTCCAGAAAAAGTTGGAGTTTACTTTTATACTTTCCAAAAAGCTGGAGTCAGAGATAAAAAAAAGTTGGAGTAAAATACTCCAAATTTGGCGTTAAACGTTTGTGTTAGTTTGATTGTGGCACTCCCTGGACCTTTCTCTTTCCTTTTTTTCATGAAGACCTTGGTGAAACTCAGGATTTATGATAATGACCGTACAGGGTTGCATAACTCTTTGATCAACATCCCTGAAAACCGAGCTTTTATCCTTGACCTACACATATGTACATTTCAGGAAGATCCCATCAAAACTGAAGGACTTATGATGATGACAAGGTCAGAAATAGGCATTTCAGCAGTCAAGACTCGTAGTTTGACATCGCCAGTTTTCGAAACATCGTAGCTTTTAACCCTGACTTACATATACCTAAGTTTCAAGAGGTTCTGATCAAAACTTAGGCCAAAACGCTGTAACCCGATCGAACCTGTCTCAACCCCCTACCCACCCTAAACTAAAACCAGAGGGCCATTCGTCCTAAAACGCTCTCCTGACTGCTGAAGAAATGTTAAACTTTAGTCTCAGGGCAGGGCCACACAATCCTTGTGGGCAAAAATTTGATGTCAGTGGATACCTTTTGTCATTGTGACCCACTGCTGCAGGTTAAACAGTATCTCTTTGAACTGTTATTATATTTATAATTATTATTTTTAAATTTTTTTCATTATTTTATACATATATATATTCCCAGGGCAGGACACACAACCCACTGGGGTCAGAATTTTGATGTCGACAGATACCCTCTATCATTGTGGCTCACCGTTGCAAGTTTCAGTTTTTTTCCTTTAAACTGTAATTTTCTACATTCTTTTCATTATTTTATACATGAATATAGCCCAAGAGTATGGTCACATAACCCCTGGGGCCAGAATTTTAATGTCATGGATACCCTCTGTCTAGTATTAATATATCACCACAAGATTACTGATTTGCTTTTGCTAAATAATTAAAATTCTAACGCGATAACTTATTTTGTTGCAAATGAAAATAAATATTGAATACCTTTGTTTCTTCTGTTGTTGCGCAGTATAATAAACGTCAAAAGATTGCCTTTGGAAACAAATAACACACTACAGACAAGAAATTGGGAGTCGGTTTTATTGAGACTCTTCATAAGCAGTAATGAAGTAATCCACGAGTGTAAATATTAAACAGAGTATTCCTTGGAAAACCAGAAATAATACACCAATTTAATCGCTGTTTACTACTGATCGCTGACCTGCACAGGCCAATAACTCGCGTCATAAAACTACTTATATGTATCATATAATGTACGAGCAGAAAGTCAATACATTAACGAATAATTAAAAGAAACCAAAAGAATTCTGTGGACATGAAATGCTCTCCGTATCTTTCAGTATTTTTTGGCAAATTCAAGGTCACTCCTGGTTGAAAAACCGGATCGGACACTTTGTCAGCCAATAAAATCTATTTATAGAAATGCTAGATCGTCTTTAAAAAAATCGATTTGCTTCTTACAGTAGGCTCCCGAAAGCGTAGATCTTGACCTGCTTGGGCTTAAAATAATAGATGTGTTTCTACTAACCCGACTGACCCTGTTTTTGACAACAGACTCTGCGGTTTGATTTGGCTTTTCTAACATACTGAAGTTTGAAGGGTATCGGGAATCGTAAATTAAACTGTAAGATCAAGTCGATGTGAATTTGTCACAATGGTTGTTGCAAACACTCGCTTTATCATATTTTTTTCACAAGTGTGCCATTTGAGGTATTAATACTGACTGTAAAAATAAAACAAATGGCGGCAATCACATGGTTCAGCAATCTACACACAGGTACTCTGCACTCGGCGTCTGCATTCATCTGCTTATCTTTTCTGGGGCTGTCTACTTTGCTTCTTTCGGTGGGAGTTAATAGTCTTGCAAAAGTCGTTTCGCCCACTGCCCGCCCCGCCCCCACATCAGTTATGCAAAACTGGTGGATCTTGGGAGTGTTACGTACTGCATGGGTTCACAACGTTATTCACGTCACCCTCAGTCATGCTCCATAAGTGGCATAAAATTCATTCTACGTTTATTTTAGACACCTCACTGTAAATGAATATACACAGAGACCAACAATTTCGTTTCCATGTTAAAAGTCGAGAACAAGACAAAAGTCGAACGTGGGAACTGCGCGCGCAAGTGAGTAGTTTCCTTTTAGATTTTTCGTTCTGTCCCCAGTTTTTTTCAATAGACTGTTTCGAAAAGAACAAAGAACTCACTACACATTGCATACTAATATCTACATTAGTTACTTGAAAATATGCTGTCAAAACAATAGGTTTTGGCATCGTGAGTAGTAATGACAGTGCACATTGTCAATTTTTTAACGGTTTACAAGGTTTGAGAAGGATGATTTGTAAACAGATATAAAGCTGCACAAAAATGTGAGAATAAAACATTTGATAAGTATTTGAGGTTTAGACGGTTCTCTTCCAACACACCATGTGAACAAAAAAATTTTTTTTCGTGTTTTTGTAATGTTTATTTTACAAACGAACGTACCTTTTCCCTCACATTTATTGTGTATAGTTCGAAACCGTTTTTGTTATATCTAAACACTGCGTTCTTAAAACGGAATATGCAAAATAAAAACAGCAAAAAAAAAAACAAAAAAAAAAAAAAAAAAAAAAAAAAAAAACGGTTCATTTACGTCCCGTTATAGAACAGCTTCAACCCTCTACATTTCCTTATATAGTTGATATATATCAAAAAAGTTCAGAAGGGACAAAACCAAAACAAATTTATCTACAAACGGTACGATTCTTGCATTCTGCATGCCATCTTTCTATGATGTTTAATGAAGATACATTGAACGTGTTTAAAGTTATTGAGCGGACTCCATTTTGTCACAGAAAATGCTACTAACACAATGTAAAGGAACACGAATCAAAAATATATATCCAACAGTTATGGTTCTTGTGCTCTGCACGTCGTTCATTGTTGGTTAATATATTGTGAAGTTTCGTGAAGGTATCTTAAACGGTTTTCAAGATAAAAAGCGGACGCAATTTCGACACAGAAACTGCTATTTACAATAGCACTAGCCATGAGTACTCGTCTTTGTTTATCATAATGAATGATTTGGTTTTTATGTTTTCCTTTGATGCACTGACTGAATTGGGAGCCTTTATGCGAGCCGAATTTTTATGTATTTCTGTATTAAGAGTAGCATCGGAACCCAGGGTGACTTGGCCGGCTGTAAAAGTGCTTTAGACCCCAAGGCGGCGTATTCCACTGACCGTTCTAAGGCGGTAGTCTCGGTGTTAGTCTTACTCTTTGTTGCTTTGTTGTTTATTTAATGAGGCGATTTGCTTTAAATCTCGCATTCTGTTATTTTGTTCTTGTGTTTTTCAGTCCTTTTAGCACTGCGATTACCTCGCTTTGGGAAGAGAGAGCTAATCTTACCGTTTCGTACGTTTGTTCGATTTGCGCTTGTTTGGTTTTGTTTGCATCATTCTTCTCTTTATGTCTGGGAAGGGCTGCGGCTTGTGATTGTGGCACTCCCTTGACTTTTCTGTTACCATTTGTAAACAGCTTAACGCACTAGCTATAGCTATATTGTTCATATTCAGGCCGAAGGGTCTTAAGCAGAAAAGTACGTTTTCTCCATTTTTGTGCTTTTAGGAAGCTGTTCCCTACCCTAGACGTTGCATGATGTATACTTTACAAAGCTAGTAGCTCAGAAGTTTGGGTGCATTTTGGCTCTTACAAGAAAGCAATAAGCCCCCAAAGCTGGCTTCCTTTCACTTCTAAATAACTCTAAACTATAGTATGTATTGTGGTATTTATAAACTGATGAATGCTTATGTTACAGTCCTTCCTTAAATATATAAACAGACAGTGGTCATACCAAAACCTGTTAGACAGGTTTCTCAATACTTGTACCTTGCAAAACATGTAACCCTAGCATTGGAAAGATATACGGCTAAAGTTTTGCATATATAAAGCTCTGAAATTGGTTCATACAAAACCGCTGTATAGCTATGCGAAACTACTTGCATTTTGGAGAAACGCATGCACCTTGCATGATACTGATTTAGAGCTTTGCCAAGCAACTTAAGTTCTATTAAGCGCACGGTACACATGTACATACAAACAGGTAAAATACAAATAATATACATCCAACTCACGATAAAGTATCTGTACAGTTGATGTCTGAATATAAAATAGCACTGATTGTTTAAAATTCTTGTCGTGATTTGTAAAACGGGGTGTATTTTATGGAATTGCGATGAAAATTTTAGTTTACGGAAATTACGCCTATTAATTTTGCTTAATCCTCATATATTCTTACCCAGTATAGTATGTCAACAAAGTTTTTGAAATTATCGACATGAAGAAATGCGCGGCGATTCCCCTCAACATGCATATATGCATGTTTAAGATTTAAGTAAGTACAATACAGTATTCTATACGAATATTTCTCATTGAAAAATCTTAAGCACGAACGCCCGAAAAATGTCTGCTAAAATTTAAATGTGTCATTTAAAACGGTTTAATAAATTTTGCAATAAAATGTTTCCTTACAGGTTTATTGTAGCGCCCATACTAGACGAAACATCAAGCATTTTTGGAATTATCCATTTTTGTATACATTCTAATAAAGGCTGTAGAAAAATGGTAGAATTATTATTTGAAACACGGTTTGCATTCGAATTTAAAATTGATGTCAGACAGGAAAACGGGATACTCTCTCTTAAATGGAAAAATAATCGGAATATTTCTAATGATGTCATGATTGCATGTGTACATGCTAAAATATACATTCTGCTTTCTGCTTTTTTTTTCTTTCTTTTTTATGATTTTGGCTTGAATAAACAAGGTTATATATTGCGGCAGACTGCATGCCTTGTTGTCAACCCAATCATTGTTGATGGCTATGCTTCACTCTTTAATTGCACGACGGCGGTTCGGGCCTCAGACTCAATGACGGCCTCTTCTTAAAACTTTAACCAGTGGGTTGGGGCTTGACGATATGTCTTTGGTTTGGCCCGCCGTGGTCCAACTATTGGTTTTCACTTACTCTGGTATACAGTAGAATTAGCCATGAGTACTCGTCTTTTTTTATTATAGTGATTAATTTGATTTTTATGTTTTCGCTTTGATGCATTGACTGAGTTGGGAGCCTTTATGCGAACCGAGTTTTTATGTATTTCTGTATTAAGAGTAGCATCGGGACCCAGGGTGAAGTTAGCTACCTGGAAAAGTGCTTTAAGCCACACCCTCCCCACCCCCACACACACCCGGTGGTTTGCTCTACCGACCGTTCTAAGGCGGTGGTCCCGGTGTTAGTCTTACTCTTTGTTGCTTTGTGGTTTATTCTACGAGGTGATTTGTTGTATGTCTTTCCGTGTGTCATTTTGTTCTTGTGTTTTTCAGTCCTTTTAGTATTGCGATTACCTCGCTTGGGGAAGAGAGAGCTAATCTTAGTGCTTTTCGTACGTTTGTTCGGTTTGTGCTTGTTTAGATTTGTCGGTTTCCTCTTCCTCTTGGGGTCTGTGAAGGGCTGCGGTCTGTGATTGTGGCACTCCCTGGACTTTTCTTTTACCTTTTTTTTATATATATTTAGAATTTGTGAAGTATCAACTGGGCTTCCATAAAAACGTGCAAGTTTTCGTAAAATGCACTGCATGCATAGCTGCTATACAGTCGTTATATATACAGATATGTCCAGGTTTTCTTTCTGTATCGAAATAAATCGTATATCTTTCTGATGCTAGAGTTAGCAATTATAGCAAACATTGAGTCCGTACTATGTTATTAAGACAGAAAAGCTCATCTGACATCGCGCGTGTCCATCATATAAAAATGTGCGCCTATGTTGAAGCCTCGCCAAGAACAGACAAGACCATGGTTGTTCAAGCACTATTTTGCACTGGTATGAATGTTTTGAATCAGCTTAATACACTTGCAAAATTTCTTTGGGCTGACTTGACAACATGTGGAACTATTTTTTTAGCTTTTCATAATCAAACTATGTTACCTTTCTGATACTTCATCTTTAAGATTTTCCCAATTTTTGTCTATATCATCCTTTATGTCCTCCCACTTTTTCTTCACCTCGTCTTTAATGTTATCCCACTGATCAGACACTCTCTCCTTAACATCTTCCCAAGTATCCTTCAGAGTATCTTTTACATCATCCAATCGGTAACGTAGGTCTTCCTTCAAGTCTTGCCATTTATCACCTACTTTATCTGATAAATCGTCGACGTAGTCTTTAAAATCACCCCATTTTTCTTGAGCAGTATTTTTAACTTTACTCCAGGCATCTTTCACCATTTCCAAGCCTTTATCAAAAACATCTTTAGCGACATCATACCTGTTCTTCCATGTCTTTTTAATATGCTACAAATACAATATAAATTGTTTTAAAACAACAACGTACCGGTCATATGCTAAAACTGCACATTGTTTTATCAGCTACAAATATAACATCTAATCTTATGGCAAGCCTGAACGACTTATTTATCCGAAATGTTGTAAGACCTAACGCCTAACCATACTAGTCCTTAAGTTTTTGACCAACTCCATTTGACTGTATGGTGTGTCTAAAACTACTGGATAAGTGACAAAATGTGCAGACTCCGCGGCGTCTGAATGGGTATACACCGTTTGCTCAGGCATGTTTGTCTCAATCCTCAAGGTAAATGCGGTACATTTATATATATTCGATTCTTTATGACTGTCATCCAAAATTGCATTCTCCAATAGTTTTTTTCAAAGACTATTAAAGGCTGAAAATAATGTTCAAACAAGAAATGCCAATAAGCAGTGCTTATAAGATACGCCCCCGCCCCTCCCCAGCATAAAACACACAGTAGTAACAGGTTTCAGATTAAGCATAATTTCTTTTACAGTGCATGATATTGAGCAAAAACAAAATTTTCATAATAACATAGGGCCATCAATGTGTTTTAATTTTGCTATATTTGACGCTTAACAATCCGTACCTAGTCTGGTCAACGTCAATGCATATGCTAAACTTGGTCAAATTCCATTACTTTGTTCCCAAGATATTGAACGGAAACGAAATCTGACAATAACCAAGGGCCATAACTTGGTTGTATATTTGCGAAAATAGATGCATAACAATCCCCAAAGTACAGCTGGTAAACGTCGATGCATAAAGAAACTTTGATCAAATTACATCAATTTGTTCACAAGATATTGAGTTCAAACGAGATTTTGACAACAGCCAAGGACCGTAACTATGTCGTAAATTTGCGAAAAATGACGTGTAACAATACCAACCTAGACCTGGTCAAGGTCAACGCATATGCAAATTTGATAAAATTCCATCAATTAATTCACAAGATATTGACCGGATACGAAATTTTGACAACAACCAAGGGCCATAACCATGTTATAAATTTGTGACGACCTATAAAAGGTTAACGTATATGCAAATTTGATCCAATATCATCAATTTTTCACAAGATATTGAGCAGAAACGAAATTTGACAACAACCAAGGGCCATAGCCATGCTGTAAATTTGTGAAAAATGAAGCCTAACAATCCCAATGTCGATCTGGTCAACGTCAATGCATATGTAAGATTTGATCTAATTGCATCACTTTGTTTTCAAGATATTTGGCGGAAACGAAATTTTGACGATTATCAAGGGCAACTGCTCCGATGAAAATTTGTGAAAATTGACAAGTAACAATCCCAACCTTGATCTGGTTAAGGTAAATGCATATGCAAAATTTGATTAGGCGGAAACGAAATTGTGACAATAGCCAATGGCCATAACTCTGTTGTAAAATTAGAAAAAAAATAAGGCGTAACAATCCCAACCTAGATCTGCTTAAGGTCAATGCATATGCAAAATTTTATCAAATTCCATCACTTTATTAACAAGATATTGAGCGGAAATGAAATTTTTATAACAATCAAGGGCCATAGCCATGTTGTCATGTTGCAAACGTTGACGCGTAACAATCCCAATGTAGATATGGTCAAGATCAATGCATATTAAAATTTAGTCTAATTCTGTTAATATGTTATCAAGATATTGAGCGAAAATGAAATTCTAACGCTAATCGAGGGCCATTATTCTGTTGTAAATTTGCGAAAATTGACGCGTAAAACTCACAACCTAGATGTGGTTATGGTCAATGCCTATGCAAAATTTGACCAAATTCCATCGATTCGTTTACAACATATTGAGCGGAAACGAATTCTGACACTAACCAAGGGCCATAACTCTATTGTAAAATTGCAAAAACATGACATGTAACAATCCCAATCTAGACCTGGTCAAAGTCAATGCATATGGAAAATGTAATCAAATTCCATTAATTCATTCACAAGATACAGTACTGCTAAGACTAAAGTTACACCCTAGTGCACATGGTGTTCACTACGTTTAGGCATGTTGTTCACTAATAGTGAAATTCAGAGTGGACTACAATGCACTACAAGTTCTTAATTTGTTAACACGATGTGCATTCCATATCTTCCTACAAATGTAAGGTCTGTCAAACTTCTAGTTCAGACAAATAAAAGTTAATGCATGTATGGGTGCTCTTTAGAATGAATGAATGAATGAATGAATATTAACAGATTATTCAGTATGATTTTCGAAAGAATATTAATAGTTTAATCTAAGAATTAATTAACTAATAACGATAATAATAAAATGATAATTAATTGATTAAAATCAAAAAGTTTTTTTTATTTCCAAATAAGTAAAAAGTGTTGTAATTAGTTTTAGATAATTCAATATGATTATGAAACGAATATTAATAATTTAACCTAAGAAAACATATGTAATGAATAAATGTAAAAAAGTGTTATATTTAGTGAATGATAATTCAGTACGATTTAAAAAGAAGACCAATAGTTAATCTAAGAAAACAAACTTGTTGATTAATTAAGGTTGTATTTAGTTAAAGATAATTCAATACAATTGTTGAATAAAAAATTATCATCTTATCTGAAGAAAACATATGAGAAACTTTAATTAAATACAAGTAATTTGAAAAGACAGAAATGAATGACTGGATAAAAAAAATACTATTTTATGATAACCATCATTTGAAGAAAGAAAGAAAGAAAGAAGCATATGGATAATGAATATAGAGGAAAGACCTACGTCATCCACTTCTGAAATTCAAAGGCCATTCTGCATACCTCCGTTATTAAATTAGGTTATCCTTTGACATTTGTTAGGATAGTAAATAAAGATACCTATTCTTTAAGGTGATCTAAGTAACAAATTACTAATTAATACTATCACCCTAGATTAAAGAAACCTGTTAATCAGAATGCAATCAAGTGTGTTTATTAAATGCTTACCACACACCATGATATGCGGCGTCTGATCTGGGTCTAAACTATTTGTCAATGTTCCTTTTCTGGCATTAATGTGTTATATTTATTAAATATTACAGTGTTTTAAGCAACCTTCAGATATGTGCCCTTTGTAGACCAAGACCCCATTGCGCTCTCTGAGCGAGGTCTATGCTCTTTGCTTACTGTGTTTTACAGATCTGATTGTTAAGATCAGTATGTGCAGATGCTTATGTTAAGCAATACTCCTGATCATTCTGTGCCTAAGGACAGTTTTGTCTGGGTATAAAGTACACACAATGCTTGTCATAATTTCCTTCTGCACCAGCATACGGCGTTTACGTTTCACAGTTAATCCGTTACGCCAGAACCTGTTCAAATTATCAGGACTTCATGGAGCGTGGAAAAGCGCTCACTACAAAGTTGTTGAGCCAGGGGTATAAAAAAAACCAAACTGGTAGCAATACTCAGGAAGGTCTATAGGAGACATCATGGTCTAGTCAATCCCTACAATGTGGCAGTTTCCAGAACTGTTTCTGATGGTTTTGCCAGTGACGCGCCATAAGTAGACTTCCCAAATCCCCGACATACGCTTCTATCTATATTTCCTTCGTTCTGGCCTATGGGCATGGTGGGCGAAGCTTGCTTTCCAAGTAATGCTTACTATCCGCGGACGCCTGATTACACCCTTTGTTCTGGGGTCCATGTCTGTTGGTCTGAACATTCTGATTCGTCATTCGTTTATGGATTTATGAGTTTGGATTACGGCTTTGGTACCATGACCGCAACTACTTTCTAATAGTATTTGGGTATATGATAAGAACAGAAATACTGTAAGTTTAGGGGGTTATTATTATTATTATTATTATTATTATTATTACTGGTGATTTAGTAATTTAGTCCACTATATCAAATTAAAACAGCAGTTTGAAACCAGTCTGCAAAGCTAACTAAGACCATCAGCTGGACAGAGGTGTACAAGCAGGACAGTTCTTTCAAGACAGGTATATAAATAGCTTTGGGCTATTTGTTCACAGCATAAAGACAACTTCAAACCGATTTCATAAACTTAGGAGAGTGCTGTTGTACGAATTTACATAGTATTTATCAGTTAAACCCTTAGCACTTGGTGTAGTATATTGCCAGTATATACTATAGTAAACCCTTTACAGAGCCCCTAGCATAAAATACATACCTGGCTATTTATAATTATATTTGCCTCTTTGATAGCATCAGTATTAAAGTAGCAGTAAAGCTGGTCACTTACCGAATGTATTGTTCTTGTACTAGTTCCACATACAGTATATTAAAAGTATATAATCTTAAATGAGTTACTTTTATTGTGGTTAAATCCAGGGACTCTAGTGTTGGCCTAACACTCGGTCACTACATATTTTGGCGACGAGGTCAAAATACTGGAACTAATTTGTTTAAATACAGACAGAAACGAGGACTTTGCAGTCAAATACGGATAAGTCGTTTAAATACGGAGTAGTTTGGATTAAATTAGTTCAAGATGGCAGTAGCTCTGCATGATCTTCAACAACTTCAGCCATTTGATAGTTCAAGCACTAGTGGAATAGGTCCGAGATGGAAAAGATGGATCAGAGCATTTGAACTCTTCGTAGAAGGAAAAGGAGTAACGGATGTTGGTCAGAAGAAAAGTTTATTACTGTATTGTGTTAGAATGGATGTACAAGACGTATTCTATACTCTACCGGCAGGAGATGGACGACGATTACGCTAAAGCGAAGGACGCTTTGAATAAACATTTCAATCCACTGTCGAATGTTCCATTCGAACGTCATAAATTCAGAATTACTTCACAGAATGAAGGGGAGACAGTAGAACAATATACTGTACGTTTGAGACAGAAAGCTGAAACATGTGAATTTGGAGACGCAAATGCTGTGAATATCCAGATAAGAGACCAGATTATCGAAAAATGTAGGAAACATGAGCTACGACGAAAGCTGCTTGAAAAAGGGAGAGCCTTAATGCTGCAACAAGTTCGAGACATTTCCAGAGCGTTTGAAGACTCGGAACAACAGGCATCGACTATAGAGGGGGGCAGTCCAGGAAATAAACAAACTGTCCGTGAAATCTAAGACCGGAGGAATGAAATCGAAATTCAGAACTGGTCCCCAAAAACCAATGAAAGTAATTTGTTATAGCTGTGGGCTTGAAGGATATATGAGAAAAGACCCCAAATGTCCTGCAAAAGGAAAACAATGCAGAAAATGTAAGCAGTTAAACCATTTTCAGGAAATGTGTAGAGCACAAACTTTTAGGGAAAAGAAAGGAGAGAAAAAGAATAAAACAAGGCGTATGAAAGTTAGACAAGTTGAAGAAAATAGTGATCAAGAAAGTGGAGACTATACATTTGTAGTGTCGAATGATCATGACAGTGACAATTCGAAAATCTTGGTGGAAGTAGCAGGTGTAAATTTGGATATGCTGATAGACTCAGGTGCGAGTTGTAACATCATAGACAGGGAAACATGGGAAAGATTGAAAAGCATGAAAATTAAATGCAAATCAAGCACACAGACAAAGAAAATATATGCATATGGAAGTACACAATCACTTAAGTTGGCTGGGACATTTTGGTCTAAAGTGAGTCATGGGGACAAAATATTTGAGGATATTGAGTTCTTAGTAATAGAAGGACAGAGAAAACCATTACTGGGTCGAGACACTTCAATTAAACTTGGACTGTTAAAAATCGGACCATCTGTTGTAAATTCGTTGGATACTCAGTCAATGACAAAAGACCAAATCATTGATAAATACCCAAAATGTTTCGAGGGATTTAAAAAGTTAAAGGATTTTCAGCTTGACATTCCGATCGACCCAAATGTTGAACCAGTTATCCGAAACGTAAGACGGGTTGCTTTTAATCTGAGAGAAAAGCTTGGTTATAAGCTGGATGAACTTGAAAAATTGGATATTATTGAAAGAGTAAATGAACCAAGTCGATTTGTTTCGCCAGTTGTTGTTGTGCCAAAGCCTGGAGGGGACATACGTTTATGTGTAGATATGCGCCAAGCGAACCAATCGGTTAAACGGGTACGTCATTTTATTCCTGCGATTGACGAATTACTTCAGGACATGAACGAATCAAGGGTTATGAGTAAAATTGATATCAAGTGGGCATATCACCAAATCGAGCTTAAACCTGAGGCAAGAGAGATAACCACGTTCATAACACACAAGGGACTTAACCGATACAAGCGTTTAAACTTTGGGATCAGCTGTGCAGTAGAAATGTTCCAGAAGGTCATTCAACAGAATTTACAGGGATGTGAAGGAGTCCAAAATATATTGGATGATATAACTGTGCATGCTCCGAATCAGCAAGAGCATGATGAAAGGCTAGAAAAAGTGCTTAATGTGTTGCAAGAAAAAGGAATTACGTTAAATCGTGAGAAAAATGTCAGTTCAATATGCCAAAATTGGAATTTATGGGCATGGTGTTGTCAGAATGCGGAGTCGGACCGTCCGAGGCTAAGGTTTCTGCAGTAATGAATGCGCGAGACCCTACAAGCGTATCTGAGGTACGTAGCTGGTTAGGGTTTGGCTTGGCCCGCCGTGGTTCAACTATTGGTTTTCGTTTACTCTAGCATACAGTAGAATTAGCCACGAGTACTCATCTTTGTTTATTATAGTGATTAATTTGATTTTTATGTTTTCGCTTTGATGCATTGACTGAGTTGAGAGCCTTTATGCGAACCGAATTTTTATGTATTTATGTATTAAGAGTAGCATCGGGACCCAGGGTGAAGTTAGCTAGCTGTAAAAGTGCTTTAAACACCTCCCTCCCCCCCACCCCCCGGTGGTTCGCTCTACCGACCGTTCTAAGGCGGTGGTCCCGGTGTTAGTCTTACTCCGTGTTGCTTTGTGGTTTATTCTACGAGGCGATTTGTTGTATGTCTTTCCGTGTGTCATTTTGTTCTTGTGTTTTTCAGTCCTTTTAGTATTGCGATTACCTCGCTTGGGGAAGAGAGAGCTAGTCTTAGTGCTTTTCGTACGTCTGATCGGTTTGTGCTTGTTTAGATTTGTCGGTTTCCTTTTCCTCTTGGGGTTTGTGAAGGGCTGCGGTTTGTGACTGTGGCACTCCCTGGACTTTTCTCTTACCTTTTTTGTTCAGTATAACGCCAGATTCATACCTGATCTTGCGACAATTTCGGAACCGTTGCGAAAACTTACACATAAGAATGCAATTTTCAAATGGGGTCAGGCTGAGCAAGATTCGCTTGATCAGCTCAAAAAGTGTTTAGCGAATGCGAAATAAATAGGTTACTACGATAAATATGCTGAAACGCAGGTCATAGCAGATGCTAGTCCAGTAGGACTGGATGCAGTATTAACTCAGAAGCAAGGGGAAGCTTGAGTCATTTGTTATGCAAGCCGTAGCTTAACTGATACAGAAAAAAGGCATTCGCAGACAGAAAAGGAAGCGCTAAGTCTGGTCTGGGCTTGCGAGAGATTTCATGCTTGGATTTATGGTTCAGAATTCGAACTTTTAACAGACCATAAACCGCTAGAGACGATATTCTCTCCAAGGTCAAGGTCGAAATCCTGTGCACGGATTGAGCGTTGGGTTTTACGTTTACAGTCGTATAAATTCAAAGTCCGGTACATAAGAATATAGCAGATACCCTAAGCAGATTATTAAGCAAGACAGAGGCCTTGCCGAAACATGACATGTCGAAAATTGTCGAGTCTGACGAGTATGTAAAATTTGTAGCACGTGAACCGACACCGGTAGCTATGACTACGCGTGAAATCGAAAGAGTATCAGATCATGACCCGGAGCTGATAGCCGTGCGTGAATGCTTGTTAAACGGAAAATGTGATAAATTAACATATAAGGAATACTTACCCGTACGTAGCGAATTGTCCGCGATAGGTAAGCTGGTTTTGAGGGGTACTCGAATTGTAATTCCCAAAGCATTAAGGGAACGATGTTTGATATTAGGTCATGATGGGCATCCTGGAATTGTTAGCATGAAAAGACGGTTAAGAACCGTGGTATATTGGCCAGGAATGGACAAAGAAATCGAAAATATTTGCAAGACATGTTTTGGTTGTCAAATGGTTAGTCAGCCATCTAAACCTGAACCCATGACGCGAACTTTCTTCGGGACCGTGGGAACATTTATCAGGAGATTTGTTAGGATTTACCTGACGGAAATTGTGTTTTTGTTTTGGTAGATTTGTATAGCAGATTTTTCGAAATTGCAATCATGAAAAACATAGCTGCAGAGAATATTACGAAAGCAATGTGGAAAATGTTTGTTACACATGGATTGCCACTTTTAATTCAGACAGACAATGCTAGTATTTTCCAAAGTCAACATTTCCGTAATTTCATGAAAGAAACCGGAATATATCACAGAAGAGTTAGTCCATATTGGAGTCCACTCAAGGGCAAGTCGAACGCGAAAATAGGTCAATTCTGAAGCGTATCAAAATTGCACAAACAGAAAAACTCGACTGGAAATCAGAATTAGATCATTACTTACTCATGTATCGTAGTTCGCCTCACTCAGTAACAGGGGTTAGCCCTGCCGAGGGGCTTTATCGAAGAAACATTCGTACAAAGTTACCCAATTTGTCCAGTTATACAGAATGTGACCAGGAAATGCGAGACCGAGATGCCGAGCAGAAAGAAAAGGGCAAGGTATATTGCGATAATCGTAAAAATGCGCGCGAGAGCGAAATAAAATCGGGAGTTGATGTTCTCATAAAACGGGAGTGCACTTGTAGAATCAGACGAGGGGGTGAAATATAGACGAAATGTTACGCACGTTAAAAACTTCCACAAGCGAACCTCAGATAGGCAGGCATCGCGTGCGGAACCCGAACTTTTTGTTGATATATCAACTGAGCCTGATACGGAACCGTATTCGTCTTTGACTACACCAAGCTCTGAATGATCAAAATAGTGTTAATGTGCCAGAAACAGGAATAAATGGGCCTATTACAAATTCTTCTACGAGTTCAACACCTGTAAAGCGATACAATTAGAGGTCAGAGAGAGAAAGGAAGGTACCAGAAAAATTCAAGGATTTCATAATGAAATAAATACTGTTGAGGGGCCAGAAACATCAGAGATTAAAATATTGAATAGAGGATATTTTATGTGTAATTATTGTATTATGTTACCCATGTGCATGCATCATAATATTCATTTATTCTTAAATTCATTTAATATGAATTTGCTACATTTTGATTATTGAAAAAAAAAAAAAAAACAGACAGAAAAAGGGAGTAATATTTGTTCATCTAAATTCTAACTGCTATTCAAGAACAAACTACTACAACAGGAGGTGAATGTACTAGTTATCTAAATTCCAATCACTGTGTGAACTACACTGCTGGAGATATTTTCATTCATTAATTCATTCATAAACTGGACATGCTGAAGTACGTTAACTGACTTTATCAGAGGCTCTGAAAATGCAAGACATTTTTTTATTGTTATCATGTGAACACAAGACACAGATTATCAGGAATAATTATTAAGCTATTAACTGTCCGAAATCTCAGAAAGGCGTATTCGAAATAATGTTTTCATGATAGTGTTATGTCAGTATCACTATGTTTACGGTTATAATCAGAAATTCGAGCTGCTTGCTAATTAGAATTGCCATATAACTGTAAATCAACTGTATGCTTGGAAAACTGATGTATTTCTTGTTTGATTACCGTATTCTGGGAATACTTTGCATCGATTCTTTTGAAAAAAAAGAAGAAGGAAAGGGATGTAGTATATTGCCAGTATATACTAAAGTAAACCCTTTACAGAGCCCCTAGCATAAAATACATACCTGGCTATTTATAATTATATTTGTCTCTTTGATAGCATCAGTATTAAAGTAGCAGTAAAGCTGGTCACTTACCGAATGTATTGTTCTTGTACTAGTTCCATATACAGTATATTAAAAGTATATAATCTTAAATGAGTTACTTTTATTGTGGTTAAATCCAGGGACTCTAGTGTTGGCCTAACACTCGGACACTACACTTGGGTAAAATTTATAGCAGACAGCATAATTATGGGACAGTTTTCTCCAGTTCTCGATAAAAAAAAAAAAACAAAAAAAAACAAAACATATGTTGTAGGTATTCATTAGAAGCACCTTGATGAGGCAAAAACATATGTTGTGGGTCCTCATTAGAAGCACCTTGGTGAGGCTCTTCTAATGAGTACCCACAACATATGTTTTCACGGAGATATAAGTAAAATACATAACAGAATTATCACCAAATACTTAACAATTCTTCTGAATGTTTTGTTTTCAATAAAACTGGATTTGACATTTCTCCAATGAAGACATGTCTCCAATGAAGACAATTTGTATGAAATGTCAAATCCTATTTTCTGGATAAAACATGACAATAACCAATTAATCGTATGCTGATTTAACTCAGAAAGTGGTAAAGGTTAAGGGATCAAATATCATCCGCACCCCCTAAAAAAGAAAGGTTTGATATTTCAAAGCATCTCTGTTACAAAATAAAAAAAATACCACCAGTTTCTCGCCTACTGAATTAGCCAGAGAGAGGTAAAGGTTAAGGGTTAAAATATTTTACAAAAAAAAAAAAAAAAAAAAAAACTCTGTAAAGGAGATTATGTATTATGCAAACACTAAGATCCACATCAGACTGCGCATCTGCCCATTCTGATCAGGACTTTCACTGTTAATCAATATATTCTATTGTAATCAGTGATTCTTTAGGTACAGTTAAATATACCAATTTGTCTGCCCGTGTTTTTAGATCATTGTCATAATGGTCCTTTTCAAATGTTGATGTTCATTTGATGTTTTGACCACTTGTTTTTATTGCATGAGTTAAAGATCAAACTATAAATTTGTCCATTGACCTGAGGCTTCTTGTTCCCAGCTCTATAATGTCAAGTAGAGAATTCAGTTCCCTGGAGAGGGTTGCATTAACATGTTCGACCTTTATAGACATACACAACAAACAACAGGTGCATTACGTATTGAACTTATATTAGTATGTGTTTGAATTATCTTTTTAATACTAATGAAAATAAAAATATTTTCTAAAACTTTGAGGTGTCTCCAAGTAAAATAAGGAACAACGACAGTGTAGACCAGATCAGATGTCACATAAGCTTCTTGTTCCCAGCTCTATGATGTCAAGTAGAGAATTCAGTTCCCTGGAGAGGGTTGCATTAACCTGTTCACCCTTCATAGAGATACACAATAAACAACAGGTGCTGTTACGTATTGAACTTGTATTTGTATGTGTTTGAACAATCTTTTTAATACTAATGAAAATAAAAATCTTTTCTAGAACTATGAAGTGTCTCCAAGTAAAATAAGGAACAATGACAGTGCAGACCCAGATCAGATGTCACATAAAATGTACCTTATGAATTATGCGACCAACGTATACCCAGATTATTCTGTGGTCCGCTTTATGATATGAGTTTACACTGAATGTCGAATAGAGCTTGCACATTCTATCAGCGAAAAAATGTTTGCACATGCTGATCTGGAACTACAATGGTTGCACAACTTATCAAAATCGGAGACTCGTGTTATTTGTTATTTCTGTGTTGGGTGGTTAGCAAATATGGATAAACTGTCATTTTCCTCGGATTATTACTGTTACCACCCTAGGCTTTTTGGACAGAAAGGCCTGTGCAAACTGTATAGACGCAGATCAGATGTCACATATAACATTGTGTATTCAGGATCTACACTGATTTACACTTACCCAGCATTGTTATAACGATAGGGCAAGTGTTGTAAAGAATGATCTGGTATCCCAGGTGTGTTTTTGAAACAATTGTCTTTAGGGTAATGTTTGAAAATGTGTAAACAATTTATTGAATCTGACAGAGACAATGGTTTATAGTATTTAACCTAAGTATTCTAATAAACACGCCATAACAAACAGCAGTGACCCTGATCAGCCATTACATCACGAAGCATCTGATTAAGGTCTACACTGTTTGCCACTCAACTAGCAGGTATAAGCTATATCGACAGGTATCCAAACGGACTTGATCAAATTTCAGTATGATAAGGATTTAATGTGAAAACCAGGGTTTACACAGTAATTAGCAATATTATAATACACATGTAGTATAAACTGTTAAAGCTCCATCTGGCTATTTTTAAAACAAAGGGTTTGTTAAATGACCAACATAATATTTATTCTTCGGAATTGTGATGTACAGCTCAGTTATTTTTACTTTAATAATAATAATAATAATAATAATAATAATAATAATAATGTCATTATTATCACTATGTTTTAATTTCTTATACAGAAACCATTTTATGAAATAAAATAGGACCAGCATAGGATGATTTATTTTCCGTATTATGATATACAACTTGATAACTATTATAATTATTTCTGAAATAATATCAATAATACTGTTATTATTATCATTTAGTTTTAATGTAATTCTTTAAATATTATAAATAATTGATTAAATAATATATATTTTATTGAATGAAATATGACCGACATAAGATTATTTATTCTGAAAACTGTGATGTTATTCTAAAATAATAATAATAATAATTGAAAGAATCTTATTAGTATCAAAAACTTGTTTAGTTCATATTCTTATAATATAACAATAAGAATATGAATATGAGTTGCCACTTTAAGTCCCTAATCATGAGCAGAATCATTAGAAATTAAATACAATCATAAAAGTCATATAATAAAAATATCATAAAAGTGTCCTTTCAAAACTACCCAATAAGACCATGTAAGTGCACTATTGCCTGGCATATAATCTCCTCTGTTGTTACATACCGAAACAGGCCCTAGTGCACTTGGTGTTCACTCCCTCGTGAACAATTGTGCACTTGGGAGTTAACTTCTAGTTCACTTTGACGTCTACTCCATGTCTAAACGTAGTGAACACCAAGTGCACTAGGTGTAACCTTTAGTCTTAGCACTACTGTATTGAGCGGAAACGAAATTTTGACGATAACCAAGGGCCATAACCATGTTGTAAATTTGCGGAAATTGATGCGTAACAATTCCAACATAGATCTGGTCATTGTAAATGCATTTGCAAAATTTAGTATTATTCCATCAATTAGTTCTCAAGATACTCAGCGGAAATAAAGTCGGAATGAAAAAAGTATTACCTCCCTCTCCCCTCCTGCCCCGCATACTTCATATGCGGGGATATAAATATATCGCATATTCCATAGAAGTTTCAGTGCAATTCAGATTATTGCAACAAAGATTACACATTAATATTTGAATGCATTTTGTGTTGTTTTGTGTTTTGATATTGGCAATCTACAGGGTAATTTTTATCCCAAATAAACAATTATGATTTAGTGGTTTGTGTCTCTTTCAACATTATGTTGTTGGCATCAAGACGATGAAGCAAATGTGTAAATGAGCTGAATTTCGTTTCCGAGAGAAATGAAGAGATCTCGTAATCCGGCTCGGAGGTTGCACAACTTGTTTCGTGCTCAACTCAGCTGAGCATGACATTTTCTATGCTTATAAATATGAAAATGCCAACAGCTGGCATTTTTATATTTATTGGCAGAGAAAATTGCATATTGAGCTATGTTTAGCAAGAAAGAATGTTAGTAATTTGAGATTTATTAGCGGGTCAAATTCCATACTCAGCTGAGGTCAGCACTAAAAAAGATTTATGATTTCGGGGCCCGAAATCAGCAGTGCCAACCGCTCGGCCATGCAAGCGCTGTATTCAGCAAACAAATTTATACTACCTCCCATTTCTCAGCAGCACTTTTTGAAGGATCCAACAAGAAGCCGCCAACATTTCCTAATGCAGATTTAACAGCATCGCTAAAACCGCCTGGTACGAAAGTTTGAAGAACACCATTCAGTATGCTAGCACCAAGCTTTTCTCCATCGAATGGGGTATCGCTGAATATGTTATTACCGATATGTTCAGTAAGGGCACCAACCATACTATTCAAAATATTGACTTTAGCACCCAAATTTAAACTAGTGTAGTAACTGGCTGCTTTCGACCCGATTCCAGCAGTAAGCTGCGTAATTCTTGTAGCCGCCGCACCACCTATTGCACCTGTGACGAATGCTGATGCTGCACCTGAAAGCAATGAAGGAAGGCTACAGAGAGAGGTGGTTTAGAAAATACATTTGTTTTTTATGCGCCAAAACATACTGAACCATAGAGCAGATAATTTATCATTTCGTTTTAGATCATTATCCCATTCTAGTTACTTTGAGAATCGAATACCGCTTAAGCCGGTGCTTAGGGGCACATGCAGCCCCGCAAACGACATTGCTGTATATAAGGAGACTTAATAAAACCGAGTCTCCGATTTTCGTTCTTTTGTATGTTCTTTGTTTCCAAAGGCAACATTTTAGATTTCTAATTTGTTATTGCTTAGTACGATCATGACGAGCAAAATTAAAAAGGCATTTTCCTTAACCTAATTCACCAGTGAACATTGCAACAGAAGACATTTTAAAAATGTGATCGAAATATAAGACTTGATAATGCCATTAAGAAATTCCGAAACAATGTAAATAATCAATATTTTTTTATCAACCCAATCCCGCATCGATGAAAATTCTAGTATCAAAATTATAAGTGAAGCAATCCAGGAAATGTTACCATAATGAATCACAGCCTTAATGAGACACCAAAAGAAGGAGAGATGAGGAACAAATAATAACAAAATACATTACAAAACACGCCTTTTAAAATATATTGAAAATTTCACCAACAAAAACTGAAAATTTTTAGATATAAATTCTGATATTTGTCATATTTCTGCTCAAAATATAGATTGTGGGTACTCATTATAACCGCCTCGCCGAAACTTTATCACTTTCTGTGCATATTTAACAGACGAAAAACTCGTATTATTTGTTTTATTTTCCTAGAAAATAGGCTTTCATTTTTTTTAGAATTGTCTCCAAAAGAAGACAATTTGTTTGAAATGTCAAAGCCTATTTTCTGGGAAAATTAGAAAAAAAAATATTTTAGGCTATCGTCTGCTGAAATTTTATCCAGCACGTTAAGCGTTAATCCGTATTAGGAGAACAACTTCCTAAGCAGCGACTTTTTGACTTTTAAGGTAAGTCTTTTAAGACAGATGCCATAATATTGATTTGTAGAGGTATGCTCCTTAACCGTTCTCCTTCTCTGTGTTTATTTAGCAGACAAATTATCTCCAGTAACAACTACACAGCTACTACATGACCTTACCTCCTAAAGTTATGTCTCCTCCGGTTGCGAACTGAAACCCTGCGTAAACCGCAGTGTTCACTACACCCAAAACTACCCAGGGAGCAATCGTTCCTTTTGGGTCATTAAAATGGATAGGATTATTATAGGCATACGTATAAAAGTTTTTGCTTTTGCCGGCTATTCCAAGAGGGTCAGCACTGAGAAAACGACCATGTTGAGCATCATAAAACCTGGCTCTCATGTAATGCAGTTCAGGAGCCTCCTTAAAACCCATCACGCCCAACTGTCCAACATATTTGAAAGGGTTGTTGATATTTTCTACAGAGCTGATGATCTCGCCAAATGGCTCATACTTGTAAGAATTAAGAAGTGTGCCATCTTTCCCAAGTAAACTAACCACTGACCTGAAAGTAATCAAATGATTTGATTAAGCTATATTACTTAAGAAGGCAGCTAAGTCCAAATGTGTTATTTTCCTTCTAAAAAGCGGTCAACTATAACAGGAATGAATTCGCTCCACTTGGGCGCCATTTCTTTCCTTTGAGAGTAGACCTTTTTAAGTTCTGCTAAAGCCAGTGCTATGGGTAGGGGGAAGTGGCTGGGTATGGGGTGTAAGTGCACTACAAACTATACTGCCATCATATGAAGAGTCTAAATAAAACCAAGGCACTTCTAATTTCGTGTTTCTATATGTTCGGTGTTTACAGGATAACCTTAATAATATATTTTTGGCGTGCAAGAAAGCAAATTGGAAGTTACAAATGCTGTCTCCCTTGTAGGAATGGCGGCTGTCAGCCAATTGTGTTCAGTCCCTTTCTTTTATCCACTCTCTAAACTGACTTTTGTCAAATAACTTCTTTGTTTTTTTTTTTTTTGTTTTTTTTTGTTTTGTTTTTCGTTTTTTTGTTGTTGTTTTTTTTTTTATTTTATTATTATTATTATTATTATTATTATTTTGTATAATCATAATCTATCCCAAGTTAATCCTTTTAATTCAGATGGGATGGCCAGTAATGAGCCATCTCATCAGGATCTACACTGTTTGCCATTCCATTTTTGATATTTGACTGAAACCCCTATTTGTATAAATAGATGTGTCCAAATTCTAGGATGGAAGAGTCCACCTCAGAACTCAGAGACGAAAGGGTAAACATTTTAATACAGGTTGCTTCAAGTCTTGCATGTCTTATAACAACACATTTCTTATTCTTATCACTATACAAGCCGAAACGTGGGAAAACTTACCTTTCAAATTGTGAGGACTCAAGTCAGCTTGCGCATCTTCCCCGTCGCGTGACAAACTTTGCATCCTTAGCTACCTAAAATGCACCCAGGTCACACATGTTCGAACGTTTGTTTTCTCATGATGTGGCGCATATAGTTTAGTCTTAACAATAAAATACAGTCGACTCTCGTTATCTCGAACTCGCTTATCTCGAATAACCGCTTATCCCGAAGTGAAAATCTGGTCCCTGTTTTAACACAGAGATCTCCCAACAGGCAACAAAATATTGTGGAAAAGAGGAGAAATCGCTCCTAATTTCTCCTCTTTTCCACAATATTTTCAATATATCTCTAACTTAGGAATCAAATTAAAGATTCATTCTGTTAAAGGTGGTTGTTCGATTAATTGTTTTCCTCAGTTCCGCAGATCTGATATGTCGAAGTACGGATATCTCGAAGTGTTTCATAGAGTCCCTTGGATTTCGAGATAACGAGAGTCGACTGTATTAGGCCACTGAAAATGACCTAATGGGAGTTTAACAGGGGACAACAGTAAAACTAATTACAACATTTCTTGGAAATGTGTGACAAAAGCAACATACGCAAGTGATTGAAACAGACAGAAAGTGATGCAGGTATAGCAGAAATCAACTATCAGTCTAGAATATAAACCAGCAACCTTGAATGAGAAGCAGAAATCTGGCTTGAAGTTTCTGATTTACAATTTTATCTGTAATTCATTCAGCAGTTAAACCTGTCCATAGGTTATTAAAATTGTTTGTGGAAGCTTATCAGCTGAAAAGCATTACTTGTACTAAATGTCCTTGGGATAAAAGAAAAATAATTTAAAGGTTTATGTTAACCAACTATAAAAATTACATTAACGACAATGGCAACAACAACAAAAAAAAAATAAAAAAAAATAATAATAATAATAATAATAATAATAAAGATAATAACTGAATTAAACTAAACAGAATTTCTTACAGCCTTGCTAGTAAATAAATTAAAATTTCTCTGCCACAATTCTTACAAACTGAAGTGAAGTGGTTTTCTGTTCATATAAACAACATTGTAGTCAGTGGCATACAGAAACTATCTTAGAAATCACTGTACAAATTGCACAGTTTTCGGGGGACATGTTCTAGACTGCTGTATAACTCTTACCCAAGTGGATCAAACTGATAGTAATAGAATTCATCTCCAGTCTTCATTGCTACTAAACCAAGCTGATCGCCACCATGGTAATAATAGGCTTTTTCTCTCAACGAATGTATCTGTAAATTAAAACATACGTAGGCTATTTCTTTTGCTGTACAGTATAGGGCTGAATTCGAATACACAAAGGGGTGGAGGGATGACTGGAAGGATCAGTTAATGTGTTATGTCCCTTTCAACAGCATTTCAGATAAAATGGATCTTCAATGGCCCGAACATCTTTAGGACCATGGAAATTTGTTCTAGATATGGGTAGTTGAAAAGTCATAGCTGAAAAAGCATAGCGCAAGGTTAGGAGGCACACTGGGATAATTTAGGGATTTCTTTTCAGTTTCCATAAAATAATGGTATGGGGTACTCATTAGAATCGCCCTGATGAGGCGAAACCAATGAGTACATACAATATACCCTTTCAAAATAAAAAATAGAAGGTTTCCCTTAAAATATCCCTATATATTTGTTTTCTTGTGTTATCGAAAGAGTTTCCTAGGAACTCAAAAAACGCATTCGAATCAGCCACGGTAAACGATCCATCGGTGTTCGAGTCATTGGAGTTTTACTTACTTCTTTTGTTGTATTTTATATAACTGAATCCCAATACAAAAGTGAACTGAGGGGTGGCTGCATGGACCAGTTTGTGTTTTATGTCTCTTTCAACAGCATTTGTGCAATGTCCTGAATATGGATGAGTGATAACGAAAGGCCGTCTACCATGAAAAGGCGTATAGACATATATGAGCTGAACGCCGTATCCAGCAAGTTTAAGCTTCGTGTTCCTAAATCGGATATGGCAACAATTCGGTCACACCGACGTTGCCTGTTTTTGAGTGAGGTTCAGTTAGTCTGAATTATGACATAAATAGCCCATGAAGTTAAATGTCTGGTTCTAAATTAAATTTTAAAGGATCACATGGTAGATTAGTATTTTATACTTAATATGTATTTCTCTTTAAAGTAAGACATTATTATTATTGTTATTTTTATTATTATTATTACCTGACAAATGCGCAAACGCCAGATGTCAAAATAAAATGGAAATTATGCCTCTATTATATGTGTTCCCTCCTGAAAAAAGGGTCTATCTACATTCTTTCCTTTTAGAGGAGACACTTTTTTAGAAGCTTGAAGGTGTAAAACCAACAAACAGGAAGTCACAGACGATGCCCATCCCGCCCCCTACCCCACCTCCCCCTTACCCTCTTAATGAAGTTAGCAGAAAATCTACAAAGTGTATCCAGTCCTCCTAAAGTGTTAACCGTGTCTAATAAATATGAAAATGCCGACAACATTTCATAATTATTAGCAGAGAAAGTTTCATACTCAGCTATGTTTGGCAAGAAAAAAAATGTAATTCTTAGTAATGTGAGATTTATTTAGAAGACAAATTTCATGCTCAGCTGATTTGAGCATGAAAAACGTTTTATAACCCCGGGGCCGGTTTTCGCATACAGCGACAGAAATATATGTTTCAATTGTACATGTATGTATTACTGTGTTTACACTAAATATTTGGACCCATTAACTTCTTAATAAAATTGTATTAAAATTTAAATATGTTTGTTTAAATTATCCCATGCCAGTTTATCTACAACTGTAGGATATGCGGTTAACATTGTAGACCTTGAACGTACGCAACGTTCTGAAGCATTGAACCTGATCTACACTGTTTGCTCAGTCTGTTTGTCCAACTTAATTGTTAAAAGTAGTTAATTGTCCCAAAATCTGAAAAGTCAATTTTTCCATCCGTTACTGTACTGGAACCTGTTATATGAGTGCAGGGAAAACCCTGATCAAACTCCTCTTTCTGCAAAGTCTGGTTTGTGTCTACCTTGTTTGCTAAGGTTTGTAAGTCCGGAAATGTAAGGTAAATATAGTTTTAAAGATTAAGGTAAAATCTGGCCAGCTGCAATGGCCGTCTCAACCTGAGACGGATGCAGACAGGGTTTGGGATGCAGTCGAACCTTCCTTTGACCCAAAATTTCATTTTTATTGGGCATTCTGAATGAACTGATACATTGTGGATACCGCATTTACCCTCAATACTTGCACATCTTATTCTTCTCCTTATACTTTTGCTACGTCATTTTGCTGTATGAGCGGTAGTGTAGACCATGATCAGACGCAGCCTTCTGCGGCATATCAACTGAGTAATCATTGCTTGCTCAGGCCTGTATGTCCCGATGCTTATGGCGACTACAACAATTTGATTAAACTGAAATACCCTCTGAAATTCTGAACCCACATTAAACTTACCTCTGCTAAAATGTCCGGTCCATTTTTGCCAAACGGGTCAACAAGATACTGTGTTGTCTCATCCTGACATTGTTTCTTGTGCAAACTGTCTATTCCATCATACAGAAAAACACATTTAGCATCGGGAGTTTGAACTTCTACTAGTTTGTTTTCTTCATCGAATTTGTATTGTCTCGACTTTGATCCCCTTACTTCTATCAAATTTCCGTTTTGATCGTGCGTGAATGATTGATCATCATCAAAATCTGTATATTGATTCATACTGTTAACTTTATAGAGTTTCGTAATGCCATTGTAAGTTACAGATTTTCGATTTTTCCTTTCGTCATAAGAATAACCTGTCTCGTGACCATTCGGTCTTTTGATATGAGTCACTTGGCCGGAGGTATCGTATCGGAATTTCCATTCGCCCTCAAGAGTGCGCAGTGTGATTCGCCGTTCACGAGTATCATAACCATATTCAAATTTTGATGACAATGTGTCATTAGCGTAGTAGTTATACTGACTTTTTAATAAGCCGCTCTCTTGTTGATATGAGTATTTAGTGTACGCGCCATTGCCAAGTCGTTTAATCTTTAATTTTCCACTGCTGAAATACTCGGCTTGAACCAACACGGTTCCCGTCTCCAGATCCCGCGCTTCTGTTAGTAAACCTCTATCATTATACACATACTTCACATTGTAACCGATAGACGAATTAATGCTGGACTTTAGACCTTTCTCTGTAAAACCATAATTCAGAGACACGCCATCTGGATATTGTACAGACTGAAGCAAGGATTCCTTGTCATAAGAAAATGACACGGTTCCAATTTTGTTCGAAACAGCTATCATATTACCGCTGTCGTCATACTGATATGTAGTTACATCATCTGCACCAATGTCCTTCCAAACCACACGACCATCGTTGTCGTAGTTGAAATGTTTCGTGACTCCATTACGTGTGACAACATCATGACCGTCTGTTCTGTAAATATAGTTCTCCTCGGTATTGTCGGGGAACACAGATCTTCTTAAAGTTCCATTCCTGTTTCTGTCAACTCTATACATATTACCCCCTCCGTCTTTCAAAACGTTTACCTGACCTAATCTGTCGTATTTAATCTCCAAAGAGTCACCATTTCCATCTTCAAGGTGTACAGCATTTTCCATTCTGTCATACCTTTCATATATCACAATCTAAATAAATGAAAAAAAAAAACAAACATGTATTTTACATTTTGAAACATCTACTGAAAGCAGACAGAGTTTTAGTTATCTAAAGACTTTTCTTGCTACTTGCATTTAGATTAATTATCTTTCTTTCTTTGCCTTCGATCGGTAACTCATATCAGTATTTACTTTTACTAGGTATTCATAGAAAATATCTTTCTCTTTTCAAATAAACTTTGTTACTGCTAAGTTTGCAGTGAGTATTAAAGAAAAACAAGACAGACTTTTGACGTTATATCGGTTACCGAAACTTCATAAACGACCTTATTGCAGATCCTTCCCTAGGAACTCTACATGTCTTTATACTTGTTATTAAAACCACAATACTACCGAATTCTCTAATTAAAGCGTACAGCGTAATTACAAGCTAACCCATTATGTGATAAATCTGCAATTGTCATACAGTTAGTCATTGCTTATTTCTTCTTTTTATTTGCTGCTCTAAGTCATCATTAGAAATGGCTAGTCAACGACATGTTTTCATGCTGCATATCTAGGTGTTTTTATTTAAGTGTCTAAATGGTATGTAGATGAAGACCTTAAATGGCGTCTCACATTAGTCTCAAACCACAACTGACCTAGTTTATGTTTTCACTGTCAGTTGAATTATTTTATTATAAACTCATTACCGAGTACTTTTGATAGCATTATTCCTCAGTGCCAAGGAAATGAAGACCGTCAGACTAAGCAATCAAGTATTGTTTTGGCAAACTTGAATGTGATAAATGAATATACACAAGTATTCAATTTCATTACAAGTGCATCAAACTGCATAAAACTAAACTGAGAATCATGGATTACTCGTAAATACAACAGTTATGATTTCAATGTTGTGGTTTATTTCGTGTTTTTATAAGTATTTTAGGAAAGGAACAAAAATACTATCAATAATTGCTAGGTCTGTTACTTCAATGTAAATTTTGTATTGAAAGCCTGAGCATAGGTTTGCACTTGAACTATCTTAAACGGAGTAATAGTAGGAAAGGCTGATAACAGGGCTTTAATAAGAAAATATTGCAACTTAAAAAACACGTTAATTAAATTTTGTTGTGTCTAATGATTATTTCCTTTAAACAAATTAAAGATAATAGTATCTTCGCTTAAATTCAACATTTAATAGATGTTTACAATTAGAAACTAGTAAATATTCAAATTGAGGTAAGTCTTAGCACCCTAAATTTTAAATTGATGTGGTCAAACACTTCGTCAATTAAGAGATTGGTCTATCCATGTAAAAGTTGCTGTGTCTTGAAGGTAATAAATGATAGCAGGAAATCGTCTTTAATAACAAATACTTTGATATACTATACTTACAGCATCTCCCTCATAAATTGATCTTGTATTCATTGTAGTTATAAACTTTTCCTTTGGACCTCCTTTTCTGTGGGCCGAAGCTACATTTCCCAGTTCATTGTATGTGTATGTTACTGATATGTCGTCGGGATGCAATGTTCTGGTTACTTGTGCTCTTCCATCATAAGTGTACTTTATCTCTGCCACATTTTCCTTTCGTTCAATAATCGCTCTAGATTTCAAATGGCCTTTCGATGTATACTGAAATTCCTCTCTACGTCCACCTGGATAGGTAACAGCACTGAGGAAGCCTTGTGGAGAGTATTCGTACCTCGTTGTCTGACCATCAATTTCAGCGGCCACTAGGAGATTCTCCATAGGGTCGTAGCTGTAAACTCTGATTACGAAATAAACATATATATATGCATCAGTGGTTCAAAACCTAAATACAAATGTACTCATTAGGTTAAATTTATAAAAATATAGATCAAACTTTGGGGTAAATCAATGTTTCACTTGCCCCGCAAAACGTACAGTTTATTTCATGTAGAAATAATTAATATAGAAATGTCATGGAAAGTATATGCATATTCTCATATGGTGCATAAAATTTTGCAAACCATATGCATACCTTCAGACCACGAAAAAATGTGCAAATGTTAAAGGGCAAATACGAAGGTTTTAATTCTACTAAATATTTAAGGGCACTCCAGTAAGGAGCTGACTGCCGAAAACCGCATCAAATTATCTTAAACGGTTTCTGAAATATTGCGATTTTAAATTTGATATTTAACATCCAAGAGGACTGAATTCAGGCTGCCTCATTAATATTCATGAGCCCTTTTATGACATCATAAGGGAACAGTAAAATTTTATTTTTTTTTAAATTGCCAATATTTTTTGCTTTTTAATCTGCATCAATTCAGTTTTCACATTGTTTAATTTATTCAACTCCTTTAAACTAATATACATAGGAATTTAACTCTTATTTTCCGTTTAAGGTGTTACATTTCAAATTTAAAAAAATCATTTAAATAATTTAAAATCCAGTTACAATGCTTAATAATTAGCCAAAATTGACTTTTTTTGGTATTCATTTATATGATATACACCCAAATTCACTATTATTAAAAAAAAACTTACGAAAAATTTAATATTAGTCAAGTTTTAAACATTTTAAATTTTAGCTTTAAATTTAAATAACTGATTAAATTTTGAGTTAAATTCTCTATTCATGGGCTTATTTGTGGACAGAGACCAATATCAATAATGGTTAAGGAGAAAAACTGTGTAGCATATAAGGAAATGCAGAATATTCCTGTTTAAAATTTCAATTTAAAATTTAAGTTCCACTATGACATCACAGAATATTGCATTGTGGGTCTTAATCAATACACAATCCAAGGGAGGTTACTCTAACAGGAAAAAAGATAGGAATCGTAAATTCATCACCATAACTTTTGATTGGATTGGAATTTTTTGATGGGGTTTTCGACAAAATAATTCTCTTAAAGCATTCTATCAACACCCTGAAAACCAGGCATATTTTTAATTCCTTTCTATTTGCCCTTTAAAAAAAGGGAAAAAGCGGTATCACCATTGTATGGGAAGTTACGCTCAAAAGGTAACTTTATGGGAAGTTGCGCTCAAAAGGTACCCACTGTCTATACACATTCATAAAATCTGAGGTAAAAAATGACAAAGTTAACAAAGTAGAAAAAGTAACAACAATTAATTTAAAAATCATATCCATACCACATGCACATCTGCGTTTAAAAAAGACCGGTATAAAATCGTATGAGGAGTTGCGATCACAAAGTATCCACTGTCTCAACACTTTCATAGAATCTGATGCCAGCAAAATGACAAAGCACACAAAGTAGTAAAAAAGTGATAAAATGCAAGGAGTATATCAAAAGCACATGCATATTTTCAGACTATGAACAAAATATGTTCAAAGTTTCAATACGATTGACATAAAATTGTTTGAGGAATTGTGCTCATGAGGTACTCACTGTCTATATATTGAGGGTGTATATGACTTCACAATGTGAAAAATGTGACAAAAATAATCTAACAATTATATCCAAACCACATGAAGAAATATGCAAAGTGTCAAAACGATCTGTACAAACTGTAAGAGGAGTTGCACTCACAAGGTACCCACTGTCTATACACTTTCATAGAATCTGAGGTCAGAAAATGACAAAGTTCACAAAGTAGGAAAACGTAACAAAAGCTATTGCAAGGATTATATCAAAAACACATGAACATCTTCAGACTATGGACAAAACATGTACAAAGTTTCAAAATGATTGGTATAAAATTGTATGAGAAGTTGTGTGCTCATGATGTACCCACTGTCTATATATTGAGGGTGAGAAGTGACTTAGTTCACAATGTGGAAAAAGCAACAAAATTATCAAATAATTATATCCAAACCACATGCACATCCTCTTACCATGAAGAAAATATATGCAAAGCTTCAAACCGATCGGTTCAAAAGAGTAAGAGGAGTTGCGCTCACAAGACACCAAGGACAAATGTTGACAGAACGGACGGAAACTTGACGATATGCCTTTAGCTTGGCCCACCGTGGTTCGGCTGTTGGTTTTCATTTACTCTGGCACACAGTAGAATTAGTCCTGAGTACTCGTCTTTGTTGATCATAGTGATTAATGTGATTTCTATGTTTTCGCTTTGATGCACTGACTGAGTTGGGAGCTTTTATGCAAACCTGCTTTTAATGTATTTCCCCCCGTCCACGCCTACGGTGGTTTATTCTACTAATCGTTCTAAGGCGGTGGTCCCGGTGTTAGTCTTATTCTTTTTTGCTTTGTGGTTTAATTTACGAGGCGATTTGTTTTAAATTTTTGCCTGGTGGTATTTTGGTCTTGTGTTTTTCAGTCCTTTCAACATTGCAATTACCTCTCGGAGAAGATAATCTTCGTTTTTTCGTATGTTTGTTCGATTTGCCCTTGTTTGGTTTTGTCTATATCCTCTTCCTCTTGGTGTCAGGGAAGGGTTGCGGCTTGTGATTGTGGCACTCCCCGAACTTTTCTCTTACATTTTGGTATGCCTAAGTCGCCCGTGCTAAAGCAGGTGCAACAAAAAAACAGAAAGACCGACTTCACTTAAAGACGACGTCCCCGAATTTGAGATGACTTCAAATTCAATAGATTGTTGCTATGGCAACAGTGTTGAAAACCCATGTAAAATTTCAATCAGGTCAACAGTGTAATTATTTCAGTCACTGTTAACTGTCTTACTATTTACAAATTTGTAAAAAAAAAAAAAAAAAAAAATAGTCCCAATGTCCACCATTCTCTGATAACTCTGGCTCTTTCGATGTTTGCTTAAGGCTTGCTTAACCCTTGTTCCATTTCCAGCCTGGTAATTTTGATTAGATTAAAGATGTTTTTTAAATATTCGGGTTTATATATATACATATATATATATATATATATATATATATATATATATATATATATCAAGTTAGTAATGCTTTGAGATGAATTAAACGCTTCTAATATATTTGCACGTTTTTTACTCAGTCCTTAAATGCAATATACCAGAAAAACAGTTCCGGTTTTTATTTTATATTTTTGGTATTATTTAGCCAATTCTGATATCTCGGAAAATGGAGTTTCTCTTACAGGGGTGTTAAGGGGAGCACATGCTGCCCTGCGAATTCCAATGCTGCCATATGAAGAGGCTCACTGAAACCGAGATTCCGATTTTCTTTCTTTCCATTTTCTTTGTTGCCATGGCAGCCTTCATAGTTTTATAATTTTGCAATTTACCGTCCGTAAAGTAAACATATAAAATTCCAATAGAACGACGGACAATGGAATTAAATTTAATTTATAATAAATGATTAGTAAAATTTGCATTTGAAAATCAAATCAGTTGTTATAGTATCATATTGACATTGCATTACTATATGTAAGTATCAACAGTGTCTATTTATTTATGTACACTCTTCCTGATTATTTTTAATAAATTATAAATTTATCAATAAGAGCATGACTGATTCCGGCTGACTATTGACGAGAGGACAAACTTCAACCTTCTATACCTCTGTTAGTAATTTGAATATTTCAAAGGATTTTAACCTATTCTTCTTTATGTACGATGGAAAACTGAATGTACTTACGCTATTTGTTCGCCAACAATGGTACTGTTTCTAAGATATGCTGAAGAGATCCTGTCCATTTCATCGTAGGTAATATCAACATATGCACCGCTGGAGTGAATGATCTTCTGAACCCGTCCGTGTTCTCCATACTGAAGATTAGTAAAGCTACCATCGCGATCAGAAGACACCGACAATAACACGCCTGTTGTTGAGTTGTACCTGTATTCCCTTTCTGATTTCTTGTCTATGTAATAACATCCTGCAGAATAAAACAGGTGCATTTAAGAAAACAAGCTGAAATAATAGAATTGCTGACACTGCATGGCAGCCGCAGCAATTATGGACAGCACATATGTAACTTTTCTCAAGATATTAAACAAACTTCCAATTCTGACGTCAATCAATGACCATAATTCCGTTTAAAAGCAAACATATTGGCCCATTTTCTATCTCAATCAAATTATATTCAATATCAATGTGTACATAAATTTGATACTAAAGCAGCATATATATGCAATGGAAATGAACTGTGTTTTATCATGCAATAATAACTGGAGCCTGACGCAAACAGCCGCCGTTTAGGGAAGTTTCTAAGATTTTTTTCTGACATCATTTGCCGTTTCCCAGACGTTAGACTGTTTAATTGTTTTTTTTTTCTTTTGTATCAAATACATTACAAATAGACACAGGTGCATATGTTACAGCCAAGGAAATTGGTGGAGTTTCATCGAAAAATGGCGGAAGTTTCCGAAGGAATTAACTGCCTCAGACTCAAAGACGGCCTCTTCGTAAAACTTTATCCAGTGGGTTGGGGCCTGACGATATGTATTTGGCTTGGCCCGCCGTGATTCAACTATTGGTTTTCATTTACTCTGGCATACAGCAGAATTAGCCATGAGTACTCGTCTTTGTTTATTATAATGATTAATTTGATTTTTATGTTTTCGCTTTGATGCATTGACTGAGTTAGGAGGCTTTATGCGAACCGAATTTTTATTTTATGTGTTTCTGTATTAAGAGTAGCATCGGGCCCCAGGGTGAAGTTAGCTAGCTGTAAAAGTGCTTTAAACCCCCCGGTGGTTTACTCTACTGACCGTTCTAAGGCGGTGGTCCCGGTGTTAGTCTTACTCTGTTGCTTTGTGGTTTATTCTACGAGGCGATTTGTTGTATGTCTTTCCGTGTGTCATTTTGTTCTTGTGTTTATCAATCCTTTTAGTATTGCGATTACCTCGCTTGAGGAAGAGAGATTTAATCTTAGTGCTTTTCGTACGTACGATTTGTGCTTGTTTGGATTTGTCGGTTTTCTCTTCCTCTTTGGGTCTGGGAAGGGCTGCGGTTTTTGACTGTGGCACTCCCTGGACTTTTCTCTTAACCTTTTTTTATAACCAGAAGCTCCAATTAAGTTGGTCATCATAGAGATAAATATCACTATGTTTTGCCATTTTACACAAATTAATAAGTCTTGGAATCTCATTAGATCCACAATATGATATTAATAATTAAGAACCTAATAATATTGCCACAGCGAAATCAAACAATAAAATACTCCTGACTACTTAACTGGAGTTCTACAGTAAATCTCAATTCTACCAGTGCGTTCCACTTCACTGACTATTTATACAATATATGCACAAGTATTTTAATGTACAACTGCTTTCCAAAAGCACATTACTGAATCAGGCTTTATTTCCGTAAAGTACTGAGTGGTGGCTGTGTTTCTGCGAGTGACAAGTTCCATGGTCTTTACTGGAAACGTTCCATGGACTTTCCTGGGAAGATAGTTTTTAAATGACTACTTGAAGGCACATCTACTACTACTATTTTCTGTTGTGATTGATTGTCATGGCAATGTTAAAAAGGGAAAAGTTAGATTATTTGAATCATTCCGCCGAACCACCAGTGCGATTTGGGGTAACTTGACAAAAATGAGTTCTGATTAGGTCTTATACTAAGCTGTTATTTTATACCGGTTGCCAAATGTTGTTGATTGATTGCCTTGGCAACAGGAATGCCTCATAAACATTTGATAAGAAGAGGGATTAAAATCGTTCTGCAGAACCAATGCTGGAATTTAAGCAAAACTTGGAAATGTGTTCCAGACAAGGAATGTTCCTGTTCTTCTTTTGTGTGTCAGTTACAGCAGATGGTCAGATTTAAATATGCACGGATGGATAACAAATGAATAGTGATCATTTAGCTTATCCTTCGCTCTGATGAGCTATCATGTTCACATGTTAAATAGTTAAAACACGTATGGCTCATTAGGAATTTTCAATGACATAATCAAAAGTACAATGTTAAAAGTAAGGAAAGTCGAGGTCTCCCAAGACTGCTGTATACGCCTTGAAAATACTTAACAAGCAAAAAGGAAAGGCATAATGTGGAATATAAGGGAGGTGGGGGCAACCTACCTGAATTGCGGATAACCATTCTGCCAAGAGCGCTGTTTTCATAACTCCCGAATCCTGAAGTTGTGAACAGGAAGTCTATCTTGTCAAACTGCAATCTGGCTATCTCAGGACTAATTGCTTCTAGCTTCGTATCCCTTAAAGGGAAAAATAATGTTGGAAAAATTTCGTCTAAAATGGAAAATCTTAATCAACCGTGAATTTTGATAATTTTTATTAACATTTGATGAAAACTAAGTAAGTTATCAAAGTGAAAACATGAAAAATGTTTACACTGCTGCTGCCATTTTGAATATATCATTACGAAAAAATACCTATATAATTTTGATCCCCTTAAACCCCACTTTTATATAGTAAAACTGGGGTTTAGAGGGGCATACATTATTTTTCTTACTTCTGCTCAAAAACATAGAGTGTGGATACTCGTTCTAACGATTACCCACAATCTATGTTTGGAGCAGAAATACGAAAAACATCAGAACTTTTTATTTGAAAAGTTTCATTTTTTGGTGATAAAATTTTCAGTGTAATTGTTAGTGTATTTCAATAGGCGTGCTTTCGTAATGCTGTGGTTTTTTCCTTATTTTCTCCTCATCTCTCTTTCCTTTGGTGCCTTAGGAGGGTTGTGATTTGTGATTGTGGCTTTTACTGGCTATCTTCACTTACGTTGACGTCATAAAGCTTTAATTAACCTCCCGAAAACACATCTCTCTAATTTTTACCCCCTTATAGCCCAGTTTTATATAGTAAAACTGGGGTTACAGCGGTATACACTATTTTTCTTATTTTGCTAAAAACATACATTGTGGTAACTCGTCAGAACGCCTCGCCGATGCGATTCTAACGAGTACCAATAATCTATGTTCTGAGCAGAAATATAAAAAATATATAAATTATTATTGAATTTTTTCTTTTTTTTGGCTGTAAAATTTTCATTACACTTGAATTGGCATGTATTCGTAATGACTATGCAAAATTTAAATACACAAGATTTGCAACAATATTAAACCTCCATATTGGTAAGTATAACTTCTCCTCTAAACATTTATGGATTTTGCTAGAAACTCACATTAATTTCTATCAGAAAAAAATGCTTTATTTAATATTTTTGAAATGTCTGGACCCTCATTAAATATTCAACTTGGCGGTGCTCTGATAATAGTTTTGAATTTTTTAAACGTTTTTCATTTCGTTTGTTTAAATCCGATTTTGATCAAATTTACATCAAAATGCATGATTTGTCAAGCTCTTGCATCAGATATTTTCGTCACCAACCTTCCTTTTTGTCTCTAAAGAACCGAACGGGATCTTATTCAGTCTAGTTTAAGTATAAGGGTCTTATGCAGACAGAGGTGGTCAATATCAGGCTGTGCATAAGTACACTATGATTTGGGCCTTCCCTGTGCGTTTACGAAAAGAATCTGTCAGAACCATAGCTGCACAATATAGATACTGATCATACTGAGCGGATACATGAAAGGTTTCTGACACCATTCTAAAAAGTGAAATATTTTTGTAGACAGGAAGATGGCGCCTTAGAACATGCAAATATTTCGATGTGAATGGCATTCCAAGGACAGTGAGCCCATTTCCCTTAATCGGGGCATTTACTGTTGCGAAATGCACCGAAGATCGATTTTACTTAAGCTTCCAGCAAGCTATTGGCAACAATAAGATGACCAAAGCATTTATTATTATTATTATTATTATTATTATTATTACATTTCAGGGAGATTAGACTACATGGTACTGCTCTAAAGATATATCCTACGGTAGAAAGTCTATAAATGTCCTGGGTTTAGTATCATGAATTGCTTGTGACCTAAATAGACAGTCTGTCTTATAGAGTCCGCTCAGAGCTGCTAGGGTGGGGTTGTGGAGACTAAGGGATAATTGGAAAAGTAAGTATTATAGAGATGCCATTCCAGTACGCGACATTCCCGACATAAGTTGTTTGTATAGTCCTTCTCTAAAATTACTTGGAGATAATTGAAAAACTAACAATGCTAGCGTTCTCATTCGAGAACGCAAAATAACAACTACACATTTTCTATATTTCAATCAAATTTACGAAACTATTCGAAACAGTGTTCAGGCACATGGATGCCAAGGTTATCATTCTTGTATGTGACATGGCATCTTGATCTTTTCTATAAACATACAAAACATCATCTAACTATTCTAATGATCATTCAAGTTACATCTGCTGTGGAAATGAAAGGGGATAAATGGAAAAGTAAGACTAGGAGAGTTTTCAAGATTTTGGGCGACAAAGCATTTTAATCAATTATATATTCCAACCAAGTATCATCAAAGTATTCAAAAATATATTAAATTTAAAGCACGGACACAGTATTCGTGACAAAGTCAGTGCAAATACCTAGAAACGTAAGAAAAACAAATGAGTTATTCATGTGCATACCCAGTCAGCATTCTACGTAAATCTATATCGGGCCGTCATCGGCCCGTCAGGGTAGCTGACGGGCCGATGACGGCCCGATGTAGATTTACGAAGAATGCTAGCTGGGATAACACAGGGTCTAAACCTCATATACTACGATTCTGTCAGGGGTATCCTCATATTGGTTTTAAGGGTACTCAAGTTGCAGCCCAGCCAAAAAAAATAATATGCAAAACGGATATGATTGTCTTTCTAGTTTATTAAGTCCCCACCTCCAGTAGTCTTCCAACTGACCATTTTAAGGCGGTTCGTCTGTTGTAGATTTTCTTTTTGCATCGGGTGGTTTCCTATGTGGCGTTTGTTTTATCAATAGCTCTCCTTCTTTTAGTGCCATGGGAAGACTGTGTCTCGTGATTGTGGCATTTCCTGGGTATCTTCACTTATACTCAACAAAATAATTTAAGGGTCACTTAGTGCAATTTTCATATATGCAAACTTTGACTGAGTCTAGAAGCACACTTTAGAAGATATTGAAATACTGTTGATTGTTTCTTAAACTGAAACCGACCCAAAAAAAGGTTTTTACAACAACAAATTTTGAAGTAAAAATTTTTACATTAAAATTCATGAAAAATGCTACTTTTTACACAAAAATAAAAA
Organism: Anodontia alba; assembly: GCA_964016985.1. NCBI lineage: Eukaryota > Metazoa > Mollusca > Bivalvia > Lucinida > Lucinidae > Anodontia > Anodontia alba. The sequence goes on from OZ024826.1 coordinate 24,987,398, forward strand.
CAAAATCTAGATGCCCAAGTGTGCCAGAAATCGCTCACCTGGATTAGGCTGATCATGATATGATAGATTGTGCCATGGTGGCCTTCTTGGCTATCAGATCTGATTGCCTTTAGCAATTCAGAATCTGATGTTGTTTAAAGAGTTTCAAGATTGCTACCATGGCCGTCATCTTGGATACTGGAACTGAATGGTTCAGCAATTCTGAATCTCTATTTCACCCCGATGCCTCGCATCAAGTTTCGGCTCAACCTGACGTTTGAAGAATTTTTAGATGGCGGCCATCTTGGATATCGAAATGGAAAGATTTAAGCAATTTTGAATTTCTGTGTCACTGTAATGCCTCCCATCAAGTTTCAGCCCAATCGGACTTAGGGTTTAGGAGGAGATTCGTTTGAAGAATTTCAAGATCCTCATGGATATCGGGACAAAACGATTTTAGCAACTTTGAATCTCTGTGTCACTGTGATGCCTCCAATAAAATTTCGGCGCAATCGAATTTCGGGTTTAAGAGGAGATGTCGTTTAAAAAATTTCAAGATGGCCACCGTGGCGCCATCTTGGTTATCGGAATGGAACGATTTTCGCAATTTTGAATCTCTGTGTCACTGTGATGCCTCCCATCAAGTTTCAGCTCAATCAGGGTTTAGGAGGAGATGTCGTTTGATGAATTTCAAGATGGCCAGCCTGGCCATCTTATATTGGAACGGAACGATTTTAGCAATTTTGAATCTCTGTGTCATTGTGATGCCTCCCATCAAGTTTCAGCTCAATCGGACTTAGGGTTTGGGAGGAGATGTCGTTTGAAGAATTTTAAGATGGCCGCCGTGGCGGCATCTTGGCTATCGGAATGGAACGAGAACGATTTTAGCAATTTTGAATCTCTGTGTCACTATGATGCCGCCCATCAAGTTTCAGCTCAATCGGACTTAGGGTTTGGGAGAAGATGTCGTTTGAAGAATTTCAAGATGGCCGCCATGGCGGCATCTTGGATATCGGAACGGAACGATTTAGCAATTTTGAATCTCCATGTTGCCACAATGCCTCCTACTAAGTTTCAGCTCAATCCAACTTATGGTTCTGGAGGAGATGTCGAAAATGTTAAAAGTTAACGACGGACGGACAGACGGACGACGGACAATAGGCCATTGCATAAGCTGACCTGGAGCAAAGTTTGACATTCGAACATAATAAATAATATCTCGACTTTTAACTGCGGAAAAATCATAGAAAAAGCTTTATTTCAATCAAGAAACTTACAATATCCTACAGGTATCCTCCACAGATTATTCACGATCTATGGAGAATCATCGAGGCTATTTTAGCCTCAAAGGGTTGACCTCTTTTTCTGGCTTTGTCTGTGTGTCTTTTAAGCTAAGAAAGTGTGGCAGGGGTAAATTATTGTTTTGACTAAAAATAGACAATTTCAGATATTCTGAAAAACATGATTTTGGGGTTAAAAGTTATCTCTTAGAAATTCTCATTTTTGTCAGAATTTTCTAGGCAATGTTCAGCTACCAAAGTGTCAATGTTCGCGCCATTGACACTTTGGTAGCGGAACATATTTCTAACAGGTTGAGCTTATTGAAATAGGCTTGCAAATAGCAGTATTGCCTTCAGAATAATTTTACCAACCGAAGATCCGTACTAGAATGTTAATCTCAAAGGGAAACTGAAACTGGTGACCCTTTAATTATTTTGTTGAGTACATGTATACATATTTCAAATTCGACTTAGCAGCTTGACCTATTGTACTACAGTACTCACCAAAAAGAAGATATCCATCCTTTACCAAAAGATCCTTTCGAGTACCTAAGTCCAATTTTAGGTGATACTTGTCGCTTTATTTCCAACCCAACGTGAGGTGAATCATTACTTTCAAGAAATATATCTGTAGTCTTTGTGACAAAGTTATCCCCCTTTGGACTATCCGACATATCTAGCAGATATATGACGAAGTCGGATAACTCATGTACTCGACGACCAGCAACACTCATTTGATTTGATATTTCTGAAACTTTCATATTTAGAGACCACCAGGTTGTTCCGGCATATCCGATGAAATTGTCCCAAATTTTATCCCAAGCGTCATTTTCATAGTGAGAAAATTTAAGTTTAGTCTTCTGTTTAATATAATCGTGTTCTTTCGTCTTATCAGGCTCTATAACGGTTACTGATACCTGTACTCGGCCGATCACGTCTGGATCAATTTGCTTTGCATCGAAAATGAGCCTACTATACCCCTTTGGAGGCAAAATACCACCCGGGCCTTGTGAGGGGCTAGCAACCATCACGTATCGCTGCAAATAATCAGTTGTTTTCAAATTGGTAATAAATTTCAAATGGCCAATTGCATTTGTTGTTACAGCAACAATTGGTGCCAAGATATCTGTATCTCCTTCATTCTGAATATCAACATAAACAAATCCTCTTTCACCCGGTCTGAGAGCTGCAGGTAAGGACAGGCTTGCCTTGGCCCTACCGGGGATTCCTTCAACTACTGACAAAACATCTGGCATGGAGGTAGTGAGATTTAAATATTCAGAAAACAAAGAAGCCGAATATGTTTCACCGGGAGCACTTTCTTTCATGTCAAATGTAGCGTATACAAGCGTGGATGAAAATCGAAACACTTCAATTGCGTATATATCTCTGTTTACGTGAGATAGTTTCGCTGTCACGTCTTCTGGTAACAATGTACCCTCAAATGTCACTGTTACATTTCCAAGAGGCGATGCTTTGGCTGGATTTGTCTTTAATATTTCAAATTTAGCTAGCCTGACTTCTACGGTAAGTTGTGAAGCAGATGGGTTTGATGAAACGGACCCAGAATAATCAATCAACATATAGTAATCCCCGTATCTTGTGTTTGGTAAAACAATAATCTGGTTAGACAAAAATGGATCACTTGTTGCCATATCAAAGTCATATTTAGTGGCGGGTTTATTAAACCTCATTCGCACTTCATTAAAATTGTCTTGGTTACTTCCTGTGACAGATACAATTAAAGTTTCATCAGCTGGAACATCTGGAATTCTGAATGCCTTCTCATCTTCAGGATTGAAGGTTAACGACAAAGTGCTGTCAACAACAATGTGTTCAATAGAAATAGTTGTTGTACTGTTTGCAATGCCAATGTTGTTTTCTAAATAATTGTCCAGAATATTTGATCTTGTTTTTACTATTGCACTGTAACTGCCCTCTGCTAATAAAGGAACAGCGAACAACATACTACTCGATTTGTCATCAGCTGAACTACTGTAAGGATTAATTGTAATATATCCACACACTGTATTGCCTATCTGTTCATCGGTTATATCCCATTCGTTATCATCAGAAATATACGCTGTATCACATTTGTATCCTTTCGCTCGCTGTTTGCCATTATTTCTTATTTTCCAATTCACTTCCATATCATTTCCAAATGAGACACTTTTTGGAGCTTCAACAGCTGTAACAGCAATATCGGTACTCACTCTTTCCAGAATAGTTAGTGCCAGTTTCGCTGTATTATCATTCTCGTTAGATTCATAAATTTCATTTCGAATATCTACAACAAGGATTAGGAAGTATGTCTTACTTTCAAGATCAAAAGGTAGGAATACAGATAGGGAAGAAGTTATCGTTTTGTTCACCTCCAAAGATGTTAGAATAATGTTAGTTTGAAGTCTACGATCAAAAGGATCTAAGATGATGTCATCGCTGAGATACACAGCATCGTACCTCTTACCAGCTGCGGTATATTCACCCTTGTTCGTGACATTGTATGCAAGTACATATGGCTCGCCTCCATGATGTTCAGAAATCATTGTGTCCATTGATGGATAGAGATTAGGAAAATTCCCTTTGACAACGCGGAATTTTGGACTAGTTGCGAATGTTCCAACAGATGATGCTTCATCACTCTCCCTTTCCAAATCGGCAAAAACATAAAAGTATGCTTCGCCGAAAAAGTCAAAAGGAATAATTATCGACACATTCACAGTATACATTTCCGAAGGGCTTAAAATACCTACATGACCAAGTGTTGCGACTTTTTTGCCATTTTGCAGGACTGTTCGTTTGTCAGCATTGCCAATATTCATCAGGTAGATAACGTCATTCCAAGAGGTCCTACTTGTTGCGATTTCACCAGTGTTTCTAATTACAAACTGAATCCTGGTCTCCATTCCTGATCTCAATGATTTTGAACTGTCCGTACCTACGGATTCAACAGTTACAGACAGTTCTGAAGTCGGTGGAGGTTAGATTTCAATGACAGATCTTAAGTAATCAAAGTTATTTTCTTCTGCATTTACTTCACTAATACTATTTCTTGAATCTGTAAATACATAAACGAAGTACTTTCCAATTAAATTTTGTGGTAGCAAAATACTTTTCACCATTTTATATGACTGCTGTGTTTCCAGCGCAGCATCAACAACAAATGAATCAAGCAAGTACAACTGTTTATTTGCTTCGGTCGGGACCATTTCCACACTGGTTCCCAAATAAACAGCATCCGTCCACTGCCTTTTAAATTTCATAGAATTTCCGATGTTGACCACAGTCCAGGATATCACAAGTACTTTCCGCGAAATAGAAGTAGCGGAAGATAAAGAAGCATTTATGCGTGTTACTAAAAAATCAGGGGATGGTGGATTTTGTATTGAGAGTGCAATACTTTTCTCATTGTTAATTATATTTGGTCCTTCAAACACCTTATTATTTGGATCTATTAGTACATGTAAGAAAGCGTCACCAACCACAGAGTCAGGGATTTTGAAAGAAGAGTTGTTTATATATATCAGACCGTTATCAAGCGGACCTCCACGTCGAGCTTCGACGGAAGCTAAAACAGGAACTAACGATGAAGAGCTTGGACTTAATATAATTTGTTCCTCCCAAACTGAATCCTGCGTAATATTCACACCCGAGTTCAATACTTCCCATTTGATTGTAATAGTACTCCCACTATATATCTCTCCATTACCCAGTCTCTCTATCTTTAGTAATTCAAAATCATGTGATCTTAGAGGAATATTAACTACACTAGCCTGACGTACATTATTGCTCCTGCTTCTGTCTGCTGTTCTTCCGCTTTTGTCAACATTTACACTTACTAGAACATTTCCATACACGGTCAAAGGCAACCTGACAGAATATGTGAGCTCGTACGTATCATTCACTTGCAGAGATCTATCAAGTGCAACATTCCAGTCATACACCAATATATTTCCACTTTCCGGTCTTATATATACAGCATCCCTCCACGCAGTTTCTACAGTTCTTCCAGGTCCATTGTTTCTAACAATCCAAGTTACGTTAATGGTATTACCACTCTCTGAGGAAGACACTATCGTGGATAGATCTTCAACTGCAAGATCAGGCAACGCTTGATAAACTGAAATGACTTTCGACTTGACATTGTTCTCTTTTTTGTTGAATTCAAATATTTCTCCTCGATAATCAACGTGCAAAGTAAGATTGTATTGTCCAGCTGGAAGACTTGGACTCACAATGTAAGTGAATGATCTCGTGTAGGACTCTTCATACAGCAACGTGCCTGAAAATGTTGCTGTATGCAAAACCTCCGTCACAATACCATCTAACGAACGTAGTACCTGGAAACAAAAAACACATGAACATCATATAACTAATATTTGACAGACAGATGTAGATTCTAGTTACCGATAGTAACATTTACATCTGATAACCAGTGAAATGACAACTGTGGTAAATATCCTAAAATTTCGAACACCTAAGTGTCTGAAGAAGTGGCATATACAAACAATGCAGACCCTGATCAGACTGCTATAAAAAAGGAGCAGACCGATCAGGGTCTACATGATTTGCCATTCTGCTAAACATCTTAAAAGCTGCATAAAAAGCAAAAATTTCAGCCAAATAAAAGCATTAAACTATAATACCCCGCCATTATCGCGTCGCGGGCAGATAACTCCGTAAGAAGTTGACGTAATTTGCCCATTAACAATCCCAAACCAGATCTGCACAACATCAATGCACATACCAAGTTTAGTAAAAATCCATTGATGTTTACACAACATCATATGGAAACGAAAACCAGATGAACGGACGTACGACTGAGCGGAGCCACAACAACAGAATAAGTACCTTCTGACATGTGCGCACATCGAAGATTCAAATTAGCCTGTTCGTCCCCGCAATCTGATCAGTCTACATTGTCCGTATGAAGAAATTTTGCACCCTTGGCTATCCAAAATATTTGCTGTGAAGATTCTGACCAGATTGCGCGAATGTGGAGACTGAGCTGAATCTTCGCTGGGCGCACAACTCCGAATACTTTTTTTGACGTCGCGGTTCAATGAATTCTTAACAGCTGAGCAGACCTTAAAATGAGATAATGTTTACTATATGTATGTCTTAGGTACATCTCAGTTATATACATGCATGCATTTAAACATTGAAACAATCCACCCGCCGGTTCAAGACAAGAACAATTAACGCCGACGAAAACGTTGATGCCAACCGCTGACCCAAGCCGACACAAGAGGGTGTAGTGAAAACAGTATATCACCTTTGGTAGGGGTACATATGTATGCTGCTTTGAAAAACAATAATAACTGGTTCTTAGAGAATTGGATTAAATAAATACCTTCACTAAATGAACCAAATTTGTATTATCTTATATTTTCAAAATTTCACATGATACTGAAGAGCAAACAGAATTTCACAGATGATGATGACGATGAGTTCATTAAAAACGCATTAACGCATGAGGGCCATTTACGTCAAAATTGTGTACTAACTTGGTTTTGCAAGACAACGGCTATAATGATAAGCCATATATGCATGAAAATGTAAAACTAGAGCAAAAGAATTTGACAGAAGTATTAATATAAATGTACACACTAGAAAGATTTGCTGCCATTTTGCAAGGGGGATTAGTTTTTGCAGACAGGATGTTGCCTCCCAAATACATGTATATACAGTAAAACCTGTGTAAGAGAGCCACCTTCGAGATTGACTTTAAATAGTGGTTGATGTGGAAAAAGTTGTCTGTCTTATAAAGGTACATGTCATGTAAGTTTGCTAGCAAAATTACATGACATGTACCTTTATAAGACAACCACCTTTCCACATAAACCACTAAGGTCAATTTCAAAGGTGGCTGTCTTACACAGGTTTTACTGTAGATCATTTAAAAAGTGGTGTTATTCTTAAAGGGAAGACTTTATCACCAGAAAGAAGGTGCAAGTTCTTTCCTTTACGAGCAGCCTCAATGGAAAGGAAGCAATTATTTCAACGTCAGTTACCTTAATAACCCTAAGTATTGGGACGGACATGCATGAGCAAAGAGTGTAAACCCAGATCAGATCGCAGCGTCTGATCAGGGTCAACACTGTTTGTCACTCATCCAGCTATTTTCAGACACATAGTCAGGTTGTCAAATGGAGTTGTTCAAATTTTAGGTGAAATAAAGTTAAGAGTCAAATACTTTGGGTAAATACGGTACTTCCCTCAAAAGCGTATCAATTCCTCTTACAGCGCATGCACCGAACTTTCGAAACTTTGGAATGAAGATTTGCCATAAATGAATTCAACAAAATTTGAATCGCAATGTCAGAAAACGTACCATTCGGATATAAGCGTCCAGCGAAGATTTAGATCAGCTTGTGCATTTGCGCAGGGTGATCAGAAGCTTCACTGGGCACATTTTGGGCAGTCAAGGATGCACAGTTTCTTCATGCGGACTATTAGGAATCTGACTAGAATAAGTGTCGCGCAGGTTGACATCACGAAAACATGCCTTTATAATTTTGACCATTAAAAACTGGGGTTTACAGGGGTATACATTATTTTTTTTATTTTTTGCTCAAAAGCTTAGATTGTGGGTACTAGTTAGAACCGCCTTGTCCAGGCGGTTCTAACGAGTACCCACAATTTATTTTTTGAGCAGACATGTGAAAAATATCAGAATTTTTTATCTGAAATTTTTCATTTTGTTGTGGTAAAAGTTTCAGTATATTTGAATAGGCTTGTTTTTCGTAACAGATTTTATTCTTCGTTTGGCGCACATGTCAGAAGCTATCCAATTGACCAACCATAAGCTGATTGCTTTTGCCGTGCTGACAATAATCGATAAGGGATTGTGCTAATAATCCGACCTGCCAATAATACTTACAACTCTGTCAAACCATGTCTGCTTATAGGGGGCATCGCCATCATTATCCACCTGCCACTTGACATGCATTTCATCTCCAGTAGAAAAACTATCTTCCATCTGCAGACTAACAATTCTCAGATCTGGCGGAGGCGACAGAATAACATTGATGACATTCTGTAGATCCAATGGCAATATGCAAAAGTAAAACGTTAAATTTAAGGGTACTTCTCTGTAAAACAAAGTCATTATAGGAATTTCGTTTTTGTGGATTTATCGAGGTGTAAACGCTCGAAGGGCTTTATGCTCAGTTTGTGAGTGTTTCGCCAGCGTTTCCACATTTACACCTCGATAAAATTCCAACTTAATCATATTTACGCCAAAGATATGAGTAAAATACCTCATGTTAAAAATTTGCGAGAAGAAAATATTTCTGGTATTCTTGCTGGCTGGATTTATCGAAGTATAAATTTCATTTTCAAATTGCTCTCCGCAAATCAAATTATCCGATAATTATATTTCTTGTGAATTGGAATTACAAGATATTAAAAGATAAATGACTGAGTTAGAACATAGACACGCTACCAATTTTATATGCAGGAAGTGAATAAAATAACATTTCGTGTTTTTTAGCTGTTCACATGTCTCAATACGAGGTTAAATGGGTAAAAGGCTGAAAAAAGGCATTTAGGGCATATACGACATATATATATGCACATATTTTTCGCTCAGAGATTTTTCGAGGCTGCTTATCCTCTTGGTATTACATGAATTGACTATGATATTTGTGTAATAACCAGCAAAAAAAGGGTACAAAAAATCAAAGGGCAGTATATGAATAGGTCAACATTTTGGATGATCAAGTACATGAATGGGTCCGTTTTTTCGAAGGCCAGGTATATGAATGGGGTAGGTTTTGAAATACTGGCTCGCACACCCGTACCAAAATTACCCCTAAGTTACCCCCCGAGATACGAATGGTGAAGCTCCAGACTTGTGCGCAGCCACGCCTTTGGTCGTGAGCTATGATATTAGTTCTATAATTCTACAATGTTCCTATATTGTTAAGGCAAACAGCAAAGATCCTGACCAGACATTGCGGATGCGCAGGCTGGTCTGAATCTTTGCTATTCGCATATATTCTAAGGCCCCTTTTCCCAGCCTCTGGCCAATATACCCATGCAACAACTGCGTCCAGCAAAGATCAGTCTGTATATGTGCGCAGTCTGATCAGGATCTTCGCAGTCCACCTGCAGAAATATTGCATCTTTAACTGTACAAAGAGCACAAAATGAAGACTCTGATCATACGGTGCGGGTGTACAGGCTGATCTGAATCCTCGCTTGGTACACAATCTGACGGTGGACCTATATTTGTCTATCAAAGGTCTAGATCAGGCGTTTTCTTTTTCAACCGGAACGTATGGACCATTTTCCGACTTCCATGAAAACATGTTTTGTAGTACTCACAACATATCATATGTTTACGTGGAGAGATAATAAAAATATCAACCTGACCCCTCTTACCTAGGTCTATGCAGAGATGTAAGGTCGCAGCAAATACCCTAAGTGCATACACTGTAAGCATACAGAAGTTAGCATTCGGTAGTCATATTTGGTAGATGTTTTGGTTGACTTTTCTATTTTTTTTTTTTTTTTTTTTTTGCTTTTTTTTGTTTTGTTTGGAATTTAATGGCCCAGTCAACACTGTTAGGGTCATATCGTCAGTTTACCTAAGTACATTTTTCCTGCACGGGCTTAGTCCTCCAGGCGGTTAACCAATACAGTTCACATTCTTTCGCCAGACAATCTTTCTTGAGTAATTGTGGCCAAATAAGTGCAGCCAACCCTTTTTATACCGACATTCGATACAACGTCAAAATTCGTTATAATGACACTGTTAATGTCACGAATATTTTGTAAAAGAGGTGACGGTTAATGAGAAATTATGCACTAAGAATATTACATTAAAACTTCAAGCAACACAAATTTTGGATATTTGTTCACTGAGGCTATTCTAACAAATATCAAAACATGTTCTATGAGGAAATAAGAATAAAACAAGGTCTTCCTTATATATCATTCTGTTCATTAAGGATTCTTCACAACAGCAAATTTATTTTAATTACAACATCTTTGGGCACAAATGCCGTCGTTGTGACGAGGGTTCTTAGTATTTTACATTTATACTTGCATGTTTAAAATGCTTATATGGACCACGCCATGCCAAAACCTGTATTCAGGCATATGTGGAAAGCGATGGCCCTGATCAGCCTTTCGCAGTGCAGTCTGATCAGAACCTTCGATGTCCGCTAACAGAATCAGTGCACTATAAAATGTATCAATGGAGAACAAATGTCAGGATCGGACTTTGCGCATGCGTTGAAAAACCACCTGACCATCCGTAAGCAGAACTTGGCTTTCCCACATATGACCCGCCTAAGAACCGGTGAACTATTGGCTACTCACAGAGTGCCCTGCAAAAATTCTGACCAGACTGTGTGGATGCGTTGTCTGATCTGAGTCTTCACTAGGTGCACATGTACTTTTGTGGGAAATGCTGTGGCCCGGCTTGAATTGAGATACTTAATTTAGACAACGATGCACTAGCATCGATGCAATGTCATGGCATTGTATCGACGTTAATGTATATTTATAAATCGACGTCAATACATGTTGCATAAACGTCCTGACCTAGCATCGACGTTAATGTGACGTTGTCGTGCATCGACGTTTATGCGATGATATTTACATTCTCAGAGCATTTATCCTGAGTGATTTTGGCCAAATTAGTGCAGCCTAATCTCTTTATACCGACATTCGATACAATGAAAAAATTCGTTATATAATGACACTTCGAATGTCACGAAACCTTCGCTCAAGAGGTGACGGTTAATGAGAAATAATGGACTAAGAATACTATATTAACCCTTCTCTTGCTGAACACGACATGCCCTGTCTTAGCAAACAGTGTATATCCAGATCAGTTGGCTTCTGAAGAAGCCAACTGATCTGGATCTGCACTGTTTGGCATTAAATATGTGAATTTCTATCAAAAACCCGATCAAGTAATCTGATTGGCTTAAATTTGAAGTGGGCGTGGCATCTTAATATATTCAGCAAGGCAAGGGGTAAAACTTCAAGCAACAGATGCTTTGTATATTTGTTAGAATCGCCTCTCTGATATTTATATTCTCAGAGCATTTATAGAAAACCCCTATAGTTAACTACTGGGAGAGCAAATGTCAGGATCGAACTGCATATGCGTGGGGTGAATCTGAATCTGTAAAATCTGCGCATGCTCGAAGATACATTTTCGTTTGGTGAGGCCCATATGGTTTCGGACCCAATCAAATCAGGCCCCGGGATTATAGAACTTTTTTCATGCTCAGCTCAGCTGAGCATGAAATTTCTCTGCTAATAAATATGAAAATGCCATGTTGGCATTTTCATACTTATTAGCAGAGAAAATTTCATGCTCAGTTATATTTAGCAAGAAAGAATTTGCAATTGTTAATAATTTGAGATTTATTAGCGGGTCAAATTTCATGCTCAGCTGAGTTGAGCATGAAAACAGTTTTATAACCTTGGGGTCAGGTCTGTTTTTAGTTCTGTAGTTCTTTCAGACTGTTTGATAACAAATATGAGTCGGGACACAGTATTTCCTACAAGGTTACATGTGCATCCAGCGAAGACTCAGATCAGATCTGCGCAGGCTGATCTGTCTTCGCTGTCCGCCTAAGAAACGATGGACTCTTGGCTACTCACAGAGTGCCCTGCAAAGATTCTGATTAGACTGCATGGATGCGTTGTCTGTTCTGAGTCTTCAATGGGTGCACATATAATTTTATAGGAAATTCTGTGGCCTGGCTTAGATAGAGATACTTGATATAAAATAATTTGAGAAATTGCTGTGTTAAAGCTAGTCGCATGTCGTATATTTTTGTCTAACTGTTATCCCAGATATCATTTACGGCCTTATAATGTATACTTACTGTATTTACCTAAATAGTTGCACAGACAGACCTGAGCAAACAGTGTAGACCCAGATCAGATTCTGCTTATAGCAGTGTCTGGTCAGGTTCTACACTGTTTTCTACCCATACAGCAGGTTACAGACACATCAGCATGAAGGAAAATGGCTCATTCAAAATTTAGGACAAATTGGTAAATAGTTAAATGTCCGAATATCTAGGGTAAAAGTAGTATGTTTATTTACAAAAGTAAAGTACATTGTGTGTGGAGTGACATCCCAGCGGGCATATGACTTTTATACAAAGTTGCATCAACGTCGATGTAACGTCAGGCATCAACGTCAATGCAACACTGTATGACATATAAGTTGCACTACCGTTAATGCAACCTCACAACGAAACATTGACATTAATACATCAGTTGCACTAATGTTGATGCAACCTCACGACGTTACATCGACATTAATACATCAGTTGCACTAATGTTGATGCAACCTCATGACGTTACATCGACATTAATACATCAGTTGCACTAACGTTGCTGCAACCTCACGTTACATCAACATTAAAACATTAGTTGCACTAATGTTCATGCAACCTCACGACGTTACATCGACATTTAGACAACGTTGCACTAACGTCAATGCAACGCCATGGCATTGCATCGACCTTAATGCGACGTTGTATAAATTGACGTTAATACAATGTTGCATAAACGTCATGACATTACAACGATGTTAATGTGACGTTGTATAAACGTCATGACGTTGAATCAGCATTTATGTGACGTTGTTTAAACGTCATGTGCCCGCTGGGAATAAAAATGAGCTACTTACAGATACGCCTATGTTATTATCTTCAGCCGTATGTTCGAATACTTGGTTATATACGTCAGCTTGAACAATGATGTAAAAATCTCCAAATATTTCTCTAGGAACAACTACTTTCGTTTGCACAATATATGTTTCATCTTGTATTAAGCCCCCATTTCTTTGAAGTCTTGCCAATTTTGTATCAGATGAATCTATAAATTAAAATGCTTCTTCATTACATGTTCCGTCTTTTATACAGTGAATACTCTTTATAACGACACTCGAGACCACGGCAAAATTCGGTATAATGATAATTAGACTTCAAGAAACACGTGTTTTTGGATATTTGTTAGAATCGCCTCACTAAGGCGATTCTAACAAATATCCCAAACATATACATCTTTAAATATCATGCATATATTTTAGATATCATGCGTATATTTTAGATAGTAGATGATTAGGTTATCAATGGTAAATAAAATACCTAGTTATGCAGAAATAAAGGGAATACAAATGTCCCAAGTATTCTCGTTTCTTCTGCTTATTCTGATACATGGTTTAACATGTAAAATAGTACAATTAATTAAGATGTAAGTTGTTCAAATCACGTATTGCTATTGTTATTGTAAGCTTTGATGATTACACATCGGGATACAGATTAATACAAGTCCTCTGACTTTCTTCTGAATCCCATTTGTATAAATTATCAATGTTTGTACTAGCTTATATTATTATACTGAAATTATACAAATAAAATATGTTTAAACCAAATATCAGTTTGTTCATTTTAACTCTTGTCCAGCTGAACCCTGCCTTTGCAAACAATGTAGATTCAGATCAGTTGTCTTCTAAAGACACCAACAGATCTGGATCTACACTGTTTGCCATTCAGTATTTGAATTTGTATAAACAACCTGGATCAAGTAATCGGATTGGCTGAAAATTAGAAGTGGCGTGGCAACTTAATTTATTCCGCATGTCCAGGAATAAAGGATTCTTTATAACAACAAACTCATTTTAACGGGAACATCTTTGGGCAGAATATGTAATGAGGTTTCACTGGTCATTTTTAGCTTAACCACGCTGTATGCTTAATCATCGGGTGGTTAAATATAAGTTATACTTTTTTTCACAGAAAAGTAAGGCATCACATTTGATTCAAACTTTCTCCTTACGAAACAAATACGAATAAATCATCAGGTCTTGTTTTTATGAAACAAAAAAGAGAAAAATATTTTATTATGCTGTGTGTGTTTGTTTATAGTCAGCAAGTGAAAGCTAAGCATGAAACTTAGGAAACGTTCTAGTGGCTTGCGCAGTTAGGCTCCACCCTTTGCGATGCATTACGAAAACATGCCTATTTATTATACTGAAAATTTTTCTACCAAAAAATGAAAACTTTCAGATAAAAAACTCCGATATTTTTCATATTTCTGCTCAAAACATAGATTGTGGATGAGGCGGTTCTAACGAGTACCCACAATCTATGCTTTTGAGCAGAAATAAGGAAAATAATGTAGGCATGTTTTCGTGATGGATGGTTAAATAAGCAAGAAAATTTTCCAAATTGTTTTTTAGTTTGATAAGAAACGCTAAGTGTATTCAGAACTGCGCCAAATTCCTACATAACACATCACTTAATATAGTTAACTGGGTGAATCAGGGGTAGGGAACTTAGTAATTATCACAAAATAAGTTGATGACGAACAAAACTTATATTACACAATTATTGATTTCGATGAGGTCAATATGAAGATTTATCAATCCTAAAAGAAAATATTCACCAAGGCCGAAGGCTTAGGTCAATATCAGTTTTGAGGGTTGATAAATCCTCATTTAGGTCGACTAAAGTAAATGACTGTTTTGTTAGATGGACAAAACTGAATTAATTCTAATATTAAAACAAATGTACATTTGTTTGTAAGTTTTAATTGCATTTAAAATACACAGAAAACATTTTCTGAACCAATTTAAACTTTGACTTCTAAACACATGTATTCTCTTTGAGATGGTAAAATTAAAAAAAAAAATAGCAGATACTGAAGCAAATCTCTCTTTTGTGTTTGCTGCCATTTTTTCCAGAAGACACCTGCCCGAGAGCTGTTTGAAATTTGACTGGCTTTTGAGAACATGTGTTTCAGTTGTGACTGGCTGACATTTGACTCAAAATCATGTTCATTTCATTTTAACAGGATGTTTATTTCTTCTATCACTCATGTCTATTTTTAACTGTATATAAGTCTGTATAAAAAAAATCTACCAAAAAGATAACTCTGGAAACTGGTTAGCTCTGGGGTTTGCCTAATATTGACCAAGCGAGACCAGTTTTATATAGGTGTAGGTTAACAGAGACTTTAAAAGCAGTCTCGACCAATCTGAGGAAAATTTTCTTTCTGGCCATAGATAGATAGATAGATAGATAGATAGATAGATAGATAGATAGATAGATAGATAGATAGATATAAATGCTACGTATGCCCGGCTCAAGTTGAATTCTATTTTCCACAACTATTTAGTAAGTTGTAAAAATCTTTAGGTGCCAGTTAGTCGACAAGTACATCCATAGTATTGGAACATAGTAACCCCTTACCATAGTTGTCCTATAATTTAAACAATAAAAATGTAAATGGTTGCCTTTGTAAACGAAGTAAACACAAAAAAAAAAAAAAAATATATATACACAAATCGGAGCATCGGAGAACAAGCTTTTATGATTACAGGGGTATACATTATTTTTCTTCTTTTGCTAAAAAACATTATTTGTCTTCTCATTACGAAAACATACCTATTCAAATATATTGAAAATTTAACCAGTAAAAAAATGAAAGTTTTGAGATAAAAATTTTGATATTTTTCATATTTCTGCTCAAAACATAGATTGTGGGTACTCGTTAGAACCGCCTCGCCGAGGCGGTTCTAACGAGTACCCACAATCTATGTTATCGAGCAAAAATAAGACAAATAATGTATACCCCTGTAAACCCCAGTTTTACTATATAAAAGTGGGGTTTAAGGGGGCCAATATTATATAGGCAGGTTTTCGTGATGTTTTCTTCTTTTGCTAAAAAACACAGATTGTTGGTACTCGTAAGAACCGCCCCGCCTACGCGGTTCTAACGGATACCCAGAATCTATGTTTTGAGCAGAAGTATAATAATATCAGATTTTTTATCTGAAAATTTCTCTTTTTTTTGATTGTAAAATTTTCAATATATTTGAATATGCATGGTTTCCTAATGACTTGATTTTATTAAGTCTCTTCGTATGCAGCAATGTGGTTTGCGAGGCTGCATAAACCCCAAGCACCGGCTTTTTCAAAGCAACTAGAATGAACTCAATTGCCTTAAAGGAAACAAAAGTATAATTACTGTGGTGAAGTACGGGAAGACGTCTTTAGGCCGCCACACAGCTCTTAACATTATAAACTACCTGTTAGTATTTGAAAATAGTACTGGGTAAAGTGTCAAACTTTGTAGAACCTCACCAGAAGCCGCAGAACACGAACGCAGCGTCTGATCGGGTTCTACACTGTTTGCTCAGGCCTGTCTGTCCGAATACTTAGTATTTCGTGGCACCGTTGTTGCTATTAGTTTTCAATGTACCATGCCACCACACTTACTGAAGAAAGCATCATTGGACCATAGTATCTGATCATACCAACTGTTAACAGCTGTCACTCCGGTACCGTAGTTCTTCACAGTAAATGTAATTGATATATCATTACCTGTAAGAAAAGAAATCATATGAGCTGAAAGTGGGCACATGTACCTTTGAACAAATAAAATTATATCTATGGTTCAGGTCATCTCGAAAACATATCTTTATAATTTTAACGTCCTTTAAACCCCACTTTTATATAGTAAAACTGGGGTTTACAGGGGTATACATTATTTTTCTTATTTCTGCTCGAAACCATAGATTGTGGGTACTCGTTAGAACCGCCTCGGCTAGGCGATTCTAACAAGTATACAGAATTTATGTTTCGAGCAGCAATATGAAAAATATAAGATTTTCTTTTCTAAAAATTTCTCTCTTTTTTTTTTTTTTTTTTTTTGGGGGGGGGGGGGGTTGAAAAATTTTCAATATATTTGAATAGTCATGGTTTCGTAATGTACAAGAAATTTTAAAAAAGGGATAGTAGATTGGAAAATATTTTTACTTTGTTTAAAGGGAACTTCGCAAAAAATCCTTTTAAAACGTACGGGTCAGCACATCACGAAAACATGCCTATATAATTTTGACCCCCTTAAACCCCACTTTTATATAGTAACTGGGGTTTACAGGGGTATACATTATTTTTCCTATTTCTGCCCTAAAACATAGATTGTGGATACCCGTTAGAACCGCCTTGCCGAGGCGGTTCTAACGAGTACCCACAATCTATGTTTCGATCAGAAATATGAAAATATCAGTTTTGTTTCTGAAAATTTTCAGTTTTTGGAGGTGAATTTTTTCTATATATTTGAATAGGCGTGTTTTCGTAATGAGTATAAAAACAGGCACGGTCCGGTAGCATGACATACACACTTTCTTTATTTTAGTCCTTATGCTATGTGCGCCCTGAGAAAACTCAGCTCAGCGTATAATTGATCAGTTTTCGCTAGGCGTATAGCAGGGCATTGGATTATTCGTTATCTACATATCGCCCAGAAAAGATTTTGATCAGACTGTGCGTATGCATAGGCTGATCTAAGTATTCGCTGCGCGCACATATCATAATGTATATAAGCCTTTACCACTCTCTGGGCTAACTCAGCAGGCGACAAATTGATGATATTTATCTTATTTTTAAAAAAAAAAAAAAAAAAAAAATAGGATTTGACATTCCATGCGCATTCTCTCCATTTAAGACAATTCGCATGAATTGTCAAAACCTGTTTTCAGGAGGGAAACTATTTAAATGCCGTCTGTCGAAATTTTACCCAAAGTCCTGAGCGTTAAGGAATATATTATTGCACATTAATAAAAAAAAATATTCTTTCATTACGAAAACACGCCTATTCAATTCAAGTATATTGAGAATTTTACCACCAAAAAAATGAAAAACTTTCAGAAGAAAAATTCTGGTTACTTTCATATTTCTGATGAAAATATAGATTGTGGTTCTCATTAGAACCGCCTCGGTGAGGCGGTTCTAACGAGTACCCACAATCTATATTTTTGAACAGGAATAAGAATATTAATGTATACCCATGTAACCCCGAGTTTTACTGTATAAAAGTGGGGTTTAGTGGGGTCAAAACTATAAAGGCGTGTTTTCGTGATGGATGAATCTAGACACATCACAAACCCTAGACAGAAATAAAATAAAACAAAGAACGCAAGTTCTTTCAAATAAACATACAGTAGGGACTTCAATGACTCAAATACCCATCACGAAAACATACCTATATAATGTTGACCCCCTTAAACCCCACTTTTATATAGTAAAACTGGGGTTTACAGGAGTATACATTATTTTTTCTTATTTCTGCTCTAAAATATAGATTGTGGATACTCGTGAGCGAGGCGGTTCTAACGAGTACCCCCAATCTATGTTTTGAGCAAGATTATGAAAACATCAGAATGTGTTGTCTTAAAACTTTCAGTTTAGGTTGTAAAATTTCCTATATATTTGGAGAAGCGTGTTTTCGTAATGCGATGGCTGGCTACCGAGGCTCATTCGAAAACATTTCAGATTCCCTAGAAAATTCTTCCTAAAGCTCAATAAAACAAACAAATAGTGATATTTTAGGGTAACTGTCTCATAAAGAGACAATATGCATGAAATCTCAAAGCCCATTATCTGAGAAAAATATTTCAAAATGTCATTTTTTGAAAATTTTATCCCTCATGCTTAGCCTTTTAACATCATCACTAGACCTGAAACAAGTAAATACCTATTTCAGACTAGACTTTCACATCTGCAAAAAACGATACTTTTGAAAAAAATGTTGTTTATATATATATATATATATATATATTCTTGAGAATTCATGTAAATCGTCTGCGAAGCTTCTATGAAAAATAACAAAACAAAAATAGAAAGTCATCTACTACAAATTTTGCTTGGCGCCTCAAGAGTTCAGGATGCCGAAAAAGTTGAAGAGACTGTCCTTAGCAGCTAATGCAAAACTTCAAGTTCGAACCCACTCACCAGAATACGAAGAAGATGGAACTATTACTGTATCCACTCTCAGATCTGGAGGAGGTGTTAATTTGGCATCAATGATATCATCAGATTTCCTCAGGTTGTTTGATGTATCAATATCAGAGATCTGTCTGTATATATCCGTCTGTACAAACACATATAGTTGACCAATGTCTTTGTCTTTTAGTTCCACCTGTAATATACATGTCTTTCAGTTCTAACTAACATACATGTCTTTCAGTCCTAGTGTACCATACATTCCTTTCAGTTCTACTAGCAACACACACATCTTTCAGTTCTACCTGTAACATACATGTCTTTCAGTTCTAGTGTACCATACATGTCTTTCAGATCTGCCTGTAACAAACACGTATTTCAGTTATACCTGCTACGTACATGTCTTTCAGTTTTACCTGTAAAATACATGTTTTTCAGTTCTACCTGTAACATACATGCCTTTCAGTTCTTCCTGTAAAAAACATGTTCAGGGGAGCCTGCACATCCGCGTTAAGAACGGTGTCAATGGAAAAAGGGACATGGCATCGCCCAATTAAAGTGCATTGCAACAACTGTCAACATTGGCATTTAAGTCGTCATCATTTAAACTGTATTATTCCATATTTCA
The DNA here is from genome assembly GCA_964016985.1 of Anodontia alba. Taxonomy (NCBI): domain Eukaryota; kingdom Metazoa; phylum Mollusca; class Bivalvia; order Lucinida; family Lucinidae; genus Anodontia; species Anodontia alba. Next base: position 25,007,059 of record OZ024826.1, read on the forward strand.
AGTTACCATGTGAATTGATACTGTCCCTGTTTTCTGATATTTTGATACACAAATTCGTATACAACCACGAAATTCATATTCATGGACTTGCTGTTAATATCTATCTCTCTGCAAAGAGGGTATTTTTATTTAGAAAATATCCACAAAATTTTGCTTTGCAAGCATCATTTTAAGCTAGAACTAACGAACGAGTTATTTCATGGAAAATATTTTTTTTTGACAATAGTCAAGAACCTTACAGGCCTGAAATGTGCGCCCAGCAAAGATTCTGATCAGCCTGCGCATTCACACAGCCGGATCAGAGTCTTTGCAGAAAGAACAATTGCATCCTCGGCTATCCAAAATGCGCCAAGAGAAGATTCTGATCAGGCTGCGCGAATGCGCAGGCTGACCTCAATCTTCGCTGGGCGCACATGTACAAAGGTAGGTTTTTTGACGTTCCGGCTCATCCAAATTTTTCGCCCTTGGCATATTGGGTAAGATTGCTTCACTGAAAACACTAATCACAGGCCTAGATAAAAGTGGGTATCAGATTAATATTTTTCTTATTTCTCCATGAAAACATTGGTTGTGGTACTCATTAGAAGCGCCTCGCTGAGGCGCTTCTAATGAGTACCCACAACATATGTTTTCGTGAAGAAATCAGAAAAATATCAATACTTTTGGACTGAAAAAAGCGCCTTAACTAGAGCTATGCACTTACAGTAGCTTCTGCTGTATATCCATCATTGGGGAAAAGTATATTGTTGAGTTGTACCACAGATGCTCTTCTTGCTCTGCTGAAATCCTCCGTAAAAGAAATAAACACGGCATCCGACCACCTATACGCCTGAGTTGTTAGGTTTCCAATATTTCTCACTGTCCAACGTACATCAAACGTCTGACCAGAGTAGGCGACAGGAGGAACAATGATACTTTCTACAGTCACATCAGGGTATTTCCTTGTCTCGAATCCCCACTGTGGACTCGGCAAAGATTCATTATTGTTCAAGAGAAATTCCACTTGCCATAAGAATTGTGTTCCTGGTCTCAGAGGAACTGCTATAGTATATTCGGGTTCTGTTGTTACGGCAACAGGACCCGTTGGTTTCCGCTCATCGGCATTCCAGAGGAAGACTTTGTAAGATACGGAGCCTGGGTAAACAGGCCATCTTAGAGTGTACTGCAAGTCTATATTTGTCTGTCCGTTTTGCGGCGTATCGGGTACCTGCAGTTCTAAAACCTGTATTCGTTGCGAATGTGAAACCTGACCTCCACAGTCATCTGTCACTGACCAGAGTCTGTTAAATATCAAACCGCATCGACCAGCTTCATTTGGGTCAGCATAGGATATATTAACCGGAAGTCTGCAAGGGTGATCCACCATTACAGCAGGCAACATCAAAGTTTTTGTCACTTGCTCTAAGTCACCACACGGGACTGTAGCATCATCCGGGAATTGAACAGATGGTTGTCGCGGTGAGGTAAATTTAATTTCTTGACTGGTGTAGGCAGTATTTCCAGCATTGTCTGTTGCGTTCCAGACCCTAATAATACCACATTCTCCTGAAGCCTGGTCTCCATATTTCACGACAGGGTCTACATCTAAATTATCAGTCACAGCAGGTATACCAGTTACATTGGGAGAGTAGTCGTCACCACATGCTACTGTCTCTACGTTCATAGAGGGAATTACTGGAGCAACAAAATCTGAAATAATAGGTAGAGGAGTTAAAGGTTGATTAGCTCTAAATTTGATATAACCTTACTTTTTGTTATCTGAAAATAGTATTTCCAAATGAAATTAAGCTGCCACTAGTTTGCTATAAAATGCTTCTGTGGACTGTGCATAAAGTATTATAGGAAAAAATATTGTCGAAGTACGTGGTTTTCGAACTAGCCTACGTAGCCAAGTATAATCAAGGGCGGTATAAATGTTATCAAGTAAATAGTGATTATAATCTAAATGTATTTTTATGATAAGTATATACATTTCTTTCACAATGAGTGCGCAGATTCTTCAGGACCTCAATGGGAGCATGAAGTATACATCACGAAAACATGGCTATATAATTTTGACCCTCTTAAAACCCACTTTTATATGTTAAAATGGGGTTTATAGGGGTATACATTACTTTTCTTATTTCTGCTCGAAAACATAGATTGTGGGTACTCGTTCGAACCGCCTCGTCGAGGCGGTTCTAACGAGTACCCACAATCTATGTTTTTAGCAGAAACATGAAAAATATCAGAATTTTTTATCTGAAAATTTTCTTTTTTTGGTGGTAAAATTTTCTGTATAGGCATGTTTTCATAATGATAACTTGGAGTATCAGAACACTGGTTCTAATTAATTCTGTGGACAAAATAATTATCACAACAACAGTCTGGGAAAATCAGTTTGAAACAAAAGTGAAGTTCCTGTGATTTTCGTTACATCTAAAATAGCTGCGGCATAAACCTTTAACACCTAGCACGTCATGGGCAAATTCAGCAGACGACACATTGACGACATTTTTTTTTTTTTTTTTCAGAAAATTGGATTTGATATTTCATGCAAATTGAGACAATTTACATGAAATGTCAAAGCACATTTTTTATGGAAAAAATAAGAAAAAATATTTCAAGATGTCACCTACTGATTTCCCCATCACACACATTTATATTATTATATTTCATGATCGATCTCCAGGAAAGAATGTTGCCTGAAGATATTTAATGATCAAACTTCAGGAAAGAATGTTGCCTGTGTAATAGTTAATCTTGTCCCCCTGGGCAGCTTGCACCCAACCTCCGTGGGTCAAGATAACCCAGGGTATCTCCCCCCCCCCCCCACACACACACCTTGGGTAGCTTGCCTCCCTCCTCAGAAAACCTGGCAAACTCAGTTCAAAATGATATTTATTATTTTATGACAAATTCATTTCTCTTTATGGGAAGAGGTTGAGACCAAGCTACTGTGGCCTAAGCAGTATCCTACCAATCCAGAAACCCTTGCCAAGACAGTTCAGAAAGATATTTTATCACTTTTAATAGAATTTCTCACTGAACAGGTCATTAGAGTAATTCCAATATTTACGAGCACGTACTATTACACGTCTTTCTATCTTTTCAAAATACCGTGGCTTGACTAGTTTCCTCCAAGCCTCATAAAAGGTTGCGAGCACAGTTTAGAAAGATATTTTATCACTGTTAATAGACTTTCCTATTGAACAGGTCTTTAAAATAATTCCAGTATTTTCTATTACCTATCTTTCTTTGGACACTTAGGGGTCGGGGTGGGGCGTGGGGGGGGGTGGGAATATACCCTGCCTGGACAGTTTGCCCCCAAGGGGTGAATATACCATGGCCTGGGCAGCTTGCCCTCCACCTATGAAAACTTGTCAAACTCAGATCAGAATATCTTTAATCATTTTAAACATGAATTTCTAATGCAAAAATATTAGAATTGTGGTAATACTTTCTAGTTTGCTACCAACTTTTGAAAACCTTCAGAAAATAATTTTATTTTCTTAATAGAATTTCCCATTGCACAAGTCATTAGAAACATCCAATATTTATTGTTACCTTGCTTTCTTTGGACAGGAAGGGATGTTGGTAGCTTGCCACTCAGAGGGTGAAGATACCCTGGCCTAGGCAGCTTGCCCCCACCCCTGCAAACTCAGATCAGAAAAGAACAGATATTTATTCATTTTAACATAAATTTCTAATGCACAGGCATTAGAACTGTAGCAATACCTATTTTAACCTATGTTTCTCTTAATGGAAAAGGAGCTGAGGCCAAAACCTATGGCCTGAGTAGTCTCTCCACAACTACATAAAACCTTGCAGACAACTTCAGAAAGGTATTTTATCACTTTTAATAGAATTTCTCATTCAACAGGTCATTAGAATAACTCCAATATTTACTATTACCCATCTTTCTTTGGACAGGATGATGGGTAAGATACCCTGGCCTGGGCAGCTAGCCACCTCCTCCCCCAACCTTGCCCCCAACCCCCACCCCTGAAAACTTGACAAACTCAGATCAGAAAAGATATTTAACCATTTTAAACATAAATTTCTAATGCATAAGCATTAGAACTGTAGTACTACCTGCTTTTACCTATTTTTCTCTTATGGAAAAGGAGTTAGGGCCAAAATACTATGACCTTAGCAGTTTCCCCTGAACCTTATCAAACCTTGCAGACACAGTTCAGAAAGATATTTTATCACTTTAAATAGACTTTCCCATTGAACAGGTCATTAGAATAATTCCAATATTTTCTATTACCTATCTTTACTTGGACAGGAAGGGGTAGAGGGTAAGATACCTTGGCCTGGGCAGCTTGCCCCCTGGGGTGAAGATACCCTGGCCTGGGCAGCTTGCCATTAGCTCCTGGAATCCCTGTCAAACAAGCCAACAATTAGTATTAGTTTTCACTACAAAGCTACATACTTTTTTTGCAAAAGCTAATATTTGATTATTATATTTTCAGCAGTCAGTCGAAAATAGCATTGGGGCTAGCCCATGACCTTCTATAAGATGCTTCCGAAGCACTGACTTTCTCTAAGATTTTCTATGGCAATGGGCACAGAAAATAATACTCACCAGTTTGCCATTCAAATGTTTGCACATCTCCATGGTTACCAACAACATCTGTTGGTTTCACTTCAAACACATATTGAATATTTGTACTAAGGGTTCCAGTTGAGAAACTTTTCGTGTACCTCGAGCTGCCTCCAGCACATGATGTGAAACTTTCTTGCGTCCCTTTCTGATACAATTTGCACTGCGTTGTACAAACTTCATTGCATCTGAACTTAAATGTGAATGACGTCCTGTTACTGTGCACTTCCGGTGTACTGTACAAGGACAGTATTGGTGCAGTTCGGTCTGAAATGGAACATGGACACTAAGTTATGTCAGTTTTAACATTTACCACACTTTGGGCTAATTCAGAAAACGACAAATTGGTGATACTTTTTTTTTATTATTTTCCAAGAAAACAGGATTTGACATTTCATGCAAGCATGAAATGTCAAATCCTATTTCCTGGGGAAAATATGAAAAAATATTTCAAAATGTCGTCTGCTGAAAATTTTACCCAGGGTGCTAAGCGTTAATTTTACCCAGGGTGCTAAGCGTTAATTTCCATTGCCGTATTTACCCTTTTTATTAAGAGACCTAGAATCCCTTACCATACTTATCCAAAAATTATCCACAAATCTATTTTAGTACCCGCTGGTGTGTCTAAAGACACTTTGATAAGTGGCAAACTGTGCAGATGTAATTAATGTTTTAAGGGGTTAAAATAATTAACGGGATGCAAATCAACATAAGTACAGTCGAACTTCAAAGGCTCGAACATCGATGGCTCGTCTACCATGGCTTATTCGAACTCATTTTTGAGTCCCTACGGAATTTTTCCGATAGCTCAAGAAAAAAAATATTGAGGGAAATTTTCTTACTTAATTATGAAATGGTATGTTGTGTGTACTCATTAGAACCGCCTCAACAAGGCGATTCTAATGAGTACACACAACATACCATTATTTTGTTGAAGATCGAAAACATTTCCATAAATTATCGTCATTTGCTTCCTGACCTGGCGCCATGATTAAATCTCAGTGGCTCGAACTTTCTCGTACAAGTTTCCATAGTCCCAAAGATGTTCGAGCTATTGAAGTTTGATTGTAATTGACATTTTACAGTTCACTGATCATATTTTACACTTCATAGTCCACACTTCACAGTTCATGATTAACTATAAAGCTGCGGTACTGTGAAGTACGCACTATGAAATGTAAACTGTAACCATGAAATGTGCAAATAAATTGTGAACTGCATGATTGAACATAAAACTAAGAATTCCTATTCCTTACTCGTATGTGCATTTAAAAAAGATGTAAAGTGTTAACGTTGAATTGTACATTACGAACCGTGATGTGTGAACCGTGAACTGCATGAATGAACATAAAACTAAGAAATCAAATTCCTTTCTTGTATGTACATAGAAGTAACAGCTAAAAAGATGTAGAGTGTTAACAATGACCTGTACAGTATGAACCGTGATGCGTGACCCGTGAAGTCTGAAGTAGGAAATTTTGGACCATTAAATGTAAAGCATGAAGTAAAAACTTGGGCTGTGTGAAGCTATGAAATGTGATCTGTGAAGTATCAACTGCGAGGTATGAGCCGTGCCCTGTAAACTGCTACTTCTTATTCTCGAGTATACCTAAAGCAACGACTTAAGCCTTCCCAAAACAAAATAATCCGAGGAATAAAGCACTGTAACAAATCATGAATAATATATATTTTTATTATGTTGGACTTACAACAATTTTCACATGCAAATCAGCTACTGTGCTACTGTGCTTTCGACAAGTTTTTTTTTTTTTTTTTTGCTAGGCGCTTCCCACAGAAGAAGTAAATCTGCAAACTTTTGTCATGGAATAATGCAAAAACCAATTGTCGTAACCACCTATGCTCAAACAGTTTTTTTTTTCTATTCATTGGTTTAAAAAAACAAACAAATATTTTCACATTTTCCCGCAGTAAAAATAAATGCAAATTATGCAAAAATCTGTAAAGTAGATAACTTGGAGGCAGATTTTTAATAAGTACCCCTTTTTCAATTTTTCCGAAATTTTCACAACATTGTTGTGAAACATCAAATACTGTGAAGTACGCACGGACCGAACAAATATATGTTTTTTACCACTATGAAAGCTGAGGGCGACGGTTGGGATCCCGTAAAGCTAGCTTAACCACCCCCCGCCCCCCTCTCCCCCTGCCCCCCCCCCCCACCCCCACCCCCCACACACACCACAGTAATTCATTTTATTAATTGTTAAGTAGTGATCAACTTGCACATACTTTGCTCATACGCAGGATGACCTGGATCTGCGTCTTTTGCGCATGTTCGAAGGCAATTTTTTTATGGTAGAAATTGAGAAATTGTTTTAGTTGGAGTTTTACGGCCCATACAACGCTGTTAAGGTCATGTCAAGCTGGTCAGTTAACCTGCTCACTCCGTAGAAATGATTTCTTGATCAACCTTCATGAAAGTTATCTGGTCGAGTTAGGAATCGAACTTGCAACCCCAGGATCTGCAGTCAGACGCGCTACCGACTGCACTATGAGGACCGGGCATTGTAGAAATGAACAACCCAGCAGGCACGCAACACTGAGACAACGTCGCATCAACGTCGATGCAACATCATGACGTTGCATCGACGTTGAACCGATGTTGTAAAAACGTCATCTGCCCGCTGAAGACCATACTTACCAACACGCCATGTGTGTCTAACGGGAACTGCAGCATTGTTCTCCCGGTCGGTACCCTGTATATATATAGTATAATAACCCTCTGATAAGTCGGTACCAGTCCACGTGCTGTTACATGGGACAACAGAGACGGATGTCGGAGTTTGTATCGTGCATTTCGTGGTGACTTCTTCGTCAAATGACCAAGAGAGCGTCACATTTGCGTTTGTTACGTCCGGGTTCTGCAGATACTGAAGACGTGGGGGTGTTATGTCTCCTAAAAATAGCATATCATGGTTACAGATGAAACAGTTTAACCCGTTTATGCTGAACGGACTCTTCTACGTAACTTTGGCCAGTTCCATTTCCAATCAAAGTGGGTCTGGTCTGAGGTTAGCATTAGCATTTATTTAGAATTTGCTGTACTTAAAGCAAACAGTGTAGACCCTGAACAGCGTCCAGTGGCGTCTGATCAAGGTCTACACTGTTTGTCAGTGTCCCTTTTAAGGGGCGCTAGGGCATAAATGGGTCATCACGAAAACATGCCAATATAATTTTGACCCCCTTAAACCCCTCTTTTATATAGTAAAACTGGGGTTCACAGGGGTATACTTTATTTTTCTTATTTCTGCTCAAAAACATAGGTTGTGGGTGCTCGTTAGAACCGCCTCACCGAGGCGGTTCTAACGAGTACCCACAATCTATGTTTTGAGCAGAAATATGAAAAATATCAGAATTTTTTATCTGGAAATTTTCAGTTTTTGGAGGTGAACTTTTCTATATATTTGAATAGGTATGTTTTCATAATGTAACCCTTAATGTGCCAAGCAAAATTGTAGCAGACGCAGGGTAGTTTATTAATACTATTACTACTATTACTACTACTAATAATAATACTACTATTACCCTGATAACATTTCATATGAATCATCTGCTAGCCTCACATTCTCTGAAAACTCACGAAGAGCAAGACATATATTTATTAAATGTATTTACATTATGGTAAAAAACAAGACAAATATCATCAGTTCGCCGCTTGCTGAATTAGCCATGATAGGTAAATAGGTTCGATATTGCAAATTAAGAGACAATTTGCATGGAATGTCAAAGCCTATTTTCTGGGAAAAAACAATAAGGAAAAGGTCATCAGTTCGCAGTTGCTGAATTACGCCTGAGAGTGGTAAACGTTCAGAATATGAGCTTAACTATACCTTATTTAGTGCCACAGAGGCCTTTCTGTTATCTAAACTTCATCAGTGTGGCTAAACCCCAAAAGTTTGGAAAGGAAACATGTGGTGCGCATGTCTTGGCAAGCAACAAGACATACAGGAAGCAAAATAAGCCTAAAAAGTGGATTCCGAACCCGCTATACATGTCATTTTGACAAGTCAGTCTTAGTATTAGAAACTTTTTGAATTTGTACTATAACAAAGATTTAGGTATAAAAGTAGTTACTTAATTCAGTACTTAAGTACTGACGTTAACACCGCAGTATCAACATCAGCACTGATGAACTGAACCGTGAACAAATGAAATGTACTTACTTATTCTTACATTCCAGAAAGATGGGTCTCTAATGGCGGATGACTCGGCACCACAATATGTTGTTCCTCTGGCTACCCCTAAACAAATACAGTATAACTTCAATGACTCAAACACCAATGGCTAGTTCACCATGGTTGATTCGAACCCGTTTTTGAGTCCCAAGGAAATTCTTCCGACAGCTCAAAAAGCATATATTTATCGATAGTGTATCGTAATTTTCTTATTTTATAATGAAAATGTATATTGAGTGTGCTCATTAGAATCGCCTCAACGAGGTGATTCTAATAAGTACACTCAACATACCATTATTTTCTTAAAATTCGGAAATACAGCCCTAAATACTTCCATTTGCCTCCTGACCTGGTACTATTATTAACCTTCAGTGGCTCGAACTACCCATGTCTAAAACAAATTTTCAAAGATGTTCGAGCCACTGAAGTTCGACTGTAAGATGTGTACATGAATACGAAAGTTCCTCTACTATTTGAGGCTCACTGTATAGAAACAGACCTTACGACATATGCGACCAGCATAGACATAGACCGGTAAATCAGTGTTTGAATTTGTATGACAATTAGGGCTATTAGTTGTAATGACTGACAGTCTGGTGCGAGATTTTGTTGCTGTTGTTGTCGTTGGAAACTCTGAATATATAATACCAGAGTTAGGCATTAAACATACTGAAAAGTGTGTTTTCCTCAAGTCGCACTTCGCAAACCTGAAAAGCTGACAATGTTAAACAGGCTGATTACATTCTACAGTGTCCTATAATTCTGTCAGCAAACTGCGCATTAAACTGTGGGTTGATCCGGGTATTAGTTATCCGTCTGTGTCCATCAGACACATTTTGAATACTTGCCCTAAAATTTAAACACGTCCAATTTACTACTTGTTAAAGTGCCTATAATTGCTGCATCAGTGGCAACCCCTGATCAGACGCCTTCTATTGCGTTTTTGATCTGGGTCTACACTGTTAGTCCATAACTGTGAGGCCGAACACTAAGGGTAAAGAGACAAAGAGTCTAGTTACTTTTCTATAGGCTTCCATTATAGCATCTGGCTCAATTCTGACCCTCTCAACATTCCTTGACATATCAATATTCTAATTTTTATGTCAATATTCTAATTTTGAACTCAAATCAAAAAAGGTAAAAGAAAAGCCCAGGGAGTGCGAAAATCACAAGACACGAAGAGGAAGAGAAAACAGACAACACCAAACAAGCGCAAATCGAACAAACGTACGAAAGCACTAAGATTAGCTCTCTCTTCCCCAAGCGAGGTAATCGCAATGCTAAAAGGACTGAAAAAATACAAGAACAAAATAACACAAGGCAAGACTTAAAACAAATCGCCTCGTAGAATAAACCACAAAGCAACAAAGAGTACGACGAACACCGGGACCACCGCCTTAGAACGGTCTGTAGAATAAACCAGGGGAGAGGGTGAGGGTTAAAGCACTTTTACGGCCTGGGTCCCGATGCTACTCTTAATACGAAAATGCATAAAAATTCGGTTCGCATAAAGGCTCCCAACTCAGTCAATACAGTTTATCCTTAGATTAATAAAATACATTAGACAAAAGAAGGGGTCTATCAGAATGGTTTGGCATTTGTCTACCCTTGAATACATGTACCCACATTTTGGTGGAAAGTAAGCTAAAGAAAACAGAGAAGTTTACCAAGTCTGATTTTTCAACAATAGCACACTAAAAATACCACTGACATTTACATCTGGTCTGCAATTAAATGAAATATACTTTTTATGTAAAACTGACATAAATTCAAACAATCTCATCTATCATCGTCCAATCAGAGTCAAGCGTTTTATCGAATATAGTCATTAGCTTCCGTATACATTTTGCTGTTTCCAGACCTCACCAATCTAATTGGTACCCTGTTACCTAAAATATGGTACCGTCTTTTACCCCTCACCTACCCCACATCCTGCTTATATTCCTACCTGGATCCAACAATAAATAGTAGTATTCTTTTTCTGTAAAAGTAAATTTCGGGTCAAATGTGATAGTTCGGGATAATGATCCTTGTGGGTACCCGGTAACTGTGGCAACATCCACTTTGTGGGCAAGCGTACCATCTGTTTTATAAAAATATACGTAGGTTGGTCGTGTAGGCTGGACAAACTGTCAGTATAAAGACAAACTATTTTAACGCATTGTGAAACCAATGAAATGTCATTAATATTTGGTATACGCCATGCGAACATGGGCATATGCGGACAGCGAAGGCCCAGATCAGCCTGCGCATCCGCGCAGTCTGATCAGGGCCATCACTACCCGCTAATAGAATCATTTGCTACTACACTAACAGAATGTATTCATGAGGGAATCTGCGCATTTTGCAAATGTTCGAAAGCACATTTTTAGCTTGACGCGGTTCATTTTGTGTACACTTGAAAATACTTTATGACGTTTGAGACGAATTCCAAGAATAAACAGCAAAATTTGTAAGTTTCCCGGTAACTCCAAAATTTAGGAATATGAACCTGGAGTTTTGTTTTTCAGTTGGAACTTTTATGTACTCATATGCTTTACTAAGTACCCTAATAAACCTAAGTATTTGGACAGATAGGCCTGAGCAAACAGAATGCGGCGTCCGATCAGGGTTAACACTGTTTGCCACTCAGTCCAACAGGTTTTAGACTTATCAAGAGACAATAAAAAAGGACTTGTTTGAATTTAATGACAAGTATGGTAAGGAGTTAATTGTCCCAATATTTAGAGTATATACGGTAGGAATGTTTGTCCATAGGACAAGAAAGAAATGAAATATCGTCTTAGTTTCAAAAGACGATTTAGTGATTTATTTTACAAGGCGTATATTAACCTTTCTCTTGTTGAACGACATGCCCTGTCTTAGCAAACAGTGTAGATCCAGATCAGTTGGCTTCCGAAAAAGCCAACTGATCTGGATCTGCACTGTTTGTCATTAAATATGCGATTTCTATCATCATTATATATTCTATTATATATCTGCTCAAAACATAGATTGTGGGTACTCGTTAGAACCGCCTCGATGAGGTGGTTCTAATGAATATCCACAATCTATGTTTTGAGTGTCGAGCGGTTCTAACGAGTACACACAATCTTTTTTTTTTTTTTGAGCAGAAGTAAGAAAAATTATGTATACCCCTATAAACCCCAGTTTTACAATATAAAAGTGGGACGTAAGGGGGTCCAAATTACAAAGGCATGATTTCCTGCTGATAATTGTGCGAATATTATGGGTAAATATGGTAACCAAACGTTTATCAAATTTATCCAAATGTCTTATGTAAATGAAATTTTCAGTCCTATGAAAATCCAAGAGGAGTTCGATAGAACCGACCAAACCCCACCTGCATCCGCCCCTGACAAAACACCTCCAAATATCTTACCGGCGTGTCAAAATTTATGGACCATGCACTGTGCGTCGGAAGTATATCTCCAACAGGACTTTGACTGCCATTAACAATTTCGGGTGGTGTTACTGAAAAGAGAAATTTATTACAGGTACACTGAGCACTCGTACAACGCCAGCATTTGTTCCCAAAGATGCTGCCTTTAAAATGAATTTACTCATTACGAAAACATGCCTATTCAAATATATTAAAAGTTTTACAACCTAAAAAGGAAAATTTCTAGATAAAAATTCTGATATTTTTTATATTTCTTCTCAAAACATAGATTGTGGGTACTCGTTAGAACCGCCTTCGTGAGGCGGTTCTAACGAGTACCAACAATCTATGTTTTTAGCAAAATAAGAAAAATAATGTATATCCCTGTAAACCCCAGTTTTACTATATAAAAGTGGGGTTGAAGGGGGTTAAAATTATATAGGCGTGTTTTCATGATGTGTTGTAAAGGATTTTAAAACCCAGTAGAATGATATGTAAGAATGGCTTGTTTATTGACTTATTTCCTCAACGAACATATGTTTTGGATATTTGTTAGAATCGCCTCACTAAGGTGAGATATCCAAAACATGTTTTCTTGAAGCATTTAATGCAATATTCTAGCATAACTTCTGACAAATTATCATCTCTTGAACAAACGCTCGTGCCAGTCAAATCATCATTATAACGAATTTTATCGTTGTATTGAGTGTCGATATAGAGAGGGTTCACTGTATTTCAGTTAAAATTTCTGAGACTCGAAGATATTAAAAACACAAATATAGAGTAAATGTACAAAGGAAAATCATCACGAAAACACGCCTATATAATTTTGACCCCTTTAAACCCCAATTTTATATAGTAAAACTGGGGTTTACAGGGGTATACATTATTTTTCTTATTTCTGTTCAAAACATAGATTGTGGGTACCCGTTAGAACCGCCTCGGTGAGGCGGTTCTAACGAGTACCCACAATCTATATTTTGAGCAAAAATGAAAACTATCAGGATTTTTATCTGAAAATTTTCAATCTTTATGGTGGTAAAATTTTCAATATATTTGAATAGGCGTGTTTTCGTAATGAATTTTCCCAGGAAAAACTACAATCACACAAGCCACAGCCTTCGCTGTCTGTATATGCTGAAATGATACACAAGTACTGTGGAGATGAACAAGCGATTACTGAGGAAATGCCTCAATTATACAAGACAGACTTCCAAAAAATATAAGTGAAGATACCCAGGAAATGCCAAAATCATGAAGCTCAGCCTCTGACTGGCACTGTGATTAACCCTCAGTGACACAAACTACATGTGCCCATGTCTAGAACACTTTTTCATGGTCCCAAAGATGTTCGAGCTATTAGGTTCGACCGTATTTAGCTTTATCAATTGAAATTCGGCTGTAGATACCTGCAGTTAGTTTCTATGCATCATGTTGACTCCACTTAAACCCCACTTTTATATTGTAAAACTGGGGTTTACAGGGGTATACATTATTTTTCTTATTTCTGCTCAAAACCTAGATTGCAGATACTCGTTAGAACCGCCTAGCGGAGGTGGTTCTAATGAGTACCCACAATTTAGGTTTTGAGCAGAAATATGAAAAATGTCAGAATTTTTATCTGAAAATTTTCATTTTTGGGTGGTAAAATTTTCAGTTTATTTGAAAAGGCATGTTTTCGTAATGAGCTTTTAAGATCAAAATGGTGATAAAACGTATCTTGACATATCGTCACTAACTGTAACGATATAAATCAAGCATAAAATGGTGCGTAACTTAAGAAGATTTTCGACGCGATTGGCAATAATTTGCATTACTAGTTCAATGTCGCTTCAAGGGTACACTGTTCACCAGAAAAAATCATAGTCAAAGTGTTCAAAGAAATCATTCAGGCATACAATGATACACAAGAGGGAAATGTTCACTGTAAAAACATATATCCATCTCATTTGTGCTAAAATGTTGTTGTAATAACAGTACAGAGTAGATACTGGTGCATTTAAATAAAATCAAAGCACTGACAGCACTAATGGGTCGATTGTCGCTGAGTGTAGGCTGAGAAAATGGTCCTACAGGGAGACTTAAGATCGTTTCATTTAACCCGTAACTTCCTGTAAGCAGTGCAGACCCTGATCTGCAGCGTCTGTTCTGTGTCTGCACTGTATGTTAATGTCTCAGCACTATTTATAGATAAACCTCTTTACACAGCACTCTGACGTCACAGTGACAAGAATAGCGCGGTTATAAATAACCGTTACCTGGATTTTGTACAAATGCGCGATTGATTTCATTGGTCAATGATATTCCCGTGGACAACAACATTACGGAAAGTTTGGTGCATGAAAACTTATAACAATCGTCTAATCAAAGGGCTGAATAGCCCTGAAATGACAGATTCTATGAGAAACTAATAAATTCCAGGTATCATTCTGTTCTCCATTTAAGTTTGTGAGGCGCTTCTTCGTCGAAAAAAAAAGAGCTACAGCGAACAACAAAGGCGCTGATCAGCCTGCGCGGATGTCTATTCAATCTTCTATACAATAAGGGTGTGCTGAGTGTACCTGTTTTCTTGAGCTATCGTAAGAATTTCATAGGGACTTAGAAACGAGTTCGAACACAGAAAACGAGCCATCGGTGTTCGAGTCAATGAAGTTTTACTGTGTTTCACACATGCTCGAAGACACAGTTTCGCTCGAGAGATAGGTATACATGTACAATAACTTGAAAACAGTGGTATTTTTTAACACGATTACGCCAGAGATGAAGTAGAAAATTAATAAGAAAATTATCTACATGAAACAAATGAGTAGCAATGTGAAACAACGTACAGTTATTTGGTTAGTATCGATGCAGTGTATGTATAAGAATCTAATACATGTGACAGACGATTGAAGCGAAAATATGAGCTTCGTCACGAAATAACCTGCTTTATGCCATATGCGAACAACAAAGACACATAGTTTGTGCATCTTCGCAGTCTGGTCAGCGCTGTTGTTGTTCGCTGTCTAGACAGTATACTACTTATCAAAACTTTCAAGACTAACTAATCCGGCATTGTGGGTGAGTTAGCCAGTCTATGGCTGAGTAGGCCGGTCTGAATCTTACTTGGTTGAAAACCTCGAAGACAGGATTTCTCGTGTCGTCGCTTATGTTATCTGCACTTTGACGAAGTACGGGGAGACTTTTAGGGGCATCACACGGCGCTAAACACCAGCTACAACTGAACTAATTACAATGGAAACACATATTTCACTGCAAGCTTTTTTTATTTTCGGGCTTCGGAAGGGGGTAAAATAGGACCTTATGCGCATACTCCTTGCAACTTCTTAAACCTCACTGAAATATTTTTACATTGGAAAGATTATTAAAACCAGAAAATAGGAACTAAATCTTGCAGTAAGGAGGGTGTTCACGCCAAAAAGTGGTTATGCCATGAATTATGCGATTTTTGGCTTAAAGGTCCGGTTTTAAGGTCTTTGTGAACCTGTCCCTTTGTGATGAATGTCTTTATATTGAATTATTTTTCTCTGTAACACATAATACAAGTTAATAAAGTAATATATAGAGGCCGCTGCATTATCCGACGGATCTTTACAGATCCCTCATTCATTATTCGGAACTAGCAAAACTATTCGGAACTAGCCAAATCAGTGGCGTACTTCACAGTCATCGCAAGGGCAGATAACCAAAGGCGAATGGCAAATTCTTTAGTGTAGTATTTCAAGGAAGAATAGTACTCTGTATCAGCCAAAAAGAAAATCAAGTTTTGATCAGCCAGTTATTTGGAAATCGTTATGAAGCATAACCTTACCCGGAACTAGTCAAATAACTGTACCTTCTGACATATGCTCCCAACAACGACTCAAATCAGCCTGCGCATCCGCGTTGTCCACATGAAGAAACTTTGCATCCTTGGCTATCCAAAATGAGCCCAGAAAAGATTCTGATCAGACTGCGCTAATGTTAAAATGTGTCATTTTAGACGTTGTTTTATAAAGACATAGGCAAAATGAGGCCAAAAGTGGAACCACTGACTAATGATTTTATTGCCCCTACTCATTACGAAAACATGTCTATTCAAATATACTGAGAATTTTACCACCAAAAAATGAAAATGTTCAGATATAAATGTCAGGTATTTTTCTTACTTCTGCTCAAAACATAGATCGTGGGTACTCGTTAGAACCGCCTCGACGAGGCGGTTCTAACGCGTACCCACGCTTTATGTTTTGAGCAGAAATAAGAAAAAATAATGTTTACCCCTGTAAACCCCAGTTTTACCATATAAAAGTGGGGTTTAAGGGGGTCAAAATTGTATAGGCGTGTTTTCGTGATGCTTAGGCACTATGCAAGGTAGATCGAAGGCATGTCATAAAGAGGTGATTATGAGATACCAGTAGAGGATAGTAAAGAGGCCTCCTGAAGGGTAATCAATATTTGTGATGGGATAACAGATAGTTTGGAAAATTGACTTTTTTGAGAGCAGGTTTGAAGGGTTTGTTTATTAATCTGTTTCTTTCATTCTTAAAATATTTATTTAATTTTAAATAAAAAGGTTTTTTTATTTATTTAAGCAGCTTCTGAAGGGTAATAAATATTTTGAAGGAATAAAACATAGTTTGGAAAATTGATTTATTTGGAGTGTAGATTGAACTATCTGTTTTTATTTATTTATAAATTTATTTCTTTTATTGTTAAAATATTTTTTTATTTTTATCTATGTATTTATGTGGCCTTCTAAGAGGTTATAAATATTTTGGGGGATAACAAATAGTTTGAATAAACTGATTGTTTTTATTGTTAAAGTTCTTTCTTTCTATATTAACATATTTATTTTTTTTTTATTTGTGTATTTAAGTGGCCTTCGAAA
The DNA here is from genome assembly GCA_964016985.1 of Anodontia alba. Lineage (NCBI taxonomy): Eukaryota > Metazoa > Mollusca > Bivalvia > Lucinida > Lucinidae > Anodontia > Anodontia alba. The sequence goes on from OZ024826.1 coordinate 25,024,095, forward strand.
GGATTATACATATTTTGGGGGATAAAATATTTTGCAAAACACCTGATTTATTTGGAGGAAAGATTTGGATTGTCCTTTTAAATATTAATTTGTTTCTTAATTCTTAATTCTTTCATTATTTTTCTATTTGTATCTGCGTATTTATTTATTTTTGTTTATTTATAATGACAGAAATATTGTTGACCCGGCCATAAAAGCTATGATTAGAGTTCATTTTATTCATAATTAATACAAAAAAAAACATAAATAAATAGACAAAAACACTAAATAAATAGACAAAAATAATAAACAAATAAAAATAATTAAATACACAGAAACAAATAGAAAAATAATGAAAGAACTATTTTAGTGTTTTTGTCTAATAATGTATTATTTTTGTCTATTTATTTATTTATTTATTTTTTTTTTTTTTTGTATTAATTCCTTTATTCATTCATCGTGAGTGAAATACCGATGACTTGGCCGAAAAACCTCTGATCGGTGTGTGCATTTCCGGTGACAATCACCACTATCTATTTCTTAATGACAGAAATATTGTTGGCCCGGCCATAAAGCTATGATCAGAGTACATTTTATGCATAAGTGCAAATAAATCTCTCGTGCATAATCCGAGTTTGGTTTTATTCTACGGTGGATTATAAAATTATAAGGAAATTTCATTATACTATTATTAGTCATGTCATTCTTCGTGTACTCTTTTCCACTGAAACAAAATAAACGGTTTTATTTTGACTTCAAACTGTAAGAATTGTCACATGGATTTGATTGTGTTGGGGTTTAACGACACGTCAACCTTTGTGGGTCATTTTGTGTCGACTCCCAGAGAAAGGGAGAAAAGAGATAGAAGAGATAGTAGAGGAGATGAAAGAGGGGAACAGGGAAGAAAAGTGAACAGGAATGAAAGTGAAGAAAAAGAAGAAATAAAAACATTCCCCGTCTACCCTTACCTGCTACAAGGATAGCAGGCCTTGCCCAACTGTAAGCCAATACCATTTGGATGCCCCGGTGACGTAAGATATACGACACCTGTGCACCACCCGACCACCCCAGTAAAACTGTAAGAAACGTCAGGTGCAAAATCATAACATAGGAAAAAATAATTGCTTTCTTACCTCCACCTAACAGGGTAATACAGCTTTGCTCACTGGTCAAACTGAAAGGAAAAATAAAAGATGTATATTAAATTAAGATATTTGAGCCGGGGCACAGCATTACCTACAAGATGTAAGCGCGCCCAGTGAAGACGTCCGCACTGTCCGATCAGACTTTGCAAGACACTCTGTGGGTAAACAAGGAGCTAAAGTATTTTCAGGCGTACAGCGAAGACTCGGGTCAGCCTGTGCATTTGCACAGGCTGATCTGAGTTCTCGCTGGGAGGACATACAATCTTGTAGGAAATGCTGTGCCCCGCTCGTATATGTTTAAAATGTCTTTTATCAATAGTGTTGGCTCCTACTACTGAACATAAATATGGGCTGCGCCATGCAAACAGGTGTCTTCGAACATGAGCAAAACGCACAATTAGATTCATTCCGGCGCATCCACAGAGTTTCATTCGGTTATTTGCCATTGAAACATTCTATAGTATCCAATGAATCTGGTAGCGAATAGTGAAGGCCTGATCAAACCGTGCGGAATCGCAGGCTGAGCTTGGCCTTCGCTGTCCGCATATGCCTGGAGACACGTTTCTGCATGGCGTGGCCCATATAAGCGGCAAAGGGCTCAATGACCATCTGAAGCTGAACACAAGAAAATCACAAACAGGACCACATCACGATGGGCCGACCACAGACATTGACAGTCAGGCGCCAACCATATGAAACAGATTGAAGAAGGGGCTGCCATTTTATCTGAGGAACGACATTGTAAAATAAATCCCGTAGACATTACGAAAACAAGCCTATTCAAATATATTGAAAATTTTACCACCAAAAAAATGAAAATTTACAGATAAAAATTCTGATATTTTTCATATTTCTGCTCAAAACATAGATTGTGGGTACTCGTTAGAACCGCCTCGGCGAGGCGGTTCTAACGAGTACCCTCAATCTATGTTTTTGAGCAGAAATGAGAAAATAATGGATACCCCTGTAAACCCAAGTTTTACTATATAAAAGTGGGGTTCAAGGGGGTCAACATTATATAGGGATGTTCTCGTGATGTTTTACGATTAAATACTGGCAACTGGCTGCCAGCGTATTTACCGCATATTTTTACGGGTTCCTGTAGAACTTTTGCAGGAATTACCTCGTAGGATGGGGGTAAGGTTGGGTAAGCTTGAGCTACGGTGCGTTAGCTCACATCCCTACTATGTCCTACGTTACCTACCTTGCCCTATTCTGCCCTGTCATGAGGCGCCCGTAAAATTTACGGCAAATGCGCTGGCAGCCAATTGCCAGTATTTTACCGTAAAATCTACGTTTTTTTTTTTTTTTTTGTTTTTTTTTTTGTTGTTGTTGTTGACAGTGGCCCCACCGTCGTTCAATAAAAGAGGGAAGCAACTTTATCAACCGTAACAACTATGCATGCACGTAGAATATCCATGTTGTTACTAACTACATCTTTTTTTTTATTTTTTTTTTTAAATCAGTCTTGCCAACACTTTCTGAATTTATAGACTAAGACGCCATAAAATTCAAGTTTGGACAGACCGTCTTGCAGAAGTGTTTTCAAACCAACGTAATCCATTAATTTAGAATGTCGGCGATAAGACTAAGAAAATCCATTCTGAAAAAGTATCTAAATTTGGGAGCCAATTCTTATCTTTTAAATAAGACCCCCTTCAGAAAGGAGCAAAAATTTTGCCAGAGTTGTCTTACTTGAAAATGAGTCAGTTCCCCTTAAATGAGATACATTTAACTCTTTCGGCTCCAAATTTCAGACTACATTTGTTGTCTGCTTTTTTTTAACAAACTATCGATTGAAAAACTGAATGTCAAACAGCGTAGATGCTGATGAGACAGCTCATTATGAACGCTGTTTGTAAAAGCCTATTAGTATCGCCTGTGGCAGTGAATGAGTCAATACTAGAACTTACCCTGCGCTGTCGGTGGCAGAGAAACAAAATATGTTTGATCCTTCCTGTTCCTCTGTAGGACTCCAAGTAATATTAACATGCCACTCCCTGCTGGAGCCCCTGTAGGGAGCCAGGTCTGATTTTGTCACCCCTACCGGTGAAACCGTGTTGATCTCAACAATGCTGAAATACATAATTGTAATAAGCGTCAGTCCATCACGAAAACACGCCTATATAATTTTGACCCCCGAAAACCCTACTTTTATAGAGTAAAACTGAGGTTTACGGGGACATACACCATTTTTCTTATTTCTGCTTAAAAACATAGATTTTTATCTGAAAACGTTCGGTTTTGGGTGATGAAATTTCCAATATATTTGAATAGGTCTATTTTTGAAATGTATTGGCATGAAAGCCAGAGACGACGTACAGTCAAACTTCAATGGCTCGAATATCTTTGGGACCATGGAAATTTGTTCTAGACATGGGTGGTTTGAGCCACTGAGGGTTAATCATAGTGCCAGGTCTGAGGCAAATGGGGATAGTTTAGGCGTATCTTTTCTTTTATAAAACTTGAGCTAGTGTTTGTAAAACACTATGCTCCCAACTGCCTGCCCCAACACTGCTTGCACATGACGGTAATAACAGTACAAATATACGAGATTTCAGTGTTATTTGATTAAAATAGAAATAACTCTAAAATGGGCGATAATTCGGATAAGAAAAAAATAAGGGTCACCTATATTTTCATGAGGAATCCATATATGAAATTTCAAAACATTAGCATACATGGTTCTACACTTATGTTATACACAATAAAGCAACAACATTAAACGGCCAGAAATTGCAAAGGACCATAGCACCAACAACATATTTCATTTAATTAGTTCAAAATTTAATCCGGTGATCTCCTCCTCAGTCCCAATCAATATATCAAATATCAATGCTCTAGCTCATATACTTTTTGAGATCTCTTGCTAACGAGATTTCAATGTTCTTTATTTAAAGGGAAATAACTAAAATGGGATATAATTCGGATAAGACAAAAAAATACGGGTCACCTATTTTTTATGAGATATCCAAATATGAAATTTCAAAACATTAGCATACATGGTAATAAAGCAACACCATTAAATGACCCCAACATTTTATTAAAAGGGAAATAACTCTTAACTGGGAGATAATTCAGATAAGAAACAAAATACGGGTCACCTATTTTTTCATAAGGAATCCATATATGAAATATCAAAACATTAGCCTACATGATTCTAAACTTATGCTATGCACAATAAAGCAACAAATGGCGACAATTCCAAAGGGCCATAGCTAAAAAAAAATCATTAAATTGGCTGAAAATTTATTCAGGTGATCTCCTTCTCAGTTCCAATCAGTATACCAAATATCAAGACTCTAGCTCAAATACTTTTTGAGATATCTTGCTGACGAGATTTCAATGTTATTTTATTAAAAGGAAAATAACTCTAAGATGGGAAATAATTCAGATAAGAAAAAAATACGTGTCACCTATTTTTTTCATGAGGAATCCATATATGAAATATCACAATATTAGCATGCATGGCTCTAAAGTTATGCTATGCACAAGAAAGCGTGACGAACGAACGAACGTACAAATGGATAAGCCAGAAGCAATACTTTTTTCAAAGTTGGGGGAATAATAAGAGTATGTTGAGTGTACTCATTAGAATCGCCTAGATTAGGCGATTCTAATAAGTACACAGAACATACATTTTCATGATAAAATAAGACAATTTCCCTAAATTATCGATAAATATTTGTTTTCTTGAGCTTTCGGAAGAACTTCCAATGAACTCAAAAACCAGTTCGAATCAGCCATGGTAAACAAGCCATCGGTGCTCAAGTCGTTGAAGATCTACTGTATTTTGCATTCTAAAATCTAGATGTACCTTGTATACACTAATCGAACTGCACCTGCTCTGCTTATTGTCGTCTGAGCATGCGCAGTTTACATATGCCGGGAGAAAGGTTTTGTTGAAATGTGAATCTAATATTAATCCTTTATTACGAAAACATGCCTATTCAAATATATTGAAAATTTTACCACCAAAAACTGAAAAATTTCAGATAAAAAATTCTGATATTTTTTACATTTTTCTGTTCAAAACATACATTGTGTGTACTCGTTAGAACCCACAATCTATGCTCCTGAGCAGAAATAAGAAAAAAATAATGTATACCCTTGTAAACCCCAGTTTTACTACATAAGCGTGAGGTCTAAGGGGATCAAAATTATATAGGCATGTTTTCGTGATGAAAGCGCCAAGCAAAATTGTAATAGATAGTCTATCAAGTGCGGATCCAGAAGGGGGTCGAGGGGTTCAGAAGAACCTCTACCACTTTGACTAAAAAGTTCAATGTGGGCACCGTATTTTCTTAAAAATATTCGCACACCTTAAGTTTTACCTTATTCTTCTAAAATTTCGACAAGATCATTTTACACTGCCTAATAATGTGTCTACAAATATTGGTTGAGTGGCAAACAGTATAGATCCTGATAAGACGTCACGTTCTAATGATCTATTTACGTGAGTGAACTCTTTTACCATTAATTTTGGATCAGGACATATGTTCTTTTATTTAACCCTTGCCTTGCGGAATAAATTAAGATGCCACGCCCACTTCTAATTTCCAGCCAATCACCTTACTTGATCCGGGTTTTTGATACAAATTCACATATTTAATGACAAACAGTGGAGATCCAGATCAGTTGGTTTCTTCAGAAACCAACTGATCTGGATCTACACTGCTTAAACGGCATGTCGTGTTCAACAAGAGAATGGTTAAATTACGCCAGATCTCACCTTATTGTTTCGTCACCACTTCTTGCTATGAGTGGCTCAAAGAATGTCGTATTGTAAGGAACACCAACACAAGAAGTGTCAACACGTGTAGGCTCTACAAACTCCGGTTTACTCGAACACGGACTATCCGAAGTAAAGACGAGTACAAGAAACTGAAGTGGTACACTACTCAGCGGCTCAGTATCTGTGGCGCGTGCGAAGTCCTCAATCTGTACCGCTGCAGCATACCAGCCAGGTCTACCTGTGGCCGAATAGGATATCTTACAAGATCTCTGGAAAAGATAACGAACCTTGGAGAAACTGACTTATGCGAAAACTGCGCAGATTCAGATCATCATGCGCATGCGCAAAGTATCATCCGGGTCTTTGATCTCTTCATCCATTCTGTAGTATTCAATATCCAATGATTCTGTTAGCGGACAGTATCTGGGCCTTCGCTGTCCGCATATGCCCAAGGACACGTTTACGCATGGGACGGCCAAATTGTTTGCAATGCGGATGGCCAAATTATCCGAGACGTCTATTCAATCTGACTAAGACCTTTGTCATTTGCATATGAGCCGCGACACAGCATTTCCTACAAGAATGCATGTGCGCCCAGTGACGACTCAGATCCTTGCACGCTGATCACAGTTCGCTGTCCGCTAGAAAACATTTTTGATCCTTGGCTACCCACAGCGAAGACTGATCAGACTGCGTGGATGCGCAGGCTGGTCCTAGTGTGCGCCCAACGAAGACTCATATCAACTTTTGCATCCGCGCAATCTGATCAGTGTCTTCTTTGTCTGCATGAAAACACTTTGCATCCTTGGCTATCCAAAATGCGCCCAGTGAGATTCTGATAATACTGTGGGAATGTATATCAGAAGGTATTTTTTCCACGCTGCGCTTCATTTATTTGTATGTATTTTGTATTAGTATGTCATAGAGGATCACAAGGTAGATTTGCTTTTGAAGGTAATTGTGTATTCCTCGAAAATAGACATTTTATTTCCGAGAAAGGTTTAATAAATTGATATATGGTATTAATACAAGCATAGAATGTGGCACCTGATAGTCTGTAAAATTTCAGTTGGTCTCTCCTTCTTGAAATGAAATGATTTTATCGTATCCCTGACTTAATGTTGCCAATATTACATGTAACTCAGAGATACGATAAAAAATCATTTCATTTTTGATTTAGTTAACAATCGAGAGATTAACTGAAATTTTTACAGGCTGTCAGCTGCCACATTTTTTATCGTATTAACACTATATACATGTATCAATTCATTAAACCTTTCTTGGATAAAACATGTCTACTTTTGAGGGGTATTTGTTATATAAATAAAACAGATAAAAATAAAATTTATCTTTCGTTGGGTGAGCAACTGCCCAGTATGTATAAATATTCGTTTGGTTCTGTAGCTAGATTCCGCAAAGTGCAGACAAAACATCTGAGCCGGGGCACAGCATTTCCTACAACAAGATTGCATATGAGCCTAAAGAAGACGAAGATCAACCTGTGGCTATGAAAGGGATTCAGAAAAAACAACAACAAAAAAAGAACACTTTATCGACTCTGTATCCCGTTTTATACCTTTCTGATTGCCACCATTTAAAACATTACGAAAACACACCTATTCAAATATATGGAAAATTTCACCTCAAAAAACTGATTTTTTTTTTCAGATAAAAACTCCGATATTTTTTATATTTTTGCTCAAAACATAGATTGTGGGTACTCGTTAGAACCGCCTCGGCGAGGCGGTTCTAACGAGTACCCACAATCTATGTTTTATACAGTAATAAGAAAAATAATGTATACCCCTGTAAACCCCAGTTTTACTATATAAAAGTGGGGTTTAAGGGGGTCAAAATTATATAGGCATGTTTTCCTGATGGATATGAAAATGATGTTTCCTAGAGTTCTGTACTGTTTGAAAATTGCCTAACAGAATGGTTCAAGATTTGAGCTCGTTCCGGATTTTTTGAAAATTCATAGCGGCTCATAGGTGAGGCCTTCTTGGCTGAAACTACTGTCCTTTCAACATCTTTGGAAAGTCGTTTTTTGCCTGGCGCTGTACACAGAAGAAGTAAATTTGCAAACTTTTGTCATGATTTAATGCAAAACCATTTGTCGTAACTACCTATGCACAAAAAGTTTTATTCTAGTCATTGGTTTTTAAAAAATCAAGTATTTTCATTTTTCCCCATAGTAAAAATGAATGCAAATTATGCAGAAATCTGTAGGGTAGGTAACTTGGAGGCAGATTTTCAACAAGTTCCGCTTGTTCAATTTTTCTGAAATTTTCACAATATTATTGTGAAACATCAATAATTCAAATTCTGCAAAGAAACTTGAAAATTACTTTCTTAATCAAAATTTCCAAAAAAATCACTTTACTATAGAAATTGCGTAGGTCAGACCAATTTTTGGCCATAAATTTAATTTTAGGGTACAGATTTGAGAAGAAAACACAGAAACAGAAAAGAAAAATGGTTTCTAATAAGGTATGGTCATTCAGAACAAAATATTTTCATTTAAAATAAAACTTCAAGCAAAAAACGTCTTTCCGAGTGATCTCGAAAGGACAGTAGTTGGTGTGACCAATGAAACTTGACACATCAGCTCTTTTCAGTTTGGTGTTCATTGCTCTCAAAGCTCTCAATGGTCATTCCTTTTGTACTCTATTATTTATTATGTGTTAGTTTGATACGATTACCCAAGCAATGGGGACATATCTGTATCAAACTAAATTTTGTCAAGAGCGCTACGCTTACATAATCCTGTCAGGTCCTCATTACGAAAACACGCCTATTCATATATATAGAAAATTTCACCTCCAAAAACTGAAAATTTTCACATAAAACTCTGATAGTTTTCATATTTCTGCTCAAAACATAGATTGTGGGTACTCGTTAGAACCGCCTCGGCGAGGCGTTTCTAACGAGTATCCACAATCTACGTTTTTGAGCAGAAATAAGAAAAAAATAATGTATACTCCTGTAAACCTCAGTTTTACTATATAAAAGTGGTGTTTAAGGGGGTCAAAATTATATAGGTACGTTTTCGTGATGTTGGCCGTTGAATAACAGAATCAACAGATATGCTACCGACTAATGTCCTTTCGTCATTACTCATAAAGACGTTTTTTACTTGGCGATTTATTTTAAATGAAAAAAAAAAAAATGTTCTGATTGACTATATCTTATCAGAAACCATTTGTCTTTTCTGTTTCTGTGTTTTGTTCTCAAATATGTACTCTAAAAATAATTTTACGGCCAAAATTAATCTGACTAATCGAAAGAGTTTTTTGGTGTGTTTTTTAGTTTTTGTCTAAGAAAATAATTTTTACTTCTCTTTGCTGAATTTCAATAATAAATGTTTCACAACAATATTATGAAAGTTATGGGAAAAAATTGAACAAGTGGAATTTGTTGAATACAGATTTCTGCATAATTTGCATTCATTTGTTACTATGGGGAAAAAAAAAAGAAGATATTTGATTTTTTTAAAAACGATGACTAGAATAAAACTTTTTGTGCACATGTAGTTACAACTAATGGCTTTGCATTAAATCATGACGAAAGTTTACAAATTTATTTCTGTGTAAAGCGTCAAGCAAAAAAAAAAAAAAAAAAAAAAAACACAAAAAAACCAACAAAAAAAAACAAACGATTTTTTGAAAAAATGTCAAAAGCACAGTAGTGCAAAGCGAGAGTTCTGACTAGGTAAGCTCCAGATAAGGGGCACTTTTTAGCCAAAATGTACTTTTTTCTGTTTTTTTTTTCCAAGAAAACATATGTTATTGGTACTCATTAGAAGCGCCTCGGCGAGGCGCTTCTAATGAGTACCAACATGTTTTTTTTGTGGAGAAATAAGAAAGATATTATATGTCCCCCACCCTCTTATCTGGAGCTATGGACTAGACTGCGCTGAAACTAGTGGTCTCTTGTACCTCGTCTAATACAGATCCAGTGAACGTTTGGCATACGTCGGCACATTCTCTCTTTGCTGCCTCCGCCCATCTACACCGAACTTCATCACCATCATCATCACTTACTGAAAGAGTGACATGTCTCAAATTTAGCATAAAGGTTTTAACCATTAAACTAGGGCGAATGCAAACGGAGTTCGGGGGTCCAGTCGACCCAGCCACCTTTGACCTGAAATACCATTTTCATGCATGGTAAATGCTAGATAAATCTGATAATTTGAGTCGGATTTGAGCTTTACGGCCCAGTCAACACTATTTAGGTCATATCAAGCCTGTCAGTAAACCTACTCACACGGAATCAAATGGTCCTGAGTTCGAGTTCTGCGAAAGGTGCTGAAAAAAGGACCTTAAACACTTGACCAGGGCCTACACTGTGTAAATGAAATATAGGTATTTCTGACAAGAAGAGAATAAATAAACTACAGACACCCCTAAACCCAAAAATGAACCTGTCCAATCTATAAGGAAGAAGATTTTATTTGTATAAGTGGGTTAAACTATATATATGGTTGAGGTCGACGATGAAGAATGTTTGACACATCTGTGAAAAATGTATATACAAACCACTGCATCTACCAGGCGTAGTCATTCATTTCGAATTTGCCAACCTAATACAGTCGACTCTCGTTATCTCGAAGTCCAAGGGACTCTCTGAAACACTTCGAAATATCCGTACCTCGATATATCAGATTTGTGGAACTGAGGAAAACAATAAATAGAACAATCACATTTAACAAAATGAATATATAATTTAACTCCTGAAGTTAAGAGATATATCGAAAATATTGTGGAAAAGAGGAGAAATTGCTCCTTTAGGAGCAATTTCTCCTCTTTTCCACAATATTTTATTACCTGTTGTTAGATTTCAATGTTAAAACAGGGGCCAGATTTTCACTTCGAGATAAGCGGTTATTCGAGATAAGCGAGGTCGAGATAACGAGAGTCGACTGTATAAACATTGACATTTAGACCTCGCCCAATAAAGTCTTTGCAACCAGACTCTACATCACCTGGGATTTCAATGGTAGCATTACAGCCATGTTGTATTCTGACTATGGGCTGCATGGCTGATACTGGCGATGAGTTCACTGTTCCTGTGTCTGATCGTGTTGTTAAATTAACGGTAGTTCGCATCTCCCAGCTTCCTCCCCCAGTCACTAAAGCTATCCAGTCGCCTCCTGTAAACCTGAAAAAACGATCATAAGATGCAATGTATTCTTAATGAGAAAAGAGGTGTACTCTAAAAGGAAAGAATTTGCTCCCACGAATTTGTTCCCCCAGGGGAGCAAGTTCTTACCTTTTAGAGTACACTTCATTCAGAAGTAGCTTGGTTTTCGGGAAAATAAACAGGAAGTCACAAAATTGTGACTTATATAATCCCTTTAATTTCAGTCTGCAACAACCATTTACTTTGTTATACTATGGAACTTCTTACTTTAGAAATGCCTGATTCATTTCAGAATTTCATTTTAGCAGGTGCTAGGCAATGTATGACAGTCTTAGAAAATTATGAAGATTTGGTGTTTTACACCCCTTTCAACCTTATTTATTGCATAAAAAGCAGTGCCGCACGTTATTAACAGCCGTGCATTAACCGGCGAAAAGCTGTGTATTAACAAGGCAATTCACGCGCTGTTAATGCACGGCTACGCAACTTTCAATATGATCGTACCGGGGCCACAGATTTGCTGCCGTTACGAATTGTATACTGCCCGGACCTAGAACGAGCATAGTCAGTGGAAATTACGTTCGCGAGACATCGGTGAAAAGGCAAAACAAAATAGCGCAAGAAATAACGCGAAATGTAGCAAGTGTTTTCAGTTTTTATGCAATAATAGCGATCGAACATGGTTTTTCAATGCATTAACATTCGCCAGGTCCCTTGGGAGGTGTTGAAAACCGCGGCCGAAGGCCGCGCTTTTCAACACCTCCCAAGGGACCTGGCGAATGTTAATGCATGAAAAAACATGTTTGATCCCTATATTTAGTGATCTGTGAAGCGCCGTATAGTCATGAGCTGAATTTCCACCTCCGACGGGATTGGAACCCGGGCCCTCATGATCCGTAGTCGGGATCACTAACTAATAGGCCACCCGGACGCTTCTCAATCTCAGAAAACAAACGCATCGTTATTATCCTATATTTTGAGACAGATATGCTTGAACAAACAGTGAGCACTCAGTGTCTACATCACTGACCCAGCCAGCATATTAAACCCATTAACGTCCAGTGGACTCTTCTACCACAGCACTTTAGACCGGTCTATTTCCAATAGCAGGGTTTCTGCTCTGTTTCTATTATTACCATGTTTTTATAAAAATTCCTATATTTTATGCAAACAGTGTAGATCCTGATCAGTCGCTGCGTCCTGTAGCGTCTGATCAGGATCTGCACTTTTTGCCTTTTTGGGGGTTCCCGACTAAAATGGGTTAAAAATACCAGCAGTTAATTTAATGGGCGTTCGAATATTAAGACAAGTATGGTAAGGAGAATGTCTACACAAAAATTTAGAGTTAACAAGTTAGTAAAAGTATCAAAATGCTTGGAATCGATAATAGAAAACTGCTCCCCCCCACAACCTCTCCCCCACCGCCCGCCCCCCCCCCCCCCAACCTCTCCCCCACCGCCCGCCCACCCTCCCCCCCCCCCCACGCGCCTTAAACACCCCCGACCTTTCATCGGCCGTGAAGTTAAATTAAAGTCACGAATTTATAAAAGGTGAACTTCTTAACTTTATAGAACCGTATAAGCTTAACCATTCTATGGCCGAAATCAGCAGAGACAAACTGATGATTTTTTCCATGAAATCAGAATTTGACACTTCATGCAAATTGTCTCCAATGGAGACAATTTGCAAGAAATGTCAAAACCTGTTTTCTGGTAAAAATAAGAAAATAAATATCAATGTGTCTTCTGTAGAATATTAGTCCAGAGGGTGGTGAGTAATCAGATATAGAAACGTTTATCAAGGTACTCACTAGAATCACTTGCTCATTTGTACAAGAAAACACACTGAGTACCGGTACTAAGAATCGAGCCAGTACGTTTAGGTTGAAGGGTGCAAATGTCATCCTATCTAGAGAAACATGAAATTGTAGCTTACGTTATGCACCAGTAATTTGTAACCATGACCCCTCCTTACCCACATAGTGCTGTATATTACGTTATGCACCAGTTATTTGTAACCATGCTCCCTTCTTACCCACATAATGCTGTCTCTTACGTCATGCACCAGTAATTTGTAACCACGCCTACTCATAACCCACATGATGCTGTATCTTACGTCATGCACCAGTAATTTGTAACAACGCCCCCTCCTAACCCAATTAAAATCGTATCCCACGTCATGCACCAGTAATTTGTAACCACGCACCCTCCTAACCCGTATAATGCTTATCTTACGTCATGCACCAGTAGTTTGTAACAACGCCCCTGCCAACCCACATTATGTTGTATCTTCGGTCATGCACCAGTATTTTGTTACCATGCCCCCTCAAATAATCTGGCACTGCAATAATTTGTAAACATGCCCCCTCCCAACCCACATTATGCTGTATCTTACGTTATCAGTAATTTGTAATCACCCCTTCTACCAACCTACCATAGCGTAAAAGCCGGGACTGTACCATTTCATCCTCCAGAGCCCCACTTAAAGCTCTGCACTTCAGGGACTTAAAGATGGTACAATACCTGTTCTTTGTCGACAGTTCCTGTGATTCTGAACATGTGCTTTTATCCGCGCTAATTTTGGCGATAATTTTACACTGCATGAAAAGAATTTTACTTTTCCCTCGCTATCCACCTTTCTATCCCGATGGTTGCCGGGATGCGCACGGGATGGGGTAGAGGCGGTAGTTTTGAATGACCTGTGCATTAGCCACTTTGTGTTATCAGCTTGACAATATCCAACTAAATTGACACAAAAAAGAAAAGCACCACTACTCGTAAATGGCAAAAGAAACGAAGACCAATACTTTATAATTGTAAAACAGTTTAGTTCGTAAAACTGCATGTAAATCTGAGAGTATATTTGAATTGTTTTCGTATTCCTCAATATAAAGTATACATGCAATGAATCGTGCATGGGATTAATTATTATGGCAACAGAAAAAACATAGCTCCAGACAAGGCACTCTTTTCTAGTATATTTCTTATTTCTTCAAGAAAACATATGTTCTGGGTACTAGTTAGAAGCGCCTCGCTGAGGCGCTTCTAATGAGTACCCACAACATATGTTTTAATGGCGTAATAAGAAAAATATTTTGTGGATACCCCTCTTATCTGGAGCTATGAAATAAAGTATCAGTTTTAGTTTGTTTTTTGTTTTTTTTTGTTTTGTTTTTTTTGAAATTCACAAGTGTTGCATTTCTGTTTTGGGAGAGTATATTTATACCCAAATTGATAGTAATGATCAGCGGAATCAGGAAAGGTGTAAGTGTAGCTTTTCTCGCCAGCCGACCAATCCTCGCCGTCACTGAAATCTGTGCACTTGTAATCCATTGATGTAATAGTACCACTGCATACACTTAAACACTTCATATTTTCTCCACTAGGTCCTATGTAAGTTCCTGCTGCTATTGTGTCGCTGTTACACTGTGTCCCACCAAAACTTTTCCTCCATGATATTCTAAAGTTGATCACAACCTGCAAATCATCATTGGTGATGATGATGATGATGATGATGATGATGATGGTTTGGTGTTTTGCGTTCCTTTCAACATAATTTAAGTCATATCGAGACGATGGAATGGGGGTAGGGGCGGGGAGGGCGGATGAACGACGGAGATGAAAGACTGTGCAATGTACCGCAGTACAGTAATGAGCTGAATTCCATCTCCAGAGGGATTCGAAAGCGGGAATCGAGATCCGAAGACGGGAATGCTAACCACTCGGCAATCTGGACGCTTCTCAAAATGTCTTTACCATATCAAACGACTTGTTAGGAGTAGTATTTGTTGATGAGTCAGAGAATTTTTTTTTTATTTCTCCATAAAAAAAATGCTGCACACTCATTACATTACGAAAACACGCCTATTCAAATATATAGAAAATTTCATCTCCAAAAACTGAAAATTTTCAGATAAAAAACTCCGATATTTTTCATATTTCTGCTCAAAACATAGATTGTGGGTACTCGTTAGAACCGCCTCGCCGAGGCGGTTCTAACGAGTACCCACAATCTATGTTTTGAGCAGAAATAAGAAAAATAATGTATACCCCTGTAAACCCCAGTTTTACTATATAAAAGTGGGGTTTAAGGGGGTCAAAATTATATAGGTATGTTTTCGTGATGATAGGTCTTTCCCGAATTTTAACCTTTACCACTTTCTTTGCTAATTCAGCAGACGACACATTGATGACAGTTTTCTTATTTTTCACAGACCACAGAAAACAGGTTTTGACATTTCATGCAATTATCTCCAGCACAGACAATTTGCATGAAATGTCAAAACCTTTTTTTTTCTGAGAAAAAAAGGAAAAAGAACGTATTTCAATATGTTGTCAGCTGAATTTTTTACCCAGAGTGCTAAGGCTTAAAGGCTCCATATTCCTCAAAAATAGACATTTTATTATCCAAGAAAGGTTTAATAAATTGATACATGGTATTAATACGACTATAAAATGTGGCACCTGCATGACAGCTTGTAAAATTTCAGTTAGTCTCTCCTTCTTGAAATGATTTTTTTTTATCGTATCTCTGAATTAATGTTGCCAAAATTAATTCAGGGATACGATAAAAAAATCATTTTTCTTTTGCTCCACTTCCAAAACAAGAGACTAACTGAAAAATTTTACAGACTGAAATGAAATGATTTTTTATCGTATCTCTGAATTAGTGTTGCCAACATTAATTCAGAGATACGATAAGAAATCATTTTTCTTTTGAGTAAAAAGTCCTCCAGAGAGAAGAGAAATATACAATTTAATTGAATTCACTGTTTTAATATTTCGGCCCTTGGCCGTCATCAGAAAATTGAAATACACTAAATAAGAGGACATTATTGAAGCCGCCATTACTGTTCTCACGGAAATAAACACATTACGAAAACACGCCTATTCAAATATACTGAAAATTTTAACACCAAACAAATGAAACTTTTCAGATAAAAATTCTGATATTTTTCACATTTCTGCTCAAAACATAGATTGTGGGTACTCGTTAGAACCGCCTCGGTTCTAACGAGTACCCACAATCTATGTTTTGAGCAAAAATAAGAAAAATAATGTATACCCCTGTAAACCCCAGTTTTACTATATAAAAGTGGGGTTTAAGGGGGTCAATTTTATATAGGCATGTTTTCGTGATGAACTGAACCGGACGTACATGTAACGTCAAACTGCAGCGCTATGGCGCCAAACGTTATCAGCGTGGGGCGCGGCTGACGACGCTGTTATTCAGTGGCGTAACGTCATGTAATAAAAATCGAATGGCCACACGTTATATAACACTTTGGAGGGAACAAGTAACGTCATGACGACGTCCATGTCAAACGTGCATGTTCTGTTTAAGAAATAGATCAGCTCCAGCAGTGATTTGTTGAGTAATAAATCACTGTTTGGAGGTCAGTTGTAAAGTAGATCAAATCACGAGCGCGGAGCGCGAGTGATTTATCTACTTACAACTGACCGACAAACAGTGATTTATTACTCAACAAAATCACGCACAAGAGCTGATCTATTTCGATTCTAACACATAGAAAACGACGTAAAAGTAATTGTATCCTTCAGATTCTCCGAACTGTCCGCCATCACATAAAGAAACCCGCCAACAGTTTTGACTGTAACGCTGTTGTTTACATGCATTTCTTACGTTGTTGACGCGAGAAAAACGACGTTACACCGTCTAACGCCGTGGAAACGATGACTGACGTCAGCAAAGAGTCAACATGACGTCGGAATGGCGCCAGATAGCGTCGTGCGCTTCCGCCCAGTGATTTATTGCAGAATAAATCACTGAGTTTAACCATTGGCTATATAGGCGAGGAGTGTTAGAATGAACAATTGTCAACTTTAAAGGGATAAAATCCAATTGGTCGTATGATAAACAGAATCTTACACTCGTTGTCATTTCATATGAAATTATGAAACTCGCCATATATATATATATATATATGTGGGGAAAATATGCCCCGCCCTCCTGGCGGCCATGTTTTTGACGAATCATGACGGCTTGAACAAACTTGGAAGAGGATCACCTAAGGAACATTTCTGCCATGTAAGACATTTCTGACATGAAGATTTTTAAAGTTTTCTATATAGATATATAGGGAAAATAAGCCCCGCTCCCTGGCGGCCATATTTTTTGACGATTCATGATGGCTTGAACAATCTTGGTAGCGGATCACCAAAGGAACATTTCTGCCAAATTATATTCAAATCGGTCCAGTTGTTTCTGACAAGAAGATTTTTTAAGTTGTTTTTTTTTTTTTTTTTTTTTTTTTTTTCTTCCTTTGTTTGGCATGGCATACAGAATCCTGCATGGATTCCAAATCTTTGAGCAATTTTCAATTAGTATCACCCAAGTATCAATCCCGTGTTTGGTTAAAATTGGCTCAGGGTTTAGGAGATGTTGTTTAGGAGTGTTTTCGTCCTTTACCATTTGTAGCAAAAGTAGTAAATTCTTTCCTTTAAGAGTATAGTCCCAACTTTGGAAGCGATATTAGGGATATTTCTTCTATACTTATTCCTGGAAATGCGTAAAAAATAATTCCTTTTTGGCTACGCTACTGACACTAACCTGATTTTGTATCCCAGTGGGTTTCCACATTATGATTCCTCCTCGAAAATGAGTTCCTATGCTCTGATGGAGGAGCAGAACCAGCAGAAAAAGCAACTGAAGCCACATGTCCGACTTGTTCCAGTCAGTCATCATTTTCTTCCTCTACTATGGATAGCTCATGGACATGTAATGGAGCAGGAACTGATCCTTAAAATAAACGATATGTCAGAATTTATAAGAAAAATATTACAGAAGACATTCATGTAAGCGTAGCTCTCATTACGCGCATTACGCATGCGCGTATACGATGTACGCATGTGCGAATGTTGGACAGGGTAAATTTCAAAGTCGGGTAAAATCTATATTTTTACTTTAATTTAACGCTACATACATATTTGGTATCAAAATAATGCTTATGATTCGCAGCATATCAAAATCAAAGGGCATCTTTCATTTCTGCCCACGCATGGATTTTTCTGAAACTTTGTATAATAATAAGTAGGCATATGCAACCTATGAAAATGTGCTTATTAAATTATATAATAATAAGTTGGACTCAGGACTCAACCTTGACTCACTCCCCCTATGAGCTGATACCTGTCTCCAAATAAGTATATCATACATCTTAAGTTTAATTTAGTTTTAAGATTTTTGCGCTGTGCTGAATGGTGAACACCATAGTAATTCTATTGGTACCACAAAACATTTATATTTAATTAAAGTTAACATTTTCTGATAAATTGATTATAAAAAATCTGAATTTTTTACCAAAAAATGAAAAAAATATCAAAATTAAACTTTCAAAATTAATATGTTATAGTCTTTGTCAAGATTTCATACTACCAGGAAAATTTGCTACATATATCCTCTATAGCTGTGCCAAATTTCATAAAAATCAAAACCGGTAACATTGTCATTTTAGGCCTTGAATGGATATAGGTCGATTTTTACAAATTGACTATTTTGTTACATTGATGAAAAACAGTAGAGAAAGGCAGTGTTATCAAACACTTCTAACACTTAACAAATCAAAGAGAGTTTAGACACTCGGAATGAATATATCTTGAGCTACCCATTAAATTTTCATGACTTTCTATTACTTGCCTTCTATTTATATGGACTCTGACTAACCAACTATTTCAAATGTAGACAGCATAACAAATTAAATCTAAAGAAATTCTAATTAACAAATTAGGCTAAACAAAATCTTACGCTTTAATGTCAGCAAATCATTGAGTATTTTGTATAATTACTTCCCAAAAGGCATAAAACTAAAATAGGTGTAAAACAGGGGTATCCATTCTCACCATTACAAAAATATACATAAAACAGGGAGATCCATAATCTCCATTGTCATATTAAGAAGATGTGCAAATGTACTATTGCAAGTAGTTGTTGCTTGTTTGTTTGTTTTGAAGAAGGGTTTGCATCCCCATCAACAGATTTTAGGATTTTTGGAGATTTGCTTCTGGACTGGTGAACTCTAACCAAACTAAGAACGCTTGAAAAGAAAATAATACCTATAGACTTAACTTCTGATATATCTATAGCTTGCTTGCAAGCCTATATTGTATTTTGAAATTATGAACACTGGATTTCTTGTCCTGTAACATGTTCAAATGTGTCACTTCAGTCGTATTTCCTGCGATCGAATTAACACTGACACTGGATTTTTTCTCTTTGTTTCGACAGTTATATTTGATGACAGCAGCACAGAATACTGTTTATGTGGTCTTAACTTTTGCTATCAGAAAAGCAGATCTATCCTTTCTTCCTTACAGTAAGCATATATGAAATTGTTTCTGTTCTGCATAAGTTCTATTCTAGTGCACATAGTTTGACTTAAACAACAAATTGGTGTTCTGTAGTTCTTCATGTTAAAGCTTTAAGATTTTTCCAAAGGTTGTATGACATTCATATTTTAGTCATTTGCCTAAGGACTTCCATACTAGTTTGAAACTCAGCCATATGTTAATTAACACAGGAGTTTAAAACAGCTAACTTGTATGGTCTTAATGTAAATCTAAAGGATGTATTGAAGACAGTTTTCATTCATTTGGTTGCTGGCAGTTCTATGGTATTTACTTAATTCTATTTTCACCTTGTCTCTGTTTTTTGTGTTGTAATACGTTTTGAAAGGAGGCTTTTAGTATTCACGTTTTGTTTTAGTTCTTATACTTAAATTCTTTCTTCCATTGAATATTTTAGCTGAATATAATTTCATTCTTCTTAATACCAACTGCTCTTACTTTCTTTGTTGTTCTTCGCTGATCATATTTCTGAAAAGTTATTCTTTCATTTTAGAAAGAGTACTAAAGTATTTGGTCAGCAAATGCATAGATCTTACCTAAAGAAACAGTACTAAGCTTGCATGTGTCCATGTGACACAGACTTTAGTTGTTCATTACTTATTGTATTTAAGCTGTAGTGTTTTTCCAATATTGAGTGTCTTCGTGTGTGTTTTGTACCAGCTGTGAAATCTTCTGCTGTGGTTTTGACAATGTGCTTTTTTGTATTTACTAAGCGTGAACAAGTAGTCACAGTATTGCCTGTTTATATCAATTCTTTTTGTTACTCTGTTATTTTTTAAGCTTTTATCCAGTTTACACCAAAGTTTATAGTTGATTTTTGGACAAGAAGTCCACATTGTTGTATTTACTCATAAATCCATTGAAGATTGACAATTCTGAATGTTGAAATCAACAGACATGGACCCTGAAGATTTTAATCAGGTGTCCTAGGATAGTAATCATTACTTGGTAAGCAAGTTGTGCCCACCATGTCTATCTGCCTGAATGAGTAACTTTAAAGCTACACCCAGGTTTCATAATCATCATCATCAGTTACAAGACTGTTATCTGCTTTTTATTATATGATAAATACTTCCACTGTCAAGTATTTGAAGTGGAATCCTATATATACAGATACAGAGAACTTGGACTTAGTGTCTGCATGGTCCAGATCATGTAAACGAAAAGTTTTTTTTTTGGACATGGTGTTCAACAAGGTGCAATTCAGTCAACTGGTTATAAATGAATATGTACAATTATGGTATCAACTTCTTATACAAATCATACTATATCATGGTAATCCAAATTGAAAGCTATTGATAAGTTGACTTTACACGATACTACTTATACACGAGTATTGGGTAATTTCATATTTTGCCGACTCAGGACTATATGTATTCAGGCTGTTCAAACAACATGTTACCGGTCTTCAATTTTTATGAAATTTCATGTGTTTATTCCTAATACATATGGAAATCTTTTATGCTAAAATGGTGTCTTGACAAGAATCGGAACTTGGTAAAATTGCAGATAATATCTGGATGAATACATAACCTGGAGCTGAAATATGGGGCTACCGTTCAACTTACGTTATTGCTCCAACACTATAGCTAAGTACATGAAGCCATCCATAGTATCAAAACATGTACTAATGATGGTCTTAATTAATAAAATATTCCAGCATCTGAAAAATGAAATCCTGTTTACTGTACGAAGGTTAATATTAGGGCACCCCCTGATTTGGTAGTGGCCGCGTACAAAACACAATAAATTTACAATGGAACTACATTTAAAAGCCAATGCCTCATAATCATCAGTGTTATACCCTAGGCAACCATTGTGCAGAATTTCATCCAATTCCAAGCGTGGGCAGAAACCAATGTAAATTTCCTATACCGTGTCAGAGCCCCTTTTATTTATTTAAATATTTTAACTTTTGTCTCAATAGCTTGAAAATTCATAAAATTTTAGTTTGCATTTCAGTTGCTTTAAGTGTTATTTCCCAAGGCTTCTTATCATAATCAGATAAGGGATTTATTTGTGTTAACAAAGGCTCAACTTATGATAGGCAAGTCGTTCAAAGTACCCCGGCAGACATTTCAATTGTCTCTGCACCTGATGGCGGATATAGACATTACTGTCAAATTTAAGCCTTCTAGCGAAAAACAACTTCCTAATATCTTTTACGCAATAACGAACTTTTTTATGAAATTATTTTTTTCTGTTATTCAATATGTTAGCAAACCCACAATTAACCAATATACAAAAAGAAATCCAAAAACGTACAAAAATGACAAACAACTAATAAACAAGGCTCATCATTTTTATTACTTTATCATTTATTTGTTTAAAATTTTGCTGCACAACACGTACCATGCGTAACATGCTTAAGAAAAATATTTGAAATAAAGAAAAATCATTTACATAAACTACTTTTGCTTCTTTAAGATAAGGGCTGTTCTTAGAGGAAAGAATTTATCACTCCAAAACGGAGGCTATTTTTAAAGGGAAGAATTTGCTCAGGCTTCTTTCCTTTAAGAGTAGCACCCATTATTGAAGCGATACTAGGAAGACTTTTTCAAGATTTTTCCTGGGTGTGCGTAAAAAATCATTCCGTTATACCTACGCCACTGGAAGATGTCCCAGAAGAGCCACACTCAAAAACATAGCTTACCTATTACGAAAACATGCCTATTCAAATATATTGAAAATTTCACAACCAAAAAAGGAAAATTTTCAAATAAAAAAAATCTGATGTTTTTTTCATATTTCTGCTCAAAACATAGGTTGTGGGTACTCGTTAGAACTGCCTCGGCAGGCGGTTCTAACGAGTATCCACATTCTATGATTTTAGCAGACCAAGAAAAAATAATGTATAGCCCTGTAAACCCCAGTTTTGCTATATAAAAGTGTGGTTTAAGGGGGTCAAAATTATATAGGTATGTTTTCGTGATGACTAACATAGGATCCACCAAACACAACATAAGACCAAATAAAAAAATGTGTGTACCTAATTTTCCTGGTGAAACTTAGAATTTTTTTCATATTTTCTAAAAAAATACGTATTACTGAGATAATATATTTATGTTAAATATTCCGACAAGTAGGTATGAGCAAATAGTGTAGACCCAGACAAAACTGCTCTTGTAGGAGCAGTTTGATCAGGATCTACACTGTTTACTGTTGTATCAGTACTTTTAGATACATCAAAAGAATAAAATTTTATCCGAATTATGGTGCTAAGTCCAAATATATCTGGTAATTGTAGTATAATTCTACATAAAAAAAAATGTAAAAAAAAAAAAAAAAAAAAAAAAAAAACAACCCTACCTACCTATTTTTTTTTTTTTTTTTTTTTTTTTTTTTTTTTTTTTTCTAATAATATGTTACCATAAACACACAAATCTTTCATTTTAGAGTAGATCCTTTTCAGAAGGAAGGAAAAAACAACTTTGAAAGAGTTGCATCCCCTGAAAGTGTATCCTTTTCCCATAAGGCTGCATGACCAACAATTCTCTTCATTTGTCTCCAAGGAAACAAGTAGTAGTTGACGCGATAACCGATTAATTCCCCTTGCCCACTGATCAGCGAGCATCAAACAGAATGATGTGTACAGAAATGACACTCTTTCGGTGCCAAATTACAGACTATATATATCGTCAGCTTTGTTTTTTTTTTGTTTTTTTTTTTTTTGTTTTTTTTGTTGTTGTTGTTTTAACAAACTATCGACTGGAAAGAAGTTTATTTGTAAAGTTAGAAGACTGTCAAACAGAGTAGACCCTGATGAGAAGGCTCTTTATGAGCCGTCCCATCTGGATCTATGATGTTTGCAAAAGTCTATTACTATCGCCTGCGGCAGCGAAAGAGTTAAAATTCCTGCATGATTTTATGAAAAAACTTAACCCTTTAAGCGCCAATCACAACTGCAACAATCGGCATTTTGAAATTCTATTGTTGTATTTTTGTATTTTTGCCATAATTCACAAAACATCGCAAGACTTATTTTCTCTGTAAAATTATAACAAAAATAGAATGTCGTCTGCTGCGACCTTGCTTGTGCCAAAGATTAAATAATACTGTTTGACAATCTTGAACTTTTAATCTGAACAGTTTTGCGATTTTGACATATTTACATAAAAGATAGACCTTACATACATGTAGTCCATTCAAAAGATTATGGTAGGAGGCAAACATTAAGTTGATGTTAGCCCTTTAAGCGCCAATCACAAATGCAGCAGACAACATTTTGATCAGAGTCTAGACTGTTTGCTACTCATTTAAAATTTTACACACATTCACATGTAGTAAACCGGCCCCGAGATTATAAAACTTTTTTTCATTCTCAACTCAGCTGAGCATGGAATTTTCTCTGCTTATAAATAGTTGGCATTTTTCATAATTATTAGAAGAGAAAATTTCATGCTCAGCTATGTTTACGAAAAAAAAAAACAACAACAGAATTTGCAGTTGTTAGTAATTTGAGATTTATTAGCAGGACAAATTTCATGCTCAGCTGAGTTGAGCATGAAAAATAGTTTTATAACCTTGGGGCCTGGACTTGTTCAAGACAAATATAAAGTAAAGAGTAAGGGGTGTGAATAATTAGGATAAATACGGTATCCTAAATTTATCAAATTTATCCAAAATTTCCTACGAAAATGAATTTTGAGTCAAAGGGGTTTTCGAACACCGAACCCCGACCCCCTACCCCGCCCCGCCTCACCCCGCCACCTAACCCTTCTGAAGCTGCTCCTGCTCAAACATAAGTACTTTTATGAGATCCAAAATAGCTGACTACACTCGCCCAATGTGAACACCACTGTCCTTTATATGTCTTTCTAGTACGCACACAACGTCGTACCAGCGTCGTTTCGACATCTCGGCGTCGTGACGTCGAAACGACGTTGTTACGACCTTGCGTTTTGCTGGATTATACCCAGCAAGCACACAACGTTGAAACAACGTCGATTCAACGTTGATTCAACGTCAAGACGTTGAATCAACAGTGAATCGACGTTGTTTAAACGTTATGTGCCCGCTGGGTAATCATAACTGATAGGAGAGGAAAACAGTATAATGATAATAATTCTGAAACAAAACGCAAAAGAATTAATTAAAGATTAAGGCTGTGAATAATAGGTGAGTAACGAACAAAATAGGAGCACCAGGAACTTAGGCCGGCCTTGGTGGCTCAGTCGGATGCGCGTCCGACTAGTGATCAAGAGGTCGCGGGTTCGATCCCCACCGGGTACGGCAACATTCTTTCGTGGAGATTGATCGTGAAATATTTTCTACGATCATTCTCTCCCTCTCGCTGAATCAAGAATGGCAGTATCAATTTCTGGTGAAAGAATGTGCACAAGTAATAGTTTAACCGTTTAGAGGACGACTAAGCATGTACATGAAAAATGTGGCTTGGTAACCTGGCCGGCTTGACATGACCTTAATAGTGTTGACTGGGCCGTTTAACTCCAAATAACCCAACCAGGAACTCAGAAACTTAGAAATGACCTAATGTACATAAAGCAAATTCAACATAAAAACAAGAAGCATCTTCAAAAAAAAAAAAAAAAAAAAAAAGTCAAGAGGACCAAAATGGCCTTGTATTGCTCACCTGAGTACCAGACAAGTGACCCCTTAGGCCGGGCCATTTTCCCCAGGGCTGTAATTTAAACAAGTCAACTTGATACTACCAATGAAGGTTCGAGTCAAATGTCCTTTCAGTTCAGGAGAGGAGATTCGAAATAGATTTTCAAGCTGGCAATTGTGGCGGCCTTCTTAGATTTCCAATCGGAACAATTTTAGCTATTTTCAATCTATCAAGTTTCGAGTCAATTGGCCTTACGGTTCAGGAGTAGAAGTTCAAAACTGATTTTTAAGATGGCATCTTACATTTTCAACAGTAACAATTTTAGCTATTTTTGATCTACAAGTCACCCGATAATTCGTGCCAAGTTTCCAGTCAACTGGCCTTACGGTTCAGGAGTAGAAGTTCAAAATAGATTTTCAAGATGGAGGCCATCTTGGATTTTCGATCAAAACAATTTTAGTTTATTTTTTACTATTAAGTCACCTCAATGCTTTCAATGAAGTTTCGAGTCAATTGGTCAATCGGTTAAGGAAAAAAAAAAAAAAAAAAAAAAAAAAAAAAAACTGGAAATAGATTTTCAAGTTGGCAGCCATTGCGACCATGGTGGATTTCCGATCAGAACGATTTTAACAAGTCATCCCGATACTTTCTATCAAGTTTCAAGTCATTTTACCTTTCCGTGAAGGAGAGGTATTTCGAAATAGATTTTCAAGACAGCAGCCATGGCGGTCATCTTGGATTTCCGATCAGAACGAATTTTTTTTTAATTTTTGACCTACAAGACGCCCTAATACTTCCTACCAAGTTTCAAGTCAACTGGCCTTTCGGTTCAGGAGAAGAAGCGCAAAATAGATTTTCAAGATGGCTACTATTTCCGATCGGAACGATTTTAGCTATTTTATTATTACCCCAATATTTTCACCAAGTTTTTAGTCAGTTGACCTTTCGGTTCAGGAGAAGAAGCGCAAAATAGATTTTCAAGATGGCCGCCAAGGCGGCCATCACAGATTGCCGATAAGAACGATTTTAGCTATTTTATTATCTATAAGTTGCCCCAATACTTCCTACCAAGTTTCGAGTCAATTGGCCATTCGGTTCTGAAGAAGCGCAAAAAAAAAAAAAAAATATGATGGCGGTCATGCGGCCATCTTTGATTTCTGTACGGAATTATTTTGGCTATTTTTGCTGTAAAAGTTACCCCGATAGTTCCTACCAAGTTTCGAGTCATGCCGGTGTCGCGTAAGATGTTTAAGACCATGAGATGTTTCAGAACGCATGCGCAACGGAAGCGGATATCAGGTGGGGCAAAAGGCGTGAGATTTGTCAGAATTTATCTACCCCAATTTGACTTCCTATTTTGCTGTTGTCTGTATAAAGTATTTTTTTTTCTTTTCTCCGTGCTGCGGTTGAATTTAGAATACCCAGATGAATTATGGAGGTATTTGTCTTACTTAGACACCTGTATTATTTTTAATATCTGTTGACATACGGCGTGAAGAACGAAAACGTGCATTCATATTCGCCGTGTGCGACTGTTTACGTACCAGCTTACAGTTTGATACCTACAGAAATGTAGTTTTGTTTTTCTTATGTACATTATGATCAGACGGCTGCATAAAAATGAACAGAATTTGGAAAATCGTGGATGCGTTGAAACTGGCTGCGTCACCAGCGATGTTCGTACAGTATTAGGATTCGTACACGTGACTTGAATGACTATATTTACTGAACGCACAACTGTGGGGTTTGACGCGGTATAACTTGTACAAGCAGAAATGTTTAGCATGATGGATGAAACAACGTTGGAAGTACTGACCTGGAACACTTGTGATTTTTGACAGCAGAAGGTAAGCTATTGTGTGATTGCCAAAACTGTAGGTCAGCCTGGTACATCAGACAGTTGGTAGAGCACCTGACTTACAAGCAGGGGATTGCAATTTAAATTCTGCATTAGGCATACCTTTCCCCCTCCTTAAGTTGCTTCAATGGCAATGAGGTACTTGTGAGTGTGGAGAAAAGCTAGGCACTGTTAGTGTGTTCAGTTGATGTCTGGCACATGTAAGTTTACCGTAAACACCGTTAAAGGGAGAGGAGTGTAGTAATTGGTGAGACTGCAGGCCCATATGCAAGGGTGTTCCAGGGGTACAAACGCACCATCTTTTCTGGAGAATTACTTCAAAATCATGCAGTTTTCAAACCTAAATTCACTATATAGCCCTAATTTTGGCCTCTAAATTGGCATTTTCAAGAAGCATTTGCATCCCTGTTTTCAGAATACCTAAAATTCCACCCCACCCCCTCCCCATTTCAAAAGTCTGTGTATGGACCTGGACTGTCAGCCTGATTAGCTCGGTAGAGCACCTGATTTGCAGCCATGGGGTCGCGGATTCGAGTTCTCCTCCTAAGTTTATTTTAATATTGATTATTGAACATGTTAGGGTCTACATGGAAAACAAAATTGAAAATTCCAGCTAAAAACAGTACAGGTCTGCAGATAAAAAAATTGCAAGTGAATTGCAATATTCTTATAATAAAGTAAAAATGAAAGGAAAACTGCTTGCCTAAGGCGGGACTTGAACCCATGATCCCCATTTCACTAGACAGTAGTGTTGGGAATCAGCCAGAATTTCATTGTTGATCATCGGTTTTGTAAAACCGACTGATCATTGAGTAATAATTGACTTGTAGAAAATATATTCACTCTTAATTCAGCCATCTTCCAGGTACCTAGTCATTGCTCCAGATCAAGAAGAGGGGTGTCCAGGTAATATTTTTCTTATTTCGCCATGAAAACATACAATGTTGTTGGTACTCATTAGAAGTGCCTCTGCAAGGTGCTTCAAATGAGTACCTAAAATATTAGTTCTTTTGGGTTGACTTTTTTTAAGGCTCTTTTATCAGATCTTTTCACTTTTATTGACCATAAATGTAGAATGACCCTAACAGACAGCTCTAAACTTCATTTATTGAAGACTTGCCTATGAAAAACAAAGGTGAGAAAAATATATTTGTTTCAAAACAAAAAAAACAAAACAAAAAAACAATCTGATTAGTTGACTATAAAAGATCTTTCCGATCTTCAGTCTCAAGAGGCAAAAGTGATTGCTGAATGATTATAATCGATCATCATTGGCAAGACTACTAGACAGGTGCTGAACCTACTGGGCTACAAGGGTGGTCCTGTTCTGTCCATGGACTCGAGCCACTACACTCCTCATAACATTTAGGATTCAGGTACCAGCCTGATGTCCTGAAGGTATCTGGTCTGCAACCCCCAATTGCTTGCATTTGGCACACACCTGTTTACTAAATCTCATATCAGTAAAGTGAACAAGAGAGGAAACAATGACTGCTGGAGCTGGGACTTGCCAACAAGTTGGCAACAACCCCGTAACACTAGTCAGGTGCTCTTCCTACTGAACCAAGCAGGCAGTGCTGTTCAGTCCATGCACTCCAGCCACTACATTAAATTCACAATATAAAAATGTACATTGAATAAAAACAGTTTTCTACAGTATCAATTTTTTAGCTGTAAAATGGAGTCTGATCTGGATCTATAATGTTAGCTCAGGACTGTCCTGTGTATACAGTATTTTACAGTATCCATTTATTAGGTGTACATACATGCCATATCTCACACTGTGAGATAAAATCTCACAGAATTTGGCCCATCTGGAAAGCAATTCCCATAAAAAATTCTAATCTCACAGAATTTTCAGACCATTTTACAACAGATTTTATGAAGAAATAAACATAAATCACACACTGTTGTGGTTTTCACAAGCTTCTCACATGAAAAAAGAAGACTTAAGACTATATTGTGGGAACACCAAAGTGATGTTTAAGAAAATCTCACAGAATTTTGTCAAATCTCCCTTAGTATTTTGCCTTATCTCACAGATTTTAATCCACAGCTTATGGCATGAATGGGTGTAATGTGACATCTGATCTGGATCTACACTGTTAAACTGAGGACTGTCTGTCCAAAACTTAGAGTATAAATGGTATTCCACAGTATCCAGTTATTAGATGAAGGTGGTGTCTGATCTGGGTCTACACTGTTAGCTCTGGACTGTCTGGTGTATGCAGTATTCTACAGTATCCATTTATTAAGTGTAAGGTGACAGCTGATCTGGGTACTGTTAGCTTAGGACTGTCTGTCTAAAACTTAGAGTATAAATGGTATTCTGCAGTACCCATTTATTAAATGTAAGGTGACATCTGATCTAGGTCTACTCTGTTAGCTCAGGACTGTCTGTCCAGTGCTCCTAGTAAAAACGGTATTTTGTACATTAACCATTTATCTATGTAAGATGTTGTTTGATCTGGATCAACACCGTATGCTCAGGATTGTCTGGCCAATACTTTGAGTATAAAGACTATTGTTCAGTGTCCATTTATTAGATGTAAGGTGGCATCTGATCTGGGTCTACACTGTTAGCTCAGGACTGTCCAATACATTTGTGTTAAACAGTATTCTACACTATCCATTTATTAGCTGTAAGGTGGTGTCTGATCTAGATCTGTTTTGTTAGCTCAGGACTGTCTGTCCAATACTTAGAGCACATATGGTATTCAATATATCCATTTATTAGATGTAAGGTGGCACAAAGCCCTGAACAGACTGCGTGATATTGGGCAACATCTAGGAGAGCTGAAGATTACATCCTGTACTTTTAAATATGTGCAGTAAAACTTATATGGTTCTTTTCCGATTTTGTATATGTTCATTGTTGAAGTCCAAATGATAATAATAACTCTTTCATTATAAAATATCTTAAAAATCCCCCATAAGAAAATTCTGTTAAATTACTTTATAGAATTTAGTATCTTTTTTTTTTCCTGTGATAACTTATGACCAGTACAGTTATTTCTTCCATTTACTAACAATGTGATTAAAATATTAAAATATGTCTGCTGTCATGAGTCAAATGTCATTTGCATACTGTAATGGATGATGGATACCTTTTCATTGCGATTTATCATAGCAATAGCTAGAGCACTTTTTTCTTCCGAAAAATGCTGATATCTTTCTTATTTCTCCACGAAAATATATGTTGTGGGTACTCATTAGAAGTGCCTCAGTGAGGGGATTCTATTGAGTACCCACAACATATGTTTTTGTGGAGAAATAAGAAAAATATTATGTGGATACCCCTCTTATCTGTAGCTATGGATTTATGAAAAAATATATATCGAAGAAAACTTACCTTAAAAGAAAAAAACAGCCATTTAAAAAAAAAAAAAAGAAATCTTTCATTTTATCCTTTCAAAGTCATTTTCAGCTAAGACTCTCAGATTGACACAAAATCATTTTTTACCAATAAAACAGGATTAAATGAATGAAAAATATTATAAGACAATTTACAGCCCGTGGGTCGGGGTGGGTTCCTATATATGGCATAGTACGGATATGCATGCCAAATTTCCCCCTTTTTCAGCGCTGCCAGGTGTATGATTAGCCCATTTTTTTTCAACAAAAAGTATATGACTGACCTGATTTTTTATGATTCGTATGTGAAAGGCTCCACTTTTCTGACACTCCAGTAAATGCATATATTTTTTTCACTCAGAGATTTGTCAAGGCGGCTATTTCTCTTGGTATTCAATGAATTGACTGCTATATTTGTCTAACTACCAGCAATAAATGGGTATAAAAATCAAAGGGCAGTATATGAATAGGTCAGCATTTCAGATGATCAAGTATATGAAGGGGGCAATTTTTTCAAAGGGCAGGTACATGAATGGGGTAGGTTTCGAAATACTGGCTCGCACACCCGTACCACATTTATCCCCAAGTTACACCCTTCTCATCCCCCCCCCCCCCCAACCCCCCCATCCCCCCCAACCCGAGAGATTTATAGATCACTTATAAAACATTTAAGGACAGTTAATGAAAAATATTGTTGGGTGGGTAATTGTCCGCATTTAGGTTAAGAGGGGCGGTTAAATGTCTGGTGGATCATTGTCCAGTGGGTAATTGTCCGGGTGGGTAATTGTTTTACATGCCACATCCTATGGCCAAGATACAGCCAAGAACCCTTATGATTTCTTGCACATATTGTTTTGCCCTATTCATTGGTTCACTTATTCTACAACAAAACTGTTAAGGGAATAAAAGCAAAAGTAGTGTGCATAATATATCTGGATTTATTTGTCCTGCTGATCCAGCCACATTCCCTTGTAGATTATAGCTGTCCATTGATATATTCCATACACGGGCATACATTATTCAGTGATTTATGAGTGACCAGTACAGATCCTGATCAGTCTACACAGTTACACCCAGATATATTTTTTTGTGATGAACATGTACAGGCTGTCTGCATGTATATAATTTAAATTATAATATAGGCTTCTTTTGTAATTTTCAGGCTGTGCAGGCTGATCAAAGGGTATGCTAAATTTAAACATATGAGTGAAGGAAAAGGGTTTCCAGTAAACTGTTAGCATCCAGTAATCTGCAGAGAAAGCAAAGCAGTAGGTGAGTTATTGTATAAATCACACCCATATGTTGTTCTGATTAACTTCTGTTCTACTTCTTGTGCAGACTGATATGTTACACATACGTGCAAATACGGATGGGAGCAGACATATGAGCTAATGGACGGGCAGAATAACAAAGACTATGTATCCCCCAAACATACTTTGTATGCCTGGGGTATAAAAGTTTTAACTATGACAAAGGAGTCGAAGTCTTAGGTCGACCTAACTAAATTATTGAGAATGTAGTTTGTAACTCAATTGTGAATTCACACAGAGATTGTCCATCATAGTAGGTATTTTATGGCACAGAAACTGGAAACAAGATGAAGAATGTAACCTTTTTTTTGCTCTTAATTTTGTTTAAAATTTGCCTGAAAACCCTATATTTAACCATGTTAACCCAAAAAATAACTTTTATAAAAAATCCTTTATTTTCAGGCAAAAAAAAATACTAATATTGTTTGGTTAAAAAAAACAACAACAAAAAAACAAAAAAACAAACATGTTCAAGTTAGAGTACTTCCTTGAACACTAAACAGTATGCTAGAACACTATCCAGTGTGCTTCTGAGGAGTACATACATGACGTACATGTTTTCATGGAGGAATAATAAAAAAAAAATTGTATTAATGTATAGCCCTCTTATCTAGAGCTCTGCACATACCTAAACTGTAAAACACACCTAGTGTTAAATTTAGCAGAAGAGAGTTCATTACATTTTTAGTTGTTTTTTTTTTTTTTTTTCCAGTTTTTCAAGGTTTTTTTTTTTTATTTTTATCAATACTGTGTCCTGTTCGCACTTAGCGATTGATCATAATTATTATTGTAAAAAAAAAAAAAAAAAATGTAACAACAACAACAAAAATCTATTTCCAGTGCTACTGCCATTGGTACATGCATCCTGAAAACTGGTTTATTTAATTTTGACCCCCTTAAACCCCACTTCTATACAGTAAAACTGGGGTTTATATGGGTATAAATTATTTTTATTATTTCTGCTCAAAAACATAGATTGTGGATACTCATTAGAACCACCACATTGAGACAGTGCTAACAAGTACCCACAATCTATATTTTGAGCAGAAATATGAAATATATCAGAATTTTTTATCTGAAAATTTTCACTTTTTGGTGGTGAAATTTTCAGTATATTTGAATAGACATGATTTCGTAATGTATAAACATTTGATGTACAGAGAAGCTTTCCTGGCATATATGATGGGTTTCTGAATTTTATTTTTTGTTTGTTGTTGTTTTATTTTTTATTTTATTTTTAAATTAGTCAATTTATTGAATGTTATACTAACAAAGAATTTATAAGATTATAAGATGACATTTTCTTCTTTCTTTTTTTTTTAGCAGATACAAGGCTTATTTTACTCAGGTTACCATTTCTGTGACAAAAAAACAAAACAAAAACAAACATGATTTAATATATATGTGTGTTTGAGTGTGTGTTTTTTTTTTTTTTTTTTTTTTTTTTTGCTAGATTAATGAAATCTCTTTCACAGGATTAATACTTTAAATGCTAGGTACTCATTCAAAGACTGACAACTGGTGATTTAGGAAATCGAAACAATAAATTCCTAGATAAAGGACAGCTTAAAACAAAAAAAAAAATCAGGGCTATGATTAGCCACATGTGTCCACCCAGTTTTCCCTTGGAGTGTCACAATGTGCCATAAAACTCACAATTCTGCCTGTCCTACCAGCATGATAATAATTAGGTGTGATTTATGGCAATAAACAATATTGCACCTGGCTGTGGCTCTAGATAAGAAGCATAATAATCCAAATACACATTTTTTAAAATAGAATTACAAATAGTTAACTCTTTAGCATTACCTCAGTGAGGTTATTTCAATGAGGATTCAGGGTATCTGCCCACTGAGAAATTAGAAAAAAAAAAAAAACAATCATACTTTTTCATAGCTCCAGACTTAAATAAAGAATATACCTCTGCTCCAGAAAAGAGGAGAACCAAGATATTTATTTCTCTTAATTTTGCAAGAAAACATGTTATGATTACTCATTAGAAGTATCTCACTGAGGCTTCTTCTAATGAAAACTCTCAGCATGTTGTTATTTATATATATATAAAATAATAATGAAAAAAAAAAATCCATGAAAAGAAAAATCATCTTATCTGGAGATATGTTTTTGTTTGAGATAAGTCACAGATTTGGATAGAATTTTTTTTTTCTTCCTAAATCTTTGACTTTATTTTTCAATGACTTTTTAACCCTCACACAAAATCAAAATGTGTTTGTGTGGCAGGAGAGGGGTATACTGTTGTTATGTTGCCTGTCCGTATGTCTGTCTGTTTTAGGATCTGCTTCTCATCTTACTAAGTAGTTTAAGGAATCTTTTCATATTTTGCATAAATGCTGATATTGATAAGATGTTGCTGTCAGATAAAAATAAGAGCCTAGGGGTTAATTCTTTTACTGTTATTTAAAATTCCCTTTGTAATTCTTTAAAAGGCATTTTGGTTTCTGCTTCTAATTAAGAAATAGATCAGCTCTAGCAGTGATTTGTTGAGTAATAAATCACTGTTATGAGGTCAGTTGTAAAGTAGATAAAATCACGAGCGCAGAGCGCGAGTGATTTATCTTCTTACAAATGACCAACAAACTGAGACCGAAAATCACTGAGTTTAACCATTGGCTATATAGATGAGGAGTGTTAGAATCTTGCCTAATAGTTTGAGGAAAACCATATTCAACCTTATTACCACAGATACCCCTATAAATGCAGAGTCAAGCTATTCCGTAGTCTTCAGATTACTTACAGCCAGTGTATTTTTTGTCAGTTTCTTTTTTAATGCAAATGTTGTGGGCACCAATTTGAAATTGCATGGACATGATGATGCAATTCAAATTAGTACCCACAACATATGCTTTATAAAGAAAATAAAAAAAAAAAAAAATCACATAAACATCATCAAATAAATCCTTTGATGATATACACTTAGTAGGTAGATACATATATGTATTGTATCACAAGTTTTCCCAATAATTTTTAAAAACCTAAGTGCACAGTGTGGTAATTAGATAGAATATGATATTTTCATATTTTGCATAAATGTTGATACTGATGTGGTGTTGCTGTAGAGCAAAATAGGTAATGGTCAGTTCCCTTTGTTCTTCTGGAAATTTAGCTTTGGCATGACTGGAAATTTAGCTGGTTCATGCATGGTGAAATCAGCTTGTCTCAATATATTTGTTGAAACAACAGACTCATTACAGGCGTATTGAGTGCAGGAAGAAGTATGATGTGAAAAAAATATTTTTGTCAAAATGACAGTGTTTTTTTCAATTAGGCCAGAGAAAATTAATTATTAGATTCTAATTCCACCTGCCCCCACAAAAATTCTGACCAAATAAAAAAATGTTTTAAGTGGAAAACTTTTTCAGAGACAACTGGACTTTTGCTGAAAACAGATTTTATAACACTTTTAAGATCTGCAAATGAATTGCATGTATCGTTATGAGAAGAGTATTAAAAGAAAGTTTTCTTCTTTTTGTATATGGTAATAAGTGTCATTTATCATGTTTTGCTATGACATCTTTACTGTATGGCCCAGGAATAAAAAATAAAAAATGAAATCATTCAAATTGGAAATCCAATATGGCTGCCAGCTTGAAAATCTATACTGAAATTCTCCTGAACTGATAATATTATGCTAAATGACTCTAAACTTGGTTGGAAGTATTGAGATAACTTGTAGATCAAAACTGGCTAAAATTGTTCTGGTTGAGAATCCAAGATGGCTGTCACAGTCACCATCTTCAAAATCTAACCAATTAGGGCACTAAGTCTGCCCAGTAAAAGTGTTGTAAGGTAAACTGACTGAGCTTGATATGAGCCTATTGTGTTGACTGGGCTGTAAAACTTCAACATAAACAAACAAACCAAAACAATTTTAAATTAGATATTATAGTCATTTTTTTTTTCTTTCAGGTAGTGATTTCAGTAGTGCTTTGACAAACATTGGGCTCACAAATACACATGCAATTGAGTAATAGTAAATGAAGAAATGGAAGTTGGATCATGTGCATACCATTGCTCAGGAATCCAGTATACTGCCAGAAACATTGAGAAGGACTCTTTATCCTGTTGTTGAAATTTGTGGGATTATCAGGGTCAACACAACACTCCTCATGTTATTTCAGTAGAGGAAGGGTGTGCTTATCACCAAACGGATTAATATGCATTTAACTCTTAAAATGCCAAGAAAACCTGCATCTGAAAATTACCTCTGTCTGTTGAACATTCTTGCAAACTTTTCAAACCAATTTTTGCATACAGGCAAACGGTGCAGACCCTGATCAGGCTAGGAGCTGTCTGATCTGGGTCCTCACTGTTTACAAAACAGACTTTAAAAATCACAAGCAGATGATAAAGCAGATGACAGTTGTTTTGATGGCAATTTAAGGGTTAAGTGAAGATATTGTATATAAAATCAAAAGACAATGGGAGATAATAGCCAGTTAATTCCCATGGGTACTCTCTGTAAACAACAAGGTCCACCAAAACATGTTGTAGTACTTATTAGGACTCCAAAATTATTGAAGCGATTTGTCCCTTATTAGGTAAGAAGGTTGCTAGGGTAGGGGGATTTAAAGATAGCTGAAATTATGGTGATCTGCCTCTTGGTTCAGTTGCCATGGCAACATAAAGCTTCCATAGATGACCTATGATGAAAACAGAGGATTCTAATTGGAAGGGCCCAGTTAGAATTGGTCTGCCTTGCACTTTACCTGTCAAGGGAGATAATAGAAACACTATTGCTGTCTCTCATTGTTACAGTATCCCATTTCAGAATGCCAGCTCTCCATATAAAGTCCTGTCACAATGAGTATTTTACCACCTGCTTTAAGGCGTAATGTGCAGAATATAAACAAA
The DNA here is from genome assembly GCA_964016985.1 of Anodontia alba. Classification (NCBI taxonomy): domain Eukaryota; kingdom Metazoa; phylum Mollusca; class Bivalvia; order Lucinida; family Lucinidae; genus Anodontia; species Anodontia alba. The sequence goes on from OZ024826.1 coordinate 25,060,425, forward strand.
AGAAGAATACTTTGGACTTTCTTTCTCTTTTTTTATTATATGCTACCCTTTTTTTAATAAAAAATGTCTAGTTTTTAAAAAAAACTCAAACGAGCATCAGGCTCAAACCGTCCTTGGTGGCTCATTTGGATGCGCTGTCCGACTGGAGTCCAGAAAGTCGCTGGTTGAACCCCCGCCGAGGTCGGCAACTTTCTATTGTGGAGATTGATCATGAAATATATTCTACAGTCATTCTCTCCCTTCTGCTGATTCAAGAAGGGCAGTTGTCAGTTTCTGGTGAAAGAATGTGCACAATACTGGTTAACCGCTTAGAGGATTAAGCCTGCCCAGTAAACGTGTGGTTAGGTAAACTGACCGGGCTCGACATGACCCCATTGGGTTGACTAGGCCATAAAACCTCAACACAAACAAACAAAAGCACCAGGCTCAGGGTGAGCTGTTGTAATCACTTGCCATCCCCGATGCCCAGGGCCAATTTTCTTCAACCTTGATGTGGAATCTTCTGTTAATGGTGGATTGAAAATTTGTTCTTTACTGTATTAATTGTCAAGGTCCATTACTCACCAGGTTCGGGAGGATATAGCGATCAGCATGGCATCAGTCCGTCCGTCCGTAGACGCATCCTTGTGCGCTCCACAATTTCGATACCCTTGGACCTATTTTGATAATACTTGGTAGGAATGTACAGGAGGAGCAGTAGGCCTGCCGTGTGCAAGAGAGACAACTCTCACTGTCTTTATTGTGTTATCTCCTCTGAAGCCGAAATCTTGTGCAGGCCATAACGCCCATACTGTTTGAGATAAATTGATAATACAGTCAAACCTGTCCTAAAGGCCACCTGTATTAAGCAATCACCTGCCTTTAAAGGCCACTATTTCAGATCCCATCAAAGGCAAATAAGTGGAAATCTACCTGTATTAAGCAAGCACCTGTCCTAAGCAACCAATTTTTGGCTTTCCCTTCGGCGCTTGCTTAACACAGGTTTGACTGTATTTGCTAGGGCTGAAAAGGAGGACCAGTAGGGGTGCTGCATGCAAGAGAGACAACTCTCATTTTATTCATTATCTCCCCTGGAGCAGAAATAATACTCATGCTTGTGCGCTCCATACCTTTGATGCCCTTATACATACTTTGATAAAATTTGGTAGGAATATAGAGGAGGACCAGTAGGCATGTTGCATGCAAGAGAGACAACTCATTTTATTCCTTATCTCCCCTGGAGCACCTGTCTAAAGCAACCAATTTTTGGCTTTCCCTTAGGTGCTTGCTTAACACAGGTTTGACTGTATTTGGTAGGGCTGAAAAGGAGGACCAGTAGGGGTGCCGCATGCAAGAGAGACAACTCTCATTTTATTCATTACCTCCCCTGGAGCAGAAATAATACTCATGCTTGTGCGCTCCATACCTTTGATGCCCTTAGACATACTTTGATAAAATTTGGTAGGAATATAGAGGAGGACCAGTAGGCATGTTGCATGCAAGAGAGACAACTCCCACTGTCTTCATTATATGGTTATCTGCCCTGAAGCCGAGTTCTTGTGCAGGCCATAACTCCCATACTGTTGGAGTTAATTTGATAATATTTGGTAGGGATGAAGAGGAGGACCAGTAGGCATGTCGCGTGCAAGAGCGACAACTCTCACTTTATTTGTTATGTAGTTAGCTCCCCTGAAGCAGAAATCTTGTGCAGGTCAGAACTTTGATACCCTTAGACATATTTTGATAATGATTGTTAGAAGTGAAGAGGAGGACCAGTATATGGTAAGTATTACGTCTCTCAGTCCTTCGAACTGCATATCGTCGATAAAGTAAAGAAGTACATCCGATTATTTTGGTGTGTGGCATGCAAAAGAGACAGCTCTCACTTTCTTCATTATGTAGTTATATCCCCTGAAGCCTAAATCTTGTGTGTCCCATAACTTAAATACCCTTCTACATATTTTGATACCAATTGCATATCAGTGATAAACTAAAGACCTACAGCCGATTATTTTGCTCAACATGGGCTAGCTGACAAATCTCACGGTTCCCAATCGGCCGAAATGCAGAACGCTGTATAAATGGCGCGCAAGACATTTTTAAGTGTAAACACTGATGGCGTTCTGATTAATATCACGGCTCACAGTCCTACACAATGCACATTATCAATACTATTAAGCACTGCAGCCAATTAATTTGGTCACAGAAGTCTACTGACAAATCTCCCAGCTTCCAATCAATCTAAATTAAGATCGTAGTATGAATGAAGCGTAAGACATTATTATTCTAATTAACGAAGACGTTTTTACAATCTCACGGCTCACAGCCCGACCAAATGCTTATTATTGAAAATGTAAAGAACTACAGCCAATTATTATAGTCACCGAAGGCCAGCTGACAAATCTCACGGCTTCCAAGGAACCTAAAAGCAGATCGTAGCATGATTGAAACGCAATACATTATTATTGTAAAAAAGGGAATACATTCTGACAAATCTCACGGATCACAGGCCGACCAAATGCATATTATTGATAATGTAAAAGAACTACAGCCGATTATTTCGGTCAACGAAGACCTGTTGACAAATCTCACGGCTTCAAATCAACAAAAAAGCAGATCGTAGTATGATTGAACAACCTAAAAATACATCGTATTATGATTGAAGCGCAAGACATTATTATTGTAACAAAGAAAGACGTTTTTACAAATCTCACGGCTCACAGGCCGACCAAATGCTTATTATTGATAATGTAAAGACTTCAGCCGATTTTTTATTAGCCTCCCAGTCATTCGAACTGCATATCGTCGATAAAGTAATTAATTACAGCCGATTATTTAGGTCAACGGAAGCCTGCGGACATATCTCACGTCTTCCAATCAACTTAAATGAAGATCATAGTATACAAATCGCGCACGACATTATTACTATAACAAACGAGGGCGTTCTGACAAATCTCACGGCTCTCAGTCCTACCAATTACATATCAGTGATAAAATAAAGACGTACAGCCGATTACTTTGGTCAACGGATGTTTGCTGACAAATCTCTCGGTTCCCAATCAACCGAAATGCAGAACGTTGTATAAATGGCGCGCAAGACATTTTTAGAGTAAACAAGGAAAGCGATCTGATAACTCTCACGGCTCTCAGTCCTACCAAATGCATACCATCGATAACTAAAGAACTACATCTTATGGATAAAGTAAAGACTTACAGCCGATTATTTCGATCAACGGAGGATGGCTGACGAATCTCACGGCTTACAATCAAACTAAATGCAGATCGTAGTAGGATCGAAGCGCAATACATTATTATTGTAACAAAGTAGGCATTCTAGCCAGTCTTACATCGCTCAGCCCTAATAACTGCATATCGTCGATAAAGTGAAAGAGTACATCCGATTATTTTGGTCAATAGAGGCCTGCTGACCATTCTCACGGCTCTCAATCAACATAAATGCAGATGGTAGTATGAATGAGGCGCAATACATTCAAAACATTATTATTGTAACGAAGGCATTCTGACAAATCTCACGGCTGACATGCCTACCTAATGTATATCATCGATAATGTAAAGAACTACAGCCGATTACTTAGGTCCATGTAGGCCTCCTGACAAATCTCACGGCTTCCATTCAACTTAAGTTTATGTCGTAGTATGACTGAAGCGCAAGACATTATTATTGTAACAAAGTAAGGCGCCGTTCACCTTATTCAACTTATTACAACATTAAAACAATGTAATCTATATATTTTGACTATTAGATATGTCATTTCATTTCAACAGTTTGTCTTCATAAAATATGAATGTATATTACCTTCATTTTCAATCTGCGACAGTATCATTCCATATCTAGAGTTTTTTTTAAACCTCAGCATATAGGATCTTAAACAAATCCTGTATTTTGTATTAAATTTTCAATATAGAAATTCGATAACAGCTAATAATTTATAATTCTCTGCTTAATTCTTTTGTTTTTGCACTGGTAACGTAGATGACATAAATCAATTGAGTCGTTCAGCAATGCCTTCTGTTTAAATTGACGAGTTCCATTAGTCTGCGCATCCACACAGTCTGGTCAGTCTCAAAAAGCCACTACCAAAACTTTATGTACTTATCTATGAATACAATGCAGCAGTCAATTTGTCAAGTATGAAACTAGCTGGGACAGATTTACATGTGAACTACAGCTGTTTATTCAACCCGGAAATCTGTTGAAGCAACATGTTCTGATAATACGTATTAAAGTTTTAATTACCCGTGCACTTTCAATATTACGAAAAAATGTCTATTCAAGACAATGGAAATTTTGTTGCTGAAAAAAAGAAAAATTTTCAGATTAAAATTTTTGATATTTTTTCTTATTGCTACTCAAAACATTGATTGTGGGTACAAGTTCGAACCGCCTCAATGAGGCGGTTCGAATGAGTACCCACATTCTATCGTTGAGAGCAGAAATTAGGAAATAATAAATATCCCTTCAAACCCAACTTTTTACTATATTAGGTGGGGTTTGCAGGGGTATTCATTGCATAGGCTTGTTATCTTGCTGGATGATGGGCATTTAATGTTCAAATAACGTCAATTAAACGTCCAATCGACGTTCTTTCAACATTTTGAAGTCGAGGAATCTTTGATGGTTTTCAAAAGGGCATACAGTTGAGTATAACCAACATAAGACAGTCATAAGCATGTAAGAAAGCTACGTTACCAAACTGGTAAGCTACGTTACCAACATCTCAGCAGTCATAGCTTTAAAATTATGCACCTAATAACGAAGTTTTTTGTTTTCATTTGATAAATGGACATTAAATCTCACATTTCTCCATATGCTTGTGCAATTTGAATGTCATATTCTGCCAATTCATCATCGTAGTTCTGCTTCCTGATGAAAGTCGTAAGCTACGTTACCATTGCTTTACTAGACCATAAATAGGGAATAAATGGCCACTTTCGGGTCGTTTTATTTAAATTTAAATCATTGCCCAATTGTTTGAAGTATGTGACGAAAACAGATATTAGTACAGTTTTTCTTACATTTTAAATTCATACTCCCTGGATGCTCATATGTACCCATTTGTGCCGAAATACAGATCTGCCACGAAAATCGTTCTGTTTTGCTTAAATTTTGTCAAGTTTTTGCTGAACCTGAGTCTAAAGCAAAACTCTTTCACAACAATTCATAATCGCATGCTTTTTTCGCTACAGTTAGAAGTGGAGGTATAGTAAAAAATATGTGATTTAATAATAACTAGTGACGATTTATCTCCTGTCGGCAAAAAAATTTTTCGGGAAGCAAAAATAACACGAGCAGATGCTCTGACCTTCAAAACCGAGTGCAGCTGAACTTTTGTGCATGAAAAAGCGATACCTCTAAATGATATGCATATTCTATAACTGCAGCTGCAGTTTCAGCCCGAAATTCGAAAGCGTGATAACGTAGCTTACATCACAGGTTTAAAGAGGTGTTGCCTGATATCAAAGGTATGTATAAAATATCATATGAAGCATAACGGCACTTATCATCCATGTGTAAAGGAATACAGGGGTCAAATGCGCTAATCTATTTTGAATTTCCTGTAATTGAAGTAACGTAGCTTACATCCTTATCCATTCGGTTGACTGGGCGTGGCTTGTCGAATCCAAGACACGAAATATCGCCGTTTAATGCATCTTTGCTGTATGGAAACAAATAGTACATGTGCACGTCTATGATTTAAGCATTTTAATAGTCTAAAATGACCAATTCGGACTTGACTTATTATTCATTATGGTCATTGTAACGTAGCTTACACTGAAACGATGGACATCTGTATTTTGAGCTACAACAAAAATTAAGCGAACGACTTGAAACTAAACTTCTTTTATGTGGTAGCTGAACATGTTACACCAAATATAAGAGCGATTTTGCAGCAATATTTCTATGTTCATGTACAAAAAACAACTTGTGATTGTAAGGACCCTAAGAAAGGACATCGGATTTTGTTCAAAAATGACCACTTTCATAAAGAAAATATTGCCCAAAACTGTTACATACTATTAGTATATTACTACTAAATGAAACGCAAGGACCAGACCTGTAAATTGAATAATGTGAGGATCATATGTTTTGTGTTTGGTATGAAAAAAAAATGCAAAGGACAGCAAAAATACGCAGATGTACATCTATTCTGAGAATAGGTGAATAGCCAAATACGTACTTTACAGGAAACGGGGGTACACAAGAAAGTCATCACACTCGATGCAGGATTAATTAAAAAGCTTACCAAATCTATGAACCCCACCCCCCCAAAAAAAATAAATAAATAAATAAATAAATAAAAAAAAATGAAATATATTTTTTTTTCTTTTTTTTTCATGATGTTCAATATTATTTACAGATGGACCAACAACTTGCTTAATAGAATACCAAAAGTGAAGAGTAAAATAATTACAAATTGATTAATCGATGCATCGAAGAATCAAAAATTTCATTTTGAGGTACCAAATCAGTACACTTAGAAACTTTAAACTGCATGAATAAATTTTAACCTTGTTCCAATAGTTTAACAGGTGGACCAACAACTTGCTTAAGTCGAATATCAGAAAGCGATAAGTAAAACAATTACAAATCGATTATGCAAAGCATCGATTCATCCAAATTGTCATTTTGTGTACACCGATAAAATTTAATCTGCATGAATATATTTAGCAATTCAAATATTTTAACCGTTGGACGGACAACATGCTTAAGTCAAACATCCAAAAGCGCAAAGTAAAATATTACAAATCGATAATGAAATGCATCGATTCATCCAAATTGTCATTTTGAGTACACCGATACAATTTATACTGCATGAATATATTTAGCGATTCAAATATTTTTTACTGGTGGACCGACAACTTGCTGAAGTCAAACATCCAAAAGGGAAGGTAAAATAATTACAAATCGATAAGGCAATGCATCGATTAATCCAAATTGTCATTTAGAATACACCGATAAAATTTGTACTGCATGAATATATTTACAATTCAAATATTTTTTACCGGTGGACCGACAACTTGCTTAAGTCAAACATCCAAAAGGGAAAAGTAAAATAATTACAAATCAATTAGGCAATGCATCGATTCATCCAAATTGTCATTTTGAGTACACCGATAAAATTTATACTGAATGTATTTACAATTCAAATAATTTTTACCGGTGGACTGACAACTTGCTTAAGTAAAACATCCAAAAGTGAAAAGTAAAATAATTACAAATCGATTCGGCAATGCATCAATTAATCCAAATTGTCATTTCGGAGTACACCGATAAAATTTATATGGCATGAATATATTTACAATTCAAATTTTTTTTACCAGTGGACCGACAACTTGCTTATGTCAAACATCCAAAAGTGAAAAGTAAAATAATTACAAATCGATTAGGCAATGCATCGATTAATCCAAATTGTCATTTCGGAGTACACCGATAAAATTTATACGGCATGAATATATTTACAATTCAAATATTTTTTACCAGTGGACCGACAACTTGCAAAAGTCAAACATCCAAAAGTGAAAAGTAAAATAATTACAAATCGATTAGGCAATGCATCGATTAATCCAAATTGTCATTTTGAGTACACCGATAAAATTTATACTGCATGAATATATTTAGCAATTTAAATATTTTTTACAGGTTGACTGACAACTTGCTAAAGTCAAATATGCAAAAGTGCAAAGTAAAATAATTACAAATAAATCGCATCGCATTAAATGACAACACATTTGTCATTTTGAGTTGACAAATCAATGAACCGAAAACATTTAAACTGCAAGAATAAATTTTGGCAATTTTCCTATATTTTTTTACTGATAAGCCGACACCTTGCAAATAATAACAAATTACATATTGATTGATCTACGCAAGAGTAAATTAAAATTGTCATTTTGATTTTACCAAATGAGTGTACTAATAAAATTTATACTTCAGATTCAGTATTATTACTGACGAACATTTGCCAGGACCTTCAAATTATAATGTCCACCTACAATTATTATACTGCACCAATACATTGTTATCAACATTCGAATGATAAGACTACATTGATGTACTCGTGATTAGTATTTTAGCACAGACCTTTGGATATACCAGCTGTCAACTCTTATCTACCAGTAAGACCTGAATGCTACATACGAACAGAGAGAACACATTTCTTTTTTTTTTTTTTTTTTTTTCCTCCCTATTTTTTTTATTTATATGATTTAGTTTTCACGCTGTAGAAATGTATTACTTTATGCGTATCTACGACTGTTGAGGTTATTAGGATTTTATTTTTAGTAACACATCTGTTTTTTCACTGGTAACGATTAACTTATATCATTCTTTAATTTGTATACCTTGATATTTTAATATCGTAAGACGATCTGACATTTCTCATGATCTGAAAGATCTCATACACGCAGCGTGAGTTTCGTCAGAAACTTCCGGTTTCAGACTTCCGGTCTGAAAGATCTCATGGTCTGACGGATCTTACGCTACACCGGGATGTAGCTGGTGTAGTCTTTTAAAGCAAATTGTTGACGCCACACAAGGGACGACGCACGACGGACATTGACCGATCACAACAGCTCACCTTGAGCACTTCGTCGGAGCGACGGAGAATAGTAGATATTTTATTCAATTTTCCAATAATATAATAGATGTTCTTAAAATGAAGTTCACCTTACACCCGAAACTTTGGCAGTTTCCTTGTCAAAGTCACACCCACTCTGCATAACGCTGGGTACGGGGGTGATACATAATTTCATCGCCGTACGAACCTTTCTTCGATAGCCTTTTTTTTTTTTTTTTTTTTCATCATTTAGACATAACGGTGATATAAATCTGTGGAATGACTACCGAGTCAGAAGATATTCTTACCAACAACGAAAATACTTTTACTTCTTTTGCATCTTTCGCTTTACCATTGTTTCACCTCTATCTTTAAATTTAAAAATTAAATATTTCTACCATCGCTAAATTTGTTCGGTCATAACATGCTGTCAAGAACCTTAAAGATTTGGAAAAAAAGACTCTAGGCCTGAAGTCTATGACATAGATTTCAGATTTAATTCATACATTTTTTCCAATCATTTATTAACATTACGAAAACACGCCTATTCAAATATATAGAAAATTTTACCTCCAAAAACATAAAATTTTCAGATAAAAAAATCTGATATTTTTCATATTTCTGCTCAAAACATAGATTGTGGGTACTCGTTAGAACTGCCTCGACGAGGCGGTTCTAACGAGTACCCACAATCTATGTTTTTGAGCAGAAATAAGAAAAATAATGCATACCCCTGTAAACCCCAGTTTTGCTATATAAAAGTGGGTTTTAAGGGGTTCTAAATTATTTAGGCAGGTTTTCGTAATGAGTCCACTATGATATCTAATACGACTTCGTCAAATATTTATTTCCATATATTTTTTTTTTCAATCGTTAAGTTCGCTGTGATATTAAGACGACTTCGTCGAATAATAACTAAACTGTTTATGATGAACAATAGTCATCTGCAGTCGATGTCATTCCTGTATTACTATTTTTGGATCGATTGTTTACAATCGAGCCAAAGTATGCATAACCAAAATTTCTTTAAGGTTGTTGTCCACGTGATTATCACCCGTATCCTAGTGGATAGGACTCTTAATCCATTAGGTTTCTCACCGCTGTGGTTCGAGCCTCGCTCGGGTCAAATATGGGAAAGCCAACTTCTGTTTACGGATGGTCAGGCGGTTTTTTCCCCGGGTTCTCCGGTTTTCGCCTACCTTTGATGAACGATCGGCTCGATATAAAGTGAAATATTATTAAAAGGGCCGTAAAATCCAAATAAAGAAAAGAAAAAGATTATCATTGACTAATGCATCATGGCCGCGCTGTTCTCAGAGTGCTGTCTAAAGAGCGTTATCTGTAAAACCTGGACTGGGCCTAATGCTGGGACATTGGCACTGGGCCTAGTGCTGGGACATTGACAAATAATACAGACCCAGATCAGTCGCCACAGAATGCGGCGTCCGATCAGGGTCTGCACTGTTTGCTTAAATCACAGGAAGTTAAGGGTTAAATGAAACAAGTTTAAGTCCCCTTTCAGGACCATTTTCCCAGCCTTCACTCAGAGACAATCGACCCACCAATGCTACCAGTGCTTTGATTCAAAAGTATTGTGTGACAATGATTCAAAATAACCTTTCTAAAGTGGACTGTTCCGCCCTTGAATTTGGACATGTCCATTGATGCAAATAGGGATTTCAGTCTAAAATAAAACAAATAATAGCAAACAATGTAGATCCTGATGGGTTATGAGCCGTCCCACCTGGATCTACACCGCATAGGTTTCTGTTTTGGTCTGCAAGGCCGAAAGGGTTAAACTGCCAATCACAATTGTCGTCTGCTTTGTCATCTGCTTGTGATTTTAAATGTCTTTTTTGCAAACAGTGTGGACCCTGATCAGACTGCTCCTAGGAGCAGTCTGATCAGGGTCCACACTGTTTGCCTGTATGCAAAAATTTAATTTGAAAAGTTTGCAAGAATATTCAGCAGATGAAGTGAACAGAAATTTTCAGATGCAAGTTTTCTTGGCATTTTAAGGGTTAATCATTAGTTTAACTGACATACCTGGTGACCTTTTCACCTGTTATATCGGGTGAATATAGTGTGTTGTCCCGGTATATTTCATCAAGAAAACGGTGTATTAAACTATCCCTAGTAAAATCTTGCGTTCATCAAAGCGTCCCAAATATTATATATTGAATTTTGTGCTTCACAAGGATTAAATGTCTGTTTCATAGAAATGCATGCATCCCATATTTCCTGGATTTTCACAAATAAACAGAAAACTTAACCAAACAGGTATATTGACAAAAACGTAACCCAACCGTATAAAGCGACCCCGCGGCCAATAGAAAATTAAATAAATCAAACAGAAGTCCTAAAAATAGTACACTCGGGTATAGAAGTTTCACTTAGATTGTTTAGGCGGAATTACCGCCCGCACTTGCCCAAATATTATTCTATTTATAGCAAAAATATGCATAGGGCTATACAGACTGCATCAAGCGAAAAAAAAAAATGTTTTCCAACAGCAGCGAAATGCGCAGAGTCAGTCTCATCAGAGTCTTTACCTTCCTCTGTTATGGTCTATAAGATTCTGTAACTGCACAGCGAAGGGAGTGATCAAAATGTATGGATGCGCATGTTGGCCTACAAAGTCCGCTTGACGCGACTTAAAAAAAAATATAAGTATAGAATTACTTTTATTAAATTTAGTTTAACCCATTTATGTCTAGAGGATTCGTCTACCTTAACTCTTTGGACTGGTTCATTTCCAGTAAAAGGGGTGTCTGGTAAGTTTTTATTATTGCCATGGTTTACAGAAACTGCTGTACTTCATCCAAACAGTGTAGACCCTGATCAGACGCCGCGTTCTGCGGCGTCTGATCAGGGTCTACACTGTTTGCCAAAGTCCCTTTTATAGGGCGCCAGGCTTCTACGGGTTAAAATATGCACGATCTAGGTAGCTGAATGTTGTATTTAATCATCATTTGAAACACCATTTAAATTCCATGCTGTGCATCTATAGATATTTTTTCTTGACGATTACATCTGCATAGTGTTGTTTTTATGTCCCAGCCAGGAAGTGGAGGAGGGTATATAGGTTTACCCTTCGTTATACCTACGTCCAACCGTGTGTCCGTCCGTCACTAAAGCACTATTCGTGTCTCCGCAACTTCTACAGTTTTTAAGATAATGACTTGAAACTTGAAGCGAAATTAGAATATAGGCTGGGCATGTGCATAAAAGTCACAGAACTCTGATCAAATTTTATTGCTAGAGTTGCATACCCTGGATTTACTTTGAAATTTTGCCATAGTTACAGTGCATATTGGAGTTCAAATCTACAAAGCCAAACTGGCAGTAGCTGGGGTGGGATGGGGTGGGGGGGCACTGAACCGGGGGCATTCATCCCCTGTAGGGATCATATAGCTATTCATGAACTGTGATCAACTTTTCTTCTCTTGTAATGATTTGTTTTAAATAATCAACATTCATTAGCTTGCTATTAAGGAGTTTTTGATGTAAATATTTTACACTAAATGGTCGAAGAACAGGACTTGATGAGTTAACATGTAATAATATGCTTGTGGCTGTAGCTCTGGTTTGTAACTGAAATTCGACTTTTTTTTTTTTATCTTTTTCAAAATGAAATTTCGCGATAACTTTTTAAATATTAATCTTCGTGAAAACTATCAAAAAAAATGTAGAGGAAGATAGGCGACAGCTGTACACTAATTACACTGATTTTCAAACTACGAATTTCCGTAGATTTATCTATCCGTGATTGACATCAATGTACACTTTTCAGGTAATGTCTCAATTTTCATTCACAAATCAGCCCGTGTCATCTCGGCGACTTGTAAGTATTAATAAGAGTAAAAGTAAAAGAGTATAGAAACACTTTCGGGGGAGAGGTCATTTTGTTCTTGTGTTTTTCAGTCCTTTTAGTATTGCGATTACCTCGCTTGGGGAAGAGAGAGCGAATCTTAGTGCTTTTCGTACGTTTGTTCGATTTGTGCTTGTTTGGATTTGTCGGTTTCCTCTTCCTCTTGGGGTCTGAATAGGGCTGCGGTTTGTGATTGTGGCACTCCCTGGACTTTTCTCTTACCTTTTTTGAATATATTTAAAATGGCTGTCATGGATGCCGCCATATTGTAGGCTTTGTGACGTCACAGAGCCCAAATTAAATATACAAAACCAAATTATAAAGGGTTTTCAAGAATAATTTTGCTACAGATTTTTTTTATAATCTTTCAATTCTAGTGACAATCAATCAATTCCCCCAAAATAAACCAACTTTATGAGAATAACTGCCTTTATGAAACGAATTTTATTTTTTTTATGAAACCTCATTAAATATTCCAAATGGCGGCGCCCATACCACCAATGTTAAAATATTCAATTGTCTATAATTTCATTATTTTTCCACCGATTTTGACCAAATTTGTGTCAAAATTCATTGTTTGTAAAGTTCTTTACTTTAAAGCACAATACCTTTAAGGTTGCGTTCCCCTTTAATAGCGGAATTTTGCTGTCCTCATAACATCTGTTAGAATTCAATATAAAAGAGAATCATAACGAAAACACGCCTATTCAAATGTATAGAAAATTTTATCTCCAAAAACTGAAAATTTTCAGATAAAAAAACTCAGATATTTTTCATATTTCTGCACAAAACACAGATTGTGGATACTCGTTAGAACCGCCTCGCCGAGGCGGTTCTAACGAGTATCCACAATTTATGTTTTGAGCAGAAATAAGAAAAATAATGTATACCCCTGTAAACCCCAGTTTTACTTTATAAAAGTGGGGTTTAAGGGGGTCAAAATTATATAGGTATGTTTTCGTGATGTTATTTTCGATGAAACAGATCAGCCAAATAAAGGCATGAAATGATAATACCAGTCACTACCGTGTGACGGGCAGCTAACTAAAAATGACGAAATTTACCCAATAGCAATCCCAAACCATTTCTTCGTAATATCAATGCAAATACCAAGTTTGGTGCAAATCCATTGATATTTACCCAACTTATCGCCCGGAAACGAAGATATGGACGTGTTGCGGACAGATAACTGAAAAAAAAAAAAAAACGACGAAAGCCCATTAGCAATCCTAAACCAGATCTCCACAAAATCAACGCATATACCAAGTTTAGTGAAAATGCATTGACATTTACTAAAGTTATCCTCCGGAAACGAAAATACGGATGGACAGATGACGAACAATGGACGGACGGACAAACGGTCATACAACGTGAAACCATAATACTACACCACTATCGTATGGCGGGGTATGAAAAATAAACAAATGAAAAACAGTTACTTACTTTAAGCCTATAATATGAGTTCCATAGGAAGACAAGGTCATTTGATATAGGAAGAAATACTCGTATGTTAATATATGATTATGTTTGAATATAATGATTAAGTTTACACCAAGAAGAAATGTAAATTTATCAACCTACCGGATAGTGTTTACGAAATCTGTGTGATAAATGCCCAGGTGCACTGGATTTTACGCATTATTTGCTTCTAGAACAACTAACAAAAATCCTATTCTATTTTTAGGACGAGTTTCCATTAAACCGGTGCGGTGCGAATACCTGTAAATGTGGTGGAAAATGCCTAGTCGACTCTTTTGCGTCTACTCTTTGGACAGGTCACTTTCCAATAGGCGGGGTGTCTAGTTATTTTTATTGCTACCATGTTTTTATAGAAATTCGTGTATTTAATGCAAACAATGTAGACTCTGATCAGACGCCGCGTTCTGCGGCGTCTGATCTGGGTCTACACTGTTTACCAATGTCTACGACAAGGAAAAATGGATTAATGGGCCGCGTCATGAGAGAATGTGTCTTTGGGGTATGTGCGAACAATAAAGACAAAGATCACCCAGCAAAATCATATCAGGGTCTTTCATTACGAAAACACGCTTTTTCAAAGTATATTGAAAATTTCACTTCCAAAAACTAAAAGTTTTCAGATAAAAATTCTGATATTTTTCTTATTTCTGCTCAAAACATAGATTGTGGGTACACGTTAGAACCGCCTCACCGAGGCTGTTCTAACGAGTACCCACAATCTATGTTTTTGAGCAGAAAAGAAAAATAATGTATACCCCTGTAAACCCTAGTTTCACTATATAAAAGTGGCGTTTAAGGGGGTCAAAATTATCTAGGTATGTTTTCGTGATGGCTAAACATCAATGTATTCTGCAGTATCCAGTGTTTCTTTAAGAGGACAGCAAAGGCCCTGATCAGCCTGAATCCGCAACAAAATAAGGTACATTCTTACTCGCTGCGGTTCACATTATCGGCGACAGGAGAAAATGTGTATTCGCGGTAAATACAAACAGAAAAGATCCAGATCACATTACGAAAACATGCCTATTCAAATATATAGAAAATTTCACCTCCAAAAACTGAAAATTTTCAGATAAAAAACTCTGATATTTTTCATAATTCTGCTCAAAACACAGATTGTGGGTACCCGTTAGCGAGGCGGTTCTAACGAGTACCCACAATCTATGTTTTTGAGCAGAAATAAGAAAAAACAATGTATACCCCTGTAAACCCCAGTTTTACTATATAAAAGTGGGGTTTAAGGGGGTCAATATTATATAGGCATGTTTTCGTGATGAGCCAGCTGAGATATACAGTCTGATCAGGAACTTTGCTATACCTCGTTATGTTCTATGGTACCCAATCATTCTATAAGCGGGCACAGAAAGTCCTGGTCAGACTGCGCGGTGCGCAGGTTGATCTGGGCCGTCGCTGTCCGCATATGCTCCGAGACACGTTTTCGCATGGCGCGGCCCATGTAATCATGGCGTCGTCTAGGATATTGGCTTAGTTACTCATTTTGGTACGGCTCATTGTTCACTATGCATCCTTGACAACATTAAGATGAAAAAAATCCCTCAAGGCCATCTCCTTACTTCCTACTTGATGCATCATGCGTTGCGTGTTTCTCACCCATTTTACGAGGGTCGTGCAAAAAGTTCTGTCACTAATCGGCTTCCTCAAGTTTATCCCAGGTATATTATAAAATGCTTCACGGTGTGTTGAATAGCTAACGATACCCGTTTATTTCGCACAAATTGCTTTCCAACTGACCGAGTTATTTCAAATTGAAATAGATGCAGTCACATACACTGACCAATTTTCTTGTTACATTGGAACATGGACCAGAAGACTGAAATTCGTAGCTATATTAAATGCCGCATTTGGCTTAATATAGATTCAAAGCAGATATTTAATGAATTTTTTGGTATATATGGACCTCAGACCATTTCAATGCGCACAGATTTTAGGTGGGTTAAAGCTTCTAAAGCTGGGAAATTTTCTGTTGAAGATGATACCCGTCCTGGAAGGCCTAAAACCTCTGTTACCAAGGCTAACATCGCTGCTGTAAAGATTGTGGTCGAACAGGATGCGCGATTGTCTGTCAAAGATATAGCTAGTTGTACTGGCATATCAGAAGGCAGTGTGCAAACAATTCTGAAAAAGCGTTTGGACCTGAGAAAGGTTTGCGCTAGGTGGGTACCTCATTTGCTCACTGAGGAGCAAAAGACACAATGCATTAAATGTGCCCGGGAACTTTTGAAAACATAAAAAGGCTGTAATAATTGAGTTATTTCTAACTTGCTAACCGGTAATGAAACCTGGGTGCACATGTTTGAGCCACAAAGAAGGGCTGATAATAAGCAATGGATCAAAAACGCCCATATATTGCCAAGAGAACCATAAGTTCGAAAAAGATGTTGTATGCAATTTTCTTATTCAAGTGGGCCAGTCGTTCAAGTGCCTTGTCCATCTGGTCATACAGTCACTGACCGATTCTACAAGAATTCTGTACTGAAGAAAGTGAAAGAGTTTTACAATAAGAAACGACCAAGCAAAGGATGGTCAGGAGTCCACCGTTTACATGACAACGCCTCCTCTCATAAGTGTGAGGTTGTTAAGGCGACAGTTTTAAACCATCCACCTTACTCACCTGACCTGAGTCCCTGTGACTTCTTTTTACTTCCAAGGCTTAAGAAAATGGTCTCTGGAAATAAGTATACGTCTAGAAGTTCTCTTGGCAGAGCTATTTATCAGTGTCTCCAACAGATACCAAAAGGAGACTATTTATCTGCTTTTAGCGACTGGGTAAAAAGGTTACAAAAATGTGTTTCAGTAAAGGAGGAATACTTTGAAGGTTTGTAATAAAAATATGTTTGATAAAACGTAGCACTGAAGTAATCCGAACCCAGTGACAAAACTTTTTGCAGGACCCTCGTAGTCGGGAAATCCCCAAAAAGGTAATTGGCAAACAATGCAGAACGCGGCGTCTGCGCTGTTTGCATTAAATAGAGGAATTTCTACAAAACAAAGAAATAATAAAACACTAACCAGCCATCCTGCTACTGGAAATAGACCGGTACAAAGAGACCACGCCGTAAATTGGCGAAACATCACGAAAACATGCCTATATAATGTTGACCCCCTTATACCGCACTTTTATATAGTCAAACTGGGGTTTACATGGTATATATTATTATTCTTATTTCTGCTCAAAAACATAGATTGTATGTACTCGTTAGAACCGCCTCGGCGAGGCGGTTCTAACAGGTACCCACAATCTATGTTTTGAGTAGAAACATGAAAAATATCCAAATTTTTATCTGAAAAAAAAAATCATTTTTTTTTGGTGGTAAAATTTTCAGTATATTTCAATAGGCGTGTTTTCGTAATGCAATAAACTTTTCATGGGGCGGATCCAGCATCATTTGACTGGGCGGGGTCAAATTACTGCGGGGTACGATTTTTATAAAAACAAAAAGAAATGCCGTATTTACCCCATGTTTTATGACAAGTATGTCTGAGCAAACAGTGTAGATCCAGATCAGACGCCACAAGACGCAACGTCTGATCAGGGTCTACAGTGTTTATCAGTCATCCCTGAGCAGTGTGTGTGTGTGTGTGTGTGTGTTTAGGGCAGAGACGGTATCAAAAGTTTATCAGTTATCCAGAAGCTCCTTCGAATATCAAATTTTCATCACGAAAACATGTCTATATAATTTTGACCCCCTCAAACCCCATTTTTATATAGTAAAACTGGGATTTACAGGGGTATATATTATTTTTCTTATTTCTGCACAAAATATAGATTGTGGGTACTCATTAGAACCGCCTCGACGAGGCGGTTCTAACGAGTACCCACAATCTATGTTTTGAGCAGAAATATGAAAAATATCAGAATTTTTTTTATCTGAGACTCTTCATTTTTTTGGTGCTGAAATTTTCAGTATATTTGAATAGGCGTGTTTTCGTAATGGAGTCCCATAAACGACCGTTCCGCGAGTGACCAAATTAATGACAAAAGAGGCACTACTTAAAAAAAGTGCAGCGCCATATTTTATAAAGAAAATATATTGTTGTTGATGGAAAACATATATACAAAATAATTAAAGGGTCATCAGTTTCAGTTTCCCTTTGATTACCATTCAAATGCAACCCGTCAGTTGTTAAAATTATGCTATGGACAATACTACTATTTGCAAGCACATTTCAATAAGCTCAACATTTTAGCAATATGTTCAGCTACCAAAGTGTCAATGCCGCGAACATTGTCAGCCTAGAAGATTCCAAGAAAAACGAGAATTTCCGAAAAAAGACTTTTCACCTTAAAAGGATGTTGTTTTTTTTTTTTTTTTCAGATTATCTGAAATTTTCTATTTCTAGTCAAAACAATGATTTACCCCGAACACAATCTTGCAAATTCCACTTTCTTAGGGGTAAAAGACACACAGACATGGCCAGAAACAGAGGTCAAGCCTTTAAGTGGCTAAAATTGCCTCGATGATTCCCCATAGATCGTGAATAATCTTATAGAGGGTACCTGTAGGAAAATGTGATTTTCTTGATTAAAATTAAAGATTTTTTTCTATAATTTATTCACAGTTTAAAGACAAGACATGACTTATTATATTCAAATTTCATTTTTTTTTTTTTTTTTTTTTTTTTTTTGGGGGGGGGGGGGGGGGGGGGAGGGGGGTAAAAAGTAGCATTTTTTAAAGAATTTTTAAAACGATTTTTTTTTTTTTTTTTTCAAATTTTTTGTTGTAAATACTCCTTTTTGGGTTCCACTTTAAGAAACAATATTTCAATATCTTCTGTGGTTTTGACCATAGACTCGGTCAAATTTTGTATATATGGGAAATTGCACTTAGTGACCCTTAAATTATTTTGTCCATTTTCAATAGAAGGGTTGTCTGGTTTGTTTTTATTATTGCCATCTTATTATATATATGAAAAAAAAAGTTCTGTATTCTATGAAAACAATGTAGACCCAGATCAGGCGCCTGATCTGGGTCTACACTGTTTACCAAAACGCGGCGTCTGATCTAGGTATACACGGTTTGCAAAAGTCCCTTTTATGGAACGCCCGGTATAAATGGATCAAAATATCCACATTTTCTGACATAGCCTCCATGTGCCTTGGGTGCCTAGCTACGTCAAAAGTATCTACTATTCGAACTACATTCCAAAGCATTTGACATCACGAAAACATGCCTATATAATGTTGACCCCCCTTAAACCCCACTTTTATATAGTAAAACTGGGGTTTACAGGGGTATACATTATTTTTCTTATTTCTGCTCAAAAAGATAGATTGTGGGTACTCGTTAGAACCGCCTCGCCGAGGCGGTTCTAACGAGTACCCACAATCTATGTTTTGAGCAGAAACATGAGAAATATCAGATTTTTTTTATCTGAAAATTTTCATTTTTTGGTGGTAAAATTTTCAGTATATTTGAATAGGCATGTTTTCGTGACGGGTTGCAACATGAGAAAACGTATCTTCTGAAATGTGCGCCCAAACGAAGACTCAAATCAGCCTGCGCATTCATGCAGTCTGATCAGAGTATTCTTTGTTCGCATGAAGAAACGCTGCACCCTTAGCTATCCAAAATGCACGCAGTGAAGCATCACGAAAACATGCCTATATAATTTTGACCCCCTTAAACCCCACTTTTATATAGTAAAACTGGGGTTTACAGGGGGAAACATTATTTTTCTTATTTCCGCTCAAAAACATAGATTGTGAGTACTCTTTAGAACCGCCTCACCGAGGCGGTTCTAACGGGTACCCATAATCTATGTTTTGAGCAGAAATATGAAAAATAAGTAAATATATGCAAAACAAATAACTTAAAAAAAAAAAAAAAAAAAAAAGCCGACATAGTTTTGAAGAGAAAAAATCTAATTTTTATGCAAGTGACGTTTTCACATTTTTTTTTTTTTTTTTACCATTAAAAGTAATCATATAGGGCATTCGCTATTTTTTTAAGTTTAGACCTATATCTTCAAGGGTTCAAGGTTACTAAATGTTGACACCTATTTCGACTTTTTCCCCTGGACACACTTATATTTAACTTATAATAAAGAAGTAATGTAAATTTATCTACTTACCAAACGCTGTTTACACATGACACCTCTGCGAATCGGGGTGTTTAAATACTATATATTGGAAGAGTCGAATTACAATTTTAGGTATGTCAGGCAATGGGATTTAGATATTCCTAGAGAAAATTGTCTAAACTATTTGCAAACAGTGGAGACCCTGGGTCTGCACTGATCTGGGTCTGCACTGTTTGCCAATTACCCTTTTCGGGGTCTCCAGACTTAAACGGGTTAAACATAAATGGACTATATAATTCCCAAAATTTATATTCAGTGTATTTTTCTAACCGAACACACATTACTAATTGTTTTAATCAGCCGTCAAAATCATTTGGGCCGGCGGCTGAGGAAATGGACCTTAGGATGTAAGCGAACAGTGAAGCTCCAGACCAGCCTGCGCATCGACGCATTCTGGTCAAGATCTTAGATATTCGCCTAAATAGGGTAGGGACTGTAGAAGATATAGGACTGATAGTGAAGATCTTGACTCGACGTGATTGTGCAAACTGGTCCGGGGCTTTGTCATTCGTATATGCCTTAAGGGCCTTTTTGTCAGCCGGAGGACAATTTAAGCCTACTCAAAAGTAAAAAGAGAATACATATGCGAAGGGCGAAAGCCTAGATCAGCCTGTGCAGCATAATCAGGGTCTTTGATGTGTATATTTACAAATTCGCATCACGAAACCGTGCCTGTATAATTTTGACCCCCTTAAACCCTACTTTTATATAGTAAAACTGCGGTTTACAACATATACATTATTTTTGTTTTTATTTCTGCTTAAAAACATAGATTGATGGTACTCGTTAGAACCGCCTCGTCGAGGCGGTTTTAACGACGAGGCGGTTCTAACGAGTACCTACATTCTGTGTTTTGAGCAGAAATATGTAAAATATAAGAATTTTTTATCTGAAAATTTTCATTTTTGGTGGTAAAATTTTCAGTATATTTGAATAGGCATGTATGTAGAATATATCCTCGAACAGGATAGGCCCTGATCTGAGAGTATGCTGTTATCAGACTGAGCTTCAGTTTGGACTGGGTCTTCACTGCTCATAAATTCTTCGAAGGCCTTTTTTCTCATAGCGCGACCCAAGTCACTTCCTTCGTAACTAAGATACCCAACTAGATAATAACAAGGACATGGCATGCGCAAAGGTGCCTTATTCTGACTGCGCAATGCACAGATCATTTTCAGTCAGAGCATCCGCACACTCTAATACACTATCAGACGTCGTTTTTGTTTTGTTTGGGGTTTTTTATGTTGCTTGATTTTTGTTGTTGTGTTGTTGTGGCGGTGGTTGGGTGTGGTAGTGGTTACATGAAGTCAGTCCAGTGAAAAGAAAAACCCGGATATCCTAAGCCGTTCTGATGTCTATTTCATTCGATAATATACGATAAGGTTCCATTTCGCATGTAGCGGTCATATATTAAGAGATAATGATACAGTTTCAGGGGAGACAACTTTGTTAAAATTGTTTTGTCCCCTTCTGAAAAGGGGTCTACTCTGTAAGAAAACAATTTGCTCCCAGAGAGAGCAGTTCTTTCCTTATAGAGTAGACCCCTTTTCAGAAGGGGATTGGTGTGCAAAAATACAAACAGGAAGCCATAACATTTGTCTCCCTTGGCGAAAAAAAAATTGCCAAGTGTATCCATTCCCATTAAGCTGTATTTCAAAATACGATAGTCCTCCAGGATATTAGTTGTACATGTATTTTGTATTTGTTTATAGGATTGCTCTTCTTAACATGCTTAAGGGAACCGGATACACTTGATAGATTTTCTAACATTTTTATAAGAGAGCCAATTTTGCCCTTCTTTATACAAGCCTGTCTCGGTAGCTCAGTCGGATGCATGGAGATTGATCATGAAATATTTTGTACGGTTATTCTCGCCCATCTTCTGATTCGAAGAGAGCATTTGTCAGTTTCTGGCGACGAATGAGTACAAGTACATGCTAACCGCTTAACATCACGAAAACATGCATATATAATGTTGACCCCCTTAAACCCCAGTTTTATATAGTAAAACTGGGGTTTACAAGGGTATACATTATTTTTCTTATTTTTTGCTCAAAAACGTAGATTGTGGTACTCATTAGAACCGCCTCGCCGAGGTGGTTCTAACGAGTACCTACAATCTATGTTTTGAGCAGAAATATGAACAATATCAGAGTTTTTTTTATCTGAAAGTTTTTAGTTTTGGTAAAGTTTTCGGTATATTTGAATAGGCATGTTTTCGTAATGAACCGGGACAAAACCTGCCTAGGAAATGTGTGGTTAAGTAAAATGGCCGGCTCGATATGACCATAATAGTGGGCCGTTAACTACAACCCAACCAAATCCTGCATACCAGTCCTCTTCTGAAAGAAGGGTCTGAAAGGAAAGAATTTGGTCCCAAGGCGAGCATTTTCTTTACTTTTGGAATAGACCCGTTTTCAGAGGAGGGGTTGGTGTGAAAGTATCCATTCCCTTTAGTAGCTCAGTGTTATCATCCACCATACACATCCAGGCACCAATAAAATGGAAAGCCGCTGACTTCTTGCTTATAAAAGCATGCGTTGTGGATTTTACAATCTTATCTAACGGTTACTTCTCAACAACAGCAAACCAATAACTGCAATTTTCTGATTCCCCGAGTGACATTTACTATTTGCTCTCTTTAAAAGCCACCTCTGTACTAAAGCTAGTTTTGTATATTCCCTCAGGGTTGTTGTAAAGAGTTGCAGTGTAATTGAGACTATTGGCTCTTTAAACCCATTTTAGGCTGGAGACCCCAAAAAAGTAATTGGCAAACAGTGCAGACCCAAATCAGACGTCGCAAAATGCGACGTCTGATCAGGGTCTCCACTCTTTGCCAAAAGTTTGGCCATTTTCCCTAGGAATAACTAAATCACATAGCCTGACATACCTAGAATTGAAATTCTGCTCTTCCAATATATAGTGTGGGGGAGTTTATTCTGTCTAAAATGGGTTCGCACAGTCCGGTCAGGATCTTCACTATTCGCCTACACGATATAGTGACCTTTTTGAAGATACAGTCAACCCTTGTTACACCGACACTCGATACAACGACAAAACTCGTTATAATGACAATTTGAATGTCACGAAACCTTCGTTTAAGAGGTGACAGTTAATGAGAAATTAGGCAAGAATATTGCATTAAAACTTCAAGCAACATACATTTTGGATATTTGTTAGAATCGCCTCACTGAGGCGATTCTAACAAATATCCAAAACATATGTTCTTTGAAGAAATAAGAATAAAACAAGGTCTTTCTTACATATCATCCTGTCCATTAAGGATTCTTTACAAGAGCAAATTCATTATAATGGCAACATCTTTGGGAACAAATGCTGTCGTTGCAAGGAAGGATCACTGTATAGGACTAATAGCGAAGATCATGACCCGACGTGTGGCTGTGCAAACAGGTCTGGGGCTCCGCCACTTGTATATGCCCTAAGGGCCTTTTTGTAAGCCGGTGGCCCAATAAGCATACTTGGATAAGCTCGACAGCTTCTGCTTCTGCCTTGTACTAGCCTCTATCAACGTTTTGATGGTTATGCAAGGATTACGTAGCACTTGAGAGAGAGCATTATGATGCGGTTCTAACGAGTACACACAATCTATGTTTTTGAGCAGAAATAAGAAAAATAATGTATACTTCTGTAAACCCCAGTTTTACTATATAAAAAGGGGTTTACGGGGGTCAAAATTATATAGGAATACTTTCGTGAGAGAGAGAGAGAGAGAGAGAGAGAGAGAGAGAGAGAGAGAGAGAGAGAGAGAGAGAGTTTGCTATTCTGTTTTGATTTTAGGCTGAAGTCCTATTTGCATCAATGTTTGTATATGGTAATTCATTTACCGTAGCTACAGATAGGAGGAGGTATCAGGTAAATATTTCCCCATGAAAACATATGTTCTGGGCTTCTTATGAGCACTGCAACATATGTTTTTATGACGAAATAAAGTATCAATAATTTTCTGCTGAAAAAAAAACTTGTCTGGAGCTATGATTTGCAAAATTTTAGGGTTGCTGATACAAATGTAGAACTGTTCGTCGAAAAAAAAAAACATCACGAAAACATGCCTATATAATTTTGATCCCCTTAAACCCCACTTTTATATAGTAAAACTGGGGTTTACAGGGGTATACATTATTTTTTCTTATATTTGCTTGAAAACATAATTGTGGGAACTCGTTAGAACCGCCTCGCCGAGGCGGTACTAACGAGTATCCACAATCTATGTATTGAGCAGAAATATGAAAAATATCAGATTTTTTACCCGAAAATTTTCAGTTTTTCGAGGTGAAATTTTATATATATTTGAATAGGCGTGTTTTCATAATGAAAAAATAACTTTGAAGAACGTTCAGTGTAAGGAGAAAGAAAAATGGATAAAAATAAAAATAAAACGAACTTGACCATTGTCTGTTACATGCTATAACGTGTAATGCTTACACCTTTAAATTGTCACTGTTGCAGTTAGTACTTTTCATGTTTTTCTTTCTTTCTTTTTTTAACAGACGGACAGACGGACATACGGATGTTAACCGGTACATATCACCCTTGTCCTATTTGTTTCAAAAAAGTGGAAAATAAAAAATAAATTGGCATTTTTTAAATTGAGTTTACGCCTATCCTTAAGGGTATGAATACGTGGTTTAATTTAAAGGCTTCATATCCCTCAAAAATATTTTTTTCATCCAAGAACGGTTTAATACATTATATATATGGTATTAATACGATCATAAAATGTGGCATCTGACAGTCTGTAAAATTTAAGTTAGTCTCTCGTGTTTGAACTGGATCAAAAATGAAATGATTTTTTTTTTTTTTTTTTTTTATCTCTGAATTAATGTTGCCAATATTAATTCAGCGATACGATAAAACAAATCATTTTATTTCAAGAACGAGAGACTAATTGAAAATTTACAGGCTGTCAGGTGCCACATTTTATGATTGTATTAATTTATAAAACCTTTCTTGGATAAAAATGCCTATGTTCTTTGAAGAAATAAGAATAAAACAAGGTCTTTCTTACATATCATCCTGTCCATTAAGGATTCTTTACAAGAGCAAATTCATTATAATGGCAACATCTTTGGGAACAAATGCTGTCGTTGTAACAAAGGTTCTCTGTATAGGACTAATAGCGAAGATCTTGACCCGACGCGTGGCTGTGCAATCTTGTCTGGGGCTTTGCCACTTATATATGCCCTAAGGGCCTTTTTGTCAGCCGGTAGCCCGATTAGCATACTTGGATAAGCTCGACAGCTTCTGCTTCTGCCATGCACTAGCCTCTATCAACGTTTTGATGGTTATGCAAGGATTACGTAGCACTTGAGAGAGAGAGAATTACGAAAACACGCCTATTTAAATATAAAGAAAATTTACCTCCATAAACTGAAAACTTACAGATAAACTCTGATATTTTTCATATTTCTGCTCAAAACATAGATTGTGGTACTCGTTAGAACCGCCTCGGCGAGGCGGTTCTAACGAGTACACACAATCTATGTTTTTGAGCAAAAAAAAAGAAAAATAATGTATACTCTGTAAACCCCAGTTTTACTATATAAAAAGGGGTTTACGGGAGTTCAAAATTATATAGGAATGTTTTCGTGATGACAGAGAGAGAGAGAGAGAGAGAGAGAGAGAGAGAGAGAGAGAGAGAGAGAGAGAGAGAGAGAGAGAGATTGCTATTCTGTTTTGATTTTAGACTGAACCCCTATTTGCATCAATGTTTGTATATGGTAATTCATTTACCGTAGCTACAGATAGGAGGAGGTATCAAGTAAATATTTCCCCATGAAAACATATGTTGTGAGCTTCTTATGAGCACTACAACATATGTTTTCATGACGAAATAAAGTATCAATAATTTTCTGCTGAAAAAAAACTTGTCTGGAGCTATGATTTGCAAAACTTTAGGGTTGCTGATACAAATGTAAAACTCTTCGTGGAAAAAAAAAAAACACTGAAAAACGTTCAGTATAAGGATGGATGGATGGATGGATATTTTGTTTATAGACGCTCAACCCTAAAAGGGCATATAGCGTCTAATAAGATGTATATTATATGATGATTTTATTTAATGAGAAATTAAAAATATCTAGGATTGATGAGTTCATTTTAAAAAGATAAAGTATCAATGATTTTATGTTATTAAAATACAGATCATATTTTATTAAAAAGTCCGATCTCTTTCAGAAAATCGAGTATTTTTTGAGTTGGCATATTAAAAAGTTCCTTTATATTTTTTACATTAAAATACTTTGTGCGAATATAATTAAATTCAGCACAAGTGACAAGAAAATGTTTGACCGTAAAAGGTTCGTTACAAGGAATGCAGAATGGAGCTTGTTCATTGTTTAAAATATAAGAATGAGTAATTCTAGTGTGTCCAAGTCTACATCTCGTGATTTTTGTTTGTTCTTTTCTGCTGAGATTAGAAAATGTGCATTTGCTGTTAAAATTTGGTTTGATTTCATTTAATTTATTATAAGTTTGTGTTTCCCAAACAGACTGACATTTGTTGTTGATGTATTGACAGACGTTTGATTTAAAGTCGGAGTGAGGAATTTTGAAATTGGTTATTACTAAGGATAATGCAGATTTGGCTTCTGAATCTGCTAATTCATTTCCACGAATATTAACGTGGCTGGGAAGCCAACAAAATACAATTTCTTTTGAAGCGGAAAGATAATAATATTTTTTAAGAATTTGCTGAATTAATGGGTTTCTATGGTGTAAATCTTTAAGAGATTTTAATACAGAAAGAGAATCTGAATAAATGATAAACTGTTTTTCAGACTGATCTCTGATATGGTAAAGTGCAATATCAATTGCTTTGGCTTCGGCGGTAAAAATGGAGCTATTATCAGGTAATCTGATACTGTCAGTAAAATTTGGACTAATAACAGAACAAGCAACTTTCTCATCTTGTTTCGAACCATCTGTATAAATTGACAGGTAATGTTTATAATTTGATTTGATTTCTAAAAATTCATTCTTAAAAATATGCGACTCGACTTCTGTTTTTTTATTTTTATGAAGGTCTAAAATAATCTTTGGAGGGTTTAACGTCCATGGCTCTTTTGATGGAAAAGAAAAATGCTGAACATTTTTAATATTGATATTGGCCTCTTCAAGTAACGGTTGTATTCTCAGGCCAAGGGGTTTAATAGCTGTTGGTTTATTATTGTAAAATCTTTCATATTTAGGGTTAAAAACACAATCATGAGCTGAATTACGTGGATTGGCGGCTAATTTAGTAACATATTGAAGAGACAATTTCTCTCTTCTTATATACAATGATGGTTCATTTGATTCAGCGTATAAACTTTCGATGGGGGAAGTACGAAAAGCCCCTAGAGCCAGACGTAAACCTTGGTGATGAATAGTATCCAAAGATTTCAAATAAGATTTTCTTGCGGATCCATAAACTATGGATCCATAATCCAATTTAGATCTAATTAAAGATCTATAGAGATTTAAAAGAACAGTACGATCTCCTCCCCCTAAAGAAGGGTTTCAAAAATATGTTTAGTTACTACAGTCATGCGTTCAACCCTCGATATAAAGTGTAGTGCTTGCATCAATTGTCAATGTTGCAGTTAGTACTAGTCATGTTTTTCTTTCTTTTTTTTTTTCTTTTTTTTTTCTTTGACAGACGGACAGACGGACATACGTATGTTAACCGGTATACATCAGCCCTGCCCTATTTCTTTCAAAACAGTGGATAATAAAAAATAAAGTGGCATTTTTTAAGTTGAGTTTACATCTATCCTTAAGGGTATGAATACGTGGTTTAATTTAAAGGCTCCATATCCCTCAAAAATAGACTTTTTTTATCCAAGAAAGGTTTGATAAACTGATATATGGTATTAATACGATCATAAAATGTGGCATCTAACAGTCTGTAAAATTTCAGTTAGTTTCTCGTTTTTGAACTGGATCAAAAATGAAATGATTTTTATGGTATCTCGGAATTAATGTTGCCAATATTAAATCAGTGATACGATAAAACAAATCATTTTATTTCAAGAACGAGAGACTAACTGAAATTTTACAGGCTGTCAGGTGCAACATTTTATGATTGTATTAATGTATTAAATAAACCTTTCTTGGATAAAAAAAAAATGCCTCTTTTTGAGGAATATGGAACCTTTAAGGGGACTGGATATACTTGGTAGTTTTTTTTTTTTTTTTTTTTTTGTTTTTTTTTTTTGTTTTTTTTTTATTTTTCGCCTCTTTTACAAGACCACTTTTGTCAATTCCGGTTTCCTTTTCTGCATCCCGAGTCCCTTCTGAAAAGCCAAGAGAAGCAAATTCTTTCTTTTTAGAGTAGCTCCAACTCCCCCTTATTCCCTTCTTATAGGGAAAAATTGAGAGCAAATTCATTTCTCTTAGGGTGATCCCTTTGCAGAAGGGAACGACACATTTTGGGCAGAATTGGTTCCCTTGCACGTGCATCAGTTTCCCTAAAATATTATATAAACACCTGATCCCTGATGCTCGAAGTTTTAGCTTTCACAAGAAGTTTGGTTTACGCTAAGCACACATCAATGTGTGTACAGGGTGGTCCCCGGTCTGTGTTCATAGTGTAACTATAATTTTCTCAATAGGCCAACAACAACACATCACGAAATCATACCTATATAATATTGATCCCCTTAAACCCCACTTTTATATAGTAAAACTGGGGTTTACAGGGGTATACATTATTTTTTTTTTATTTCTGCTCAAAAACGTAGATTGTGGGTACTTGTTAGAACCGCTTCGCCGAGGCGGTTCTAACGAGTGCCCACAATCTATGTTTTGAGCAGAAATATGAAAAATATCAGAATTTTTTATCTGAAAACTTTCATTTTTTTGGTGGTGAAATTTTCGATATATTTGAATAGGCGTGTTTTCGTTATGAAAAATAGCAATACACGTAGACTGGAAATAAAAGTAAAAAAAAAGGGAAGTTTATACAAAACATAAGAATATGACTGCTCTATGCTTATTACATGTATATACATTACACATTAATACACATACTTGGCTCTTTTTCTCGGGGGCTATTCACTTGACCTTCGTGAATGATTAAGAAATACAGTCGACTCTCGTTATCTCGAATTCCAATGGACTCATTGAAACACTTCGAGATATCCGTACTTCGACATATCAGAGTTGAGAGAGTGAGTAAAACAATAAATTGAACAACCACATTTAACAAATGAATATCTAATTTGACTCCTGAAATATGTATATGAAATAATGTGGAAAAGAGGAGAAATTGCTCCTTAGGAGCAATTTCTCCTCTTTTCCACATTATTTTGTTACCTGTTGTCATAGTTCCATGTTAAAACAAGGACCAGATTTTCACTTCGAGATAAGCGGTAATTCGAAATAAGCGAGTTCGAGATAACGAGGTTTGACTGTACCAGGCTGCATAACTCCCCAACAGAATGGCATATAGATTGATAAAAGACAGAAGTAGAGTATGTTGGTCTGATCTCACACATGAAGTTGACCAAGAGATAAATGCTAGGTGGGTCCTATGAAGCTACAAATCTGGCAGATGCAGGTAACTCCAACAAACTTGAGTGGACTGATGCCATCTTTGTTTGCCGTAGATCATGACTAAGTAGGTTACAACAACCAGTTCCTGACATATCTAGCTTTTCTCGGTGACAAACAAAATTATGTTCCACATTACAGACAGTGTGAATCCAGTGTGTGTGTGTGTGTGTGTGTGTGTGTGTGTGTGTGTGTGTGTGTGTGTGTGTTGGGAGGAGGGGAGGGGGAGTCAAGAAGGCACTGTGAAGTTCAAACAATTCCTAATTTCAGTGAATCCAAACTTGATTTTTCCGATGTCAGAAATAAGTCCACCCCAGTGTGATTTAGAGGTAGAAACCAATAATTGCGCACAGCAGTATCAATGCATCTACCCTCTTTCAAAGTGAAAATGACAAAACTGATACCGTTGCACCGGCAGCACTTTATCAAAGGTGCTGCACCGGCAGCATCTTTGATAAAGTGCTGCCGGTGCAACGGTAACCTTTCAGGGCACAGTTGTTCAAAGCGTCGTTAGCTTAACGAGCCCGTTAAGGGTCATTTCGTTAACTGTTTTAGCGGATTTAATATACAGTATTCTGATATTTTTTGTTGAAAAAATGTGAGTAGCTTTGGCACACATTTTTTCAGCAAAAAATTTCAGCATATTTGCGTATCACTCGATGTAAATTTTAACGAATCGTAGACTAACGACATCGTTAGTTTTGAACAACTGGGCCCAGATTGTTACATGTAAGTGGTATACCGAAACAGTATTTCGGTCAGTCCCGGCTTTTAGTTATAATCATGTTAAGCAGTCAATGGAAAATAGCATTGGACCAGTCCACGACCTTTGATAATGTGCTTTCGGAGCGATGGTGAACTTTAAGACAGTCTACGCCTATACACGTTAAGCAGTCAATGGAAGAAGATTTTCTTCCATTTACGTAAATCAGTCAATGACAAATATAGCATTGGATCCGTGAGTCCAAGACCTTTGTCCCTTCCGCTGATTCAAGAAGGGCAGAATGTGCACAATACTGGTTAACCGCTCAGAGGACTAAGCCTGCCCAGTAAACGTGTGGCTAGGTAAACTGACCGCGCTCGACATGACCCCATTGGGTTGACTGGGGCGTAAAACCTCAACACAAACAAACCAACCAAGACCTTTGATTTTGCTTCTGGAGCAATAGCAAACTGACTGATCATCACGAAAACACGCCTATATAGTTTTGCCCCCCTTAAACTCCATTTTATAAGTAAAACTGGGGTTTACAGGGGTATACATGAAACATCTTTTTTCTGCTCAAAAACATAGATTGTTGGTACTCGTTAGAACCGCCTCGCCGAGGCGATTCTAACGAGTACCCACATTCTATGTTTTGAGCAGAAATATGAAAACTACCAGAATTTTTCATCTGAAAGTGTTCATTTTTTTGTGATAAAATTCTCGATATATTTGAATAGGCGTGTTTTAGTAATGCTATCTATGCAGAGGGGCGTACAATAAAACCCTTTTTCATGACAAAAATAATCAAACAAAAAGAACAACAAACAACATTTGTACAACTTAAAGTTATATAATTTCTATCATAATTCTTGTTCTTGGTTGTCATGTACAAGCTCATTTACGCTTAGCATGCTGGGTAAAAGTGTCATATGTAAACAAACGTCATTTAGGAAGTACTACATAAATGATTTTTCTTATGTTTTCTTTCTTCCATTCTGCTTTTTTTGCAACAACAACAACGACGACAACGACAACGACAATAATAATAATACCAATACATATGTTATCATAATAACAACAATGAGAATCAACTAAAATGTTTGCGCTTCTGAATTATGGTGCGAATTAACCCGCTGTGATAACTTTACTATATTTCTAAATTTAACTGTCAGAAATATACTTTTAGAACTGTAGGTATACTTATCTAAATAAGGAATTGTATATTATTTTTTCTTATTTTTTTCCCCAGAAAGCAGATTTTGACAAAATTCCATCCAAATTTTCTGTTGAAGACAATTTGCATAATGTGTCAGGTCCTGTTTCCTGGAACGGATAAAAAATATTTCAAACAAAATGCCTGCTTAAGATTTTACACAGAGTGCTAAGCGTTGATGAAGTCTTGAAAACTAAACAAAATAGTAAAACTGAATTAAATAATTATGTTAACCCTGAAAGCGCTGTGGAAATTTGCAGGAGACGACATTTTAAAATTTATTTTGTAATTTTTCAGAGACGGTGGTACTAGGCAGGCGATTCACATGAAGTGTCGGGCCTTGTTTTCTCTGAAAAAAAAAAAGAATGATATTTCAAAGTGTGACGTGCTGTAGTCATGTTAAGCGCTTTAACCTTTACCACTCTCTGGGCATTTTCAGCAGACGACAAATTGATGATATTTTTCTTATTTTTCCCAGAAAACTGGATCTGACATTTCATGCAAATTGTCTCCTTGGGAGACAATTTGCATGAAATGTCAAATCCTGTTTTCTGGGAAAAATAAGAAAAATATTTTAAAATGTCGTCTGCTGCAAATTTTACCCAGAGTGCTAAGCGTTAAGGGATTATAAGCTACAATGAAAAAGAAGTTCAATATTGTTAACCCTTGTCCTGCTGAATAAATTAAGATGCCACACCCACTTCTTATTTTCAGCCTATCAGAATACTTGATCCAGATTGTTGCTATAAATTCACATAGATAATGGCAAACAGTGCAGATCCAGATCAGTTGGGTTCTGAAGATTTGTTTGTTTGTGTTGAGGTCATGTCGAGCGCGGTCAGTTTACTTAACCACACGTTTACTGGGCAGGCTTAGTCCTCTAAGCGGTTAACCAGTATTGTGCACATTCTTTCGCCAGAAACTGACAAATGCCCTTCTTGAATCAGCGGAAGGGAGAGAATGACCGTAGAAAATATTTCATGATCAATCTCCACGAAAGAATGTTGCCGACCTCGGCGGGGGTTGACCCCGCGACCTCCTGGTCTCCAGTCGGACGGCGCATCCAACTGAGCCACCGAGGCCGACCCCAACTGATCTGAATCTACACTGTTTGCAAAGGCAGTATATATCCGGGTTCAGCAGGACAAGGGTTAATAACTGACAAAAACTGTCCAGGGCTCCAACCTCATTGTTAAGGTTTACCGTAACATAAGGTCTGAAAATTTAAGATATTAAATAAATTGTCTAAAGTCAATTAAAATGAATAGTTTTATGTTTGTTTGGTAGACGATATCGAACTGTACTTATTATGTTTCATCGTTGAAAATCAGCTGTAATTTAAAAGTTCAAAATGTGCTTTGCTAATTTTGATCCTCAAAGTTAAAGTCTACCTTAACCTTAGGTCCGAAAACATAAGATTTGAAATAAGATATCTAAAGTCAATTAAAATGAATAGTTTTATGTAAGTTTAGTAGACGGTAGCGAACTGTACTTATTAATTTCATCGTTGAAAATCAGCTTTTATATGAAAGCGCAAAATGTGCTTTACAAATATTGACCCTCGAAGCAAAGGTCGACCTTAACTTGAGGGAAGAATTGTAAACCTGGGCCCTGAGCCACAATATAAGAAAAATGATCGTTGTGTCATAACCATACAGAGAAGGCCAAACTAAGCATCAGCATATTTTGACCATTCTGCAAATGGGCCATGAAGGACCTGATCAAACTCTGGAGCAGAGGTTGAAATGAGGACTTCTTGTTCGTGCAAGCCTTAACGATCTTTCTCATGTCATGGCTAATCTGTCTTAAGTTTAACACCTCTCTAGGCTAATTCAGCAGTCAACAAAGGTATGATATTTTTCTCTTTTTTTCTCTCAGAAAGTGGGCTTTGGTAATTCAAGCCTATTGTCTCCTGATGAGACAATTTGCATGAGGTATCAAGGCCTGTTTTCTGGAATATTTCGAAATATCGTCTGCTGAAATACAGTTGAATCTCGCTATCTCGAACTCGCTTATCTCGAATAACCGCTTATCTCGAAGTGAAAATCTGGTCCCTAAACATGAAAATCTAACAACAGGTAAAAATATTGTGGAAAGGAGCAATTTCTCCTCTTTTCCACAATATTTTCAATATATCTCTAACTTCAGGAGTCAAATTACACATATATTTGTTAAATGTGGTTAATCGAATTAGTTTTTCCTCAATTCTGCAAATCTGATATGTCGAAGTACGGATATCTCGAAGTATTTCAGACAGTCCATTGGAATTCGAGATAACGTGAGTCGACTGTATTTACATAGCACGCAGAATGGTACTTCTCCAAGAAGTCATGTGCTACAGAGTCTCATTAGGCTTATCCTGGCATTATCCAGGCAAATTACAGTATTTACCGTAAATATTCAGACAGACAGGACTGAGCAAACATTATAGACCCAGACCGAGACGCTGCAGAACGCGGCGTCTCATCAGGGTATACATTGCCACCCATCAAGTATTTATAGACACAACATCGAGTAGTACTTGTTCAAATTTTAGAACAAGTATGGTAGGGTGATGTCCGAATACTTAGGGTAAATATCATGGTAATTCAAAGAAGATTTCAGAACATTCTTTTATACCACAAAGGAGATAAATACATCTATGCATCCCTTTATGAAGGCACGCATTAACCTTTCTATGCCAAGTGGACTCTTCTATTTCAACTATTTGGACAGGTCCATATCCTGTATAAGGAGCGTTTGGTTAGTTTTCGTCATTACCATCTTTTTAAGAGATTTCCATACTTAATGCAAACGGTGTAGACCTTGATCAGACGCCGCGTTCTAGAACGCGGCGTCTGATCTGGGTCTACAGTTTGCCAATGCTAGTTTTATGGGACATTAGGCATAAATATGTTAATGGAAAAATTCTCTCCTTTTACAGTACACCCCTGAAAACCTCCTTTCAGAGGGGTTGGCTGTGTAGGAAAGTAAATAGGCAGTCACATAAGTATTCTCCCTTAAATAAAATGGCGCAAGATCAACCAAGCGTATCCATAAACTTTAAATGATCATATAACGCTTTTTGTCATATGCGCGCAAATAAAGGCACAGATATACATTTTGTTTTCATGCTCAACTCAGCTGATCATGATATTTTCTTTGCTAATAAGTTTAAAACTACTAACAATTGCAAATTCTTTCTAAACAGAGCTGAGCATTAAAATTTTCTGCTATTAAAATATGAAAATGGCAAATATTGTTGGCATTTTCATTTATACTAGCAGAGAAAATTGCATGCTCAGCTGAGTTGAGCATGAAAAAATGTTTCATAACCTCGGGGCTATCCTGCAGATTCACATAATCTGGTCAAGGCATTTATTTACCGCTCACAGAACCTATTCTTACAGTAACTATAGAGCCCTGGCCCCAAGGTTATACTCAACTCAGCTGAGCATGAAACTTCTGCTAATAAATCTCCAATAACTATCAATTGCAAATTCTTTCTAAACAGAGCTGAATAATAAATTTTTTCTGCTATTAGATATGAAAATGGCAAATATTGTTGGCATTTTCATTTATACTAGCAGAGAAAATTGCATGCTCAGCTGAGTTGAGCACGAAAAAATGTTTCATAACCTGGGGGCTATCCTGCAGATTCACATAATCTGGTCAAGGCATTTATTTACCGCTCACAGAACCAATCCTTACAGTAACTATAGAGCCCTGGCCCCGAGGTTATACTCAACTCAGCTGAGCATGAAACTTCTGCTAATAAATCTCCAATAACTATCAATTGCAAATTCTTTCTAAACAGAGCTGAACATTAAATTTTTTCTGCTATTAGATATGAAAATGGCAAATATTGTTGGCATTTTCATTTATACTAGAAGAGAAAATTGCATGCTCAGCTGAGTTGAGCACGAAAAAAAAAATGTTTCATAACCTGGGGGCTATCCTGCAGATTCACATAATCTGGTCAAGGCATTTATTTACCGCTCACAGAACCTATCCTTATAGTAACTTAGAATACGTATCTCTACGAACTCCTAGGCCCTGACCCCGAGGTTATAAAACTTTTTTCATGCTCAACTCAGCTGAGCATGAAATGTTTCCTACTAATAACTCTCAAATTACTAACAACTGCAAATTCTTTCTTGCTAAACATAGCTGAGCATGAAATTTTCTCTGCTAATAAATATGAAAATGCCAGCAATTTTTGTCATTTTCATATTTATTAGCAGAGAAATTTTCAAAAATATAACCTCGGGGCCTGAAGTAGAACGGTCGAATGTTTACATATGACATAGGCGCCCTTTACGCATTCAACATACCCTTATTTACCCTAAGCCTTGGGATACCTAAATTCCTTACCATACTTGTCCTAAAAATTGAATAAAACATTTTACTACAGATTGATGTGTATACATTACGAAAACATGCCTATTCAAATATACTTCACTGACGACTGGAATGGGACTACCGTATATGGTGAGATGAGGATCTAAATGTAGCTGACGTATCTGACAAAAATGAACGCATTGAGTTTTTGTTTTTGAAAATTTGAAACCATTTTCTGTTGCCCAATCTTCTATATTGTTTAAACATCGTTGTAGTTTGAATTCAATGGTTTCCATATTTTTCGATCTAATAAATATTCCAAAATCGTCAACAAAAAGTGAACAATCAAGGTCTTTCACACATTTAACAATATCGTTAATTTTAATGCCAAACAAGGTAGGTGATAAAATGCTTCCCTGTGGTACACCTTGTTCTTGTTTAAATATGTCCGATAACGTATTACCTATTCGAACATTAAATGTTCGATCTGATAAAAAGTTTTGAATAAAAAGTGGTAACCGGCCTTTAAGGCCTAATTTATGTAAATCTTTCATGATGCCATGTTTCCATGTAGTATCGTAAGCTTTTTCATGATCAAAAAATACAGCTACGACATGTTCTTTTTTAATAAAGGCATCACGAATAAAAGATTCCAAACGAATCAAATGATCGTTTGTACAATTATTTTTTTCTGAATCCAGCTTGATATTTTGTTATAAGCTGGTTTGATTCCAAGAACCAAACCAGTCTATCATTAATAATTCTCTCCATTGTTTTACACAAACAACTTGTCAAAGCAATAGGTCTATAGTTAGTAGCTTCAGTATGATCTTTATTTGGTTTTGGTATAGGTATAATCGTTGCTTTACTCCAGTCTTTTGGAAATTTTCCAGTGATCCAAATATCATTTTAAATATTTAATAAAGTTTTTAAAGCGTTATCGGGTAAATGTTTAAGAATTTGATAATGAATGTCATCAGGATCAGCAGCTGTATCATGAGATTTATAAAGAGCATCTAATAATTCTGAAGCTGTGAATGGTACATTATATTTTTCATGATTTAGTGACGTAAAATTTAGATGCTCTTTCTCTCGTTCCTGTTTTATGTTTTGAAAGGTTTCGGAATAATTTGCACTAGAAGAGTTTTTCTGAAAATTCTCTCCTAGTGCATTGGAAATATCTTTAGTCGTTGAGCATATATTTCCATTTGATTTAATATGGACATGCTTGTTATTTTTATTTTTGCCAGTAATTTTTCGAATCATGTCCCATATCTTCTTTGCTGGAGTTCTAGAATTAAGTTTGGAGACGTATTGCTGCCAAGATGTTCTTTTAGCCGTTTTTATTGTCTTGCGAGCTTTTGCTCGCATTTGTTTGGCATGGATTAGATTTTCTTTTGTTGGCTGCCTATTGAACTTTCGTAAGGCAGATTTTCTTTTATTTATTGAATTTTTAACATCTTTATTAAACCAAGGTCTATTTCTTTTTGAACGTGTCGAGGACTTTGGAATACATTTTTCGGCTACATGAATTAATGTATCAGTAAAAGCTTGTATATCATCTGCTGTTTTAAACATTTCAGGATTTAATTTTTCATTACATAGCTCCATAAAATTCTCCCAGTTTGCTTTATTGAAATTCCATCGGGAATGATGGTCTTCATTTGTCGATGTAATTTCTTCAATTTTAATTGGAAAATGATCGCTCCCATGAAGGTCATCTAAAACTGACCAATCAAAATCTAAGTAAATATTTGGAGAGCATATAGACAAATCTAAAGCAAAATAATTTCTTGTAGGAGAATGAAGATAAGTTGGTTGTTTATCGTTAAATAAACATAAATCATTTTCTGCAATAAAATTTTCTATTATTTCTCCTTTGTCATTTGTATCCAGACAACCCCATAGTTTGCTGTGACTATTAAAGTCACCTAATAATAAATAAGGACGAGGTAACTGGTTTATAAGATTTTCTAAATCGTGTTTAGAAAATTTACAGTGTGGAGGAAGATATAGAGAACAAATTGTTATGGATTTAGACAGAGTGACATTTACAGCAATAGCTTGTAAATTACTATTTATATCTATCTGTCTATGAGGAACATTTGATTTTACAAGAATAGATGAACCTCCTGAGGCTTTCTGATTTTCAGTTGCGATATGATTATATAAACTATAATTTTTAAAATTAATATTATCTGTATTTTTTAAAAAGGTTTCCTGGAGACAAAAGACAGTCGGAGAAAGTAGTGTTGTTAAAATTAAAATTTCGTTATAATTTGCTTTTAGTCCTCGACAGTTCCACTGAATAATTGATTTTTTATCCATGATAAATGGAGAGATGATTTGAAAATAAGGAACTTAATCCTTTTGTTTTCTCTGAGACTTTGAGAACATGGAGGAGTCAGTCTCTAACTCTATGTTCTCAAGGGAATCGAACCGATTGACCAACTTGATCGGATCGGCCGACGCCCCTTTACTATATGGATTTGGTTCTTTATCTTTTTCTTTTCCATTTTTTCCTTTCTGGTCAGCTGTCCTGGACCTGGATCTCTGTTGTGATCCACTTGTTTTAGTCGGCTGTGTTTGTGAAGTGTTTTGAGATTTTGTTGGTGGTCTAGACTGATGAGTAGATGTGGGTTTAGGTTTAGGTTTTAGAGTAGGAGTAATATAACTTTTGAATTTGCTTTGATGACAGAATCTTTTTCGTTAAACTGGGTAGAACTTTCTTTGGTTTCAGGTTTAGTGTTTAGGGATTGAACAACTTTTGCAAAGGTGATTTCAGGTTGATTTTCTTGTATTTTTTTGGCTTCTAAATAAGTAATTTTTTGTGTAACTTTAATTTTCATTATTTCTTTCTCTTTTTTCCAAATTTCACACTGATTTGATTTTGATTGATGGTTTTTGTGACAGTTCACACACTTGGCTTCATTTTTACAAGCATTTGTAGAGTGATCAAAGTCACCCATACCACATTTTTCACATACTGATCCAGGTAATTCAGGACAGCCGTTTTCATGATGTCCAAACCTCTGACAGTTGAAACACCGCAGAGGATTTGGAATGTAGACTTCAACCGGTATAATTCGGTAAAAGATTTTTAGTGATTTCGGTAAAGTTGTGGTGTTGAAAGTTAGTAAAAGTGTATTTGTTTCTATAAAGTTTCCATCTTTTTTAATTTTAAAAGTTTGCAAGCTGTTACTCCTTGTGTGTTAAGATATTCTGTGATATTTTCTTCAGTTTCATGTTTTAGCATTCTGTCACGGATAATACCTTTGCAAGTGTTGAGAGTTTTATGTTCCGTGACAGTGACATTAATATTAAAAAACTTTGTAATTTTCAAGAGATTATCAGTTTGTGATTTTCTATTTGTTTCGACCAAAAGAATTCCATTTTTTAATTTTTTAACATTTTTTGGAGTGCCTATTAAAGATTCAATTTGTTTTTCTATGATGAATGGAGATAGAGAAGTAATTGGTTTGTCTTCCTTACTCGAAATCACTAAAAATTTAGCGAAGTTCTCATTTGCTTTGAAAGTAAAAGTAGTCGGTTGCGTGTCGTCCTCCGAAGAGTCGAACGCCAGAAATCGTTTTCGAGAGGCCATGGTGATGAAATTTTTGATTCGATAGCTATGCGCCCCACCCTCCATGGAGCCCTACAAGGGGACGTTTAACAGAAATGGATCTCCTATTTCTAACGTCAAGGCTACATTGCTATTATACTCGGTGTCAAGATCAGAGTCTTCAGCTCGGCCTCATGCTTAGATGATTTCCCATCTATTCATCTAAATTTCCATAGAAAAATTTATGAACAGTTGAGTTCATCCCCCTATCCACAGCCTCCACTCACAGAGGTTTCCGCCAAAGCCCCAATACAAGCCCACCAATTGACCTTTCAGCCGCCGCCCATTGAAACTCACTTAAAGTTAGAGGAAGGGGTTTAAGGGGGTCAAAATTATATAGGCATGTTTTCGTGATGAAAACTGATGGATATTTGGCAAAGAGAACACACCCTGATCAGACGCTGCGTTCTGCGGCGTCTGATCAGAATATACTATTTGCTCAGACCTATCTGTCCCAGTACTTAGGGTTAATAACGGTAAGTGCCTTTTTTGCAAGTTCAGCATCTCGACTAACGCATAAGGCCCTGGCCCGAGGTTATAAAACTTCTTTCATACTCAACTCAGCTGAGCATGAAACTTCTCCTGCTAATAAATCTCAAATAACTATCAATTGCAAATTCTTTCTAAACAGAGCTGAACATTAAAATTTTTCTGCTATTAGATATGAAAATGGCAAATATTGTTGGCATTTTCATTTACACTAGCAGAGAAAATTGCATGCTCAGCTGAGTTGAGCACGAAAAAATATTTCATAACCTCAGGGCTATCCTGCAAATTCACATAATCTGGTCAAGGCATTTATTTACCGCTCACAGAACCTATCCTTACAGTAACTATAGAATACGTATCTTGAACTCATAAGGCCCTGACCCCGAGGTTATAAAACTTTTTTCATGCTCAACTCAGCTGAGCATGAAATGTTTCCTCCTTATAACTCTCAAATTACTAACAACTGCAATTTTTTTCTTGCTAAACATAGCTGAGCAAGAAATTTTCTCTGCTAATAAATATGAAAATGCCAACAATTTTTGGCATTTTCATATTTATTAGCAGAGAAATTTTCATGCTCAGCTGAGGTGAGCATGAAAAAAAATATAACCTCGGGGCCTGAAGAAGAACGGTCGAATGTTTACATATTACATAGCCGCCCTTTTCGCATTCAACATACCCTTATTTACCCTAAGCCTTGGGACACCTAAAGTCCTTACCACACTTGTCCTAAAAATTGAATAAAACATTTTACTACAGATTGATGTGTATACATTACGAAAACATGCCTATTCAAATATACCGAAAATTTTACCACCGAAAAATGAAAATTTTCAGATAAAAAAATTCTGATATTTTTTTCATATTTCTGCTCAAAACATAGATTGTGGATACTCGTTAGAACCGCCTCGAGGAGACAGTTCTATAGCGTACCCACAATCTACGATTTGAGCAGAAATAAAAAAATAACGTTTACCCCTGGAAACCCCAGTTTTACTATATAAAAGTGGGGTTTAAGGGGGTCAAAATTATTTAGGCATGTTTTCGTGATGAAAACTGATGGATGATTGGCAAAGAGAACAAACCCTGATCAGACGCTGCGTTCTGCGGCGTCTGATCAGAGTACACTATTTGCTCAGACCTATCTGTCCCAATACTTAGGGTTAATAACGGTAAGTGCCTTTTTTGCAAGCTCAGCATCTCGACTAACGCATAAGGCCCTGGCCCGAGGTTATAAAACTTCTTTCATACTCAACTCAGCTGAGCATGAAACTTCTTCTGCTAATACATCTCAAATAACTATCAATTGCAAATTCTTTCTAAACAGAGCTGAACATTAAAATTTTTCTGCTATTAGATATGAAAATGGCAAATATTGTTGGCATTTTCATTTACACTAGCAGAGAAAATTGCATGCTCAGCTGAGTTGAGCACGAAAAAATATTTCATAACCTCAGGGCTATCCTGCAAATTCACATAATCTGGTCAAGGCATTTATTTACCGCTCACAGAACCTATCCTTACAGTAACTATAGAATACGTATCTTGAACTCATAAGGCCCTGACCCCGAGGTTATAAAACGTTTTTCATGGCAAATATTGTTGGCATTTTCATTTATATAGCAGAGAAAATTGCATGCTCAGTTGAGCTGAGCACGAAAAAAAAAATTCAGAACCTCAGGGCTATCCTGCAGATTCACATATTCTGGTCAAGGCATTTATTTATTGCTCACAGAACCTATCCTTACAGTAACTAAAGAATACGTATCTCGACGAACACATTAGGCCCTGACCCCGAGGTTATAAAACGTTTTTCATGCTCAACTCAACTGAGCATGAAATGTTTCTTCCTAATAACCCTCAAATTACTAACAACTGCAAATTCTTTCTTGCTAAACATAGCTGAGCATGAAATTTTCTCTGCTAATAAATATGAAAATGCCAACAATTTTTGGCATTTTCATATTTATTAGCAGAGATATTTTCATGCTCAGATGAGGTGAGCATGAAAAAAAAAAATAACCTCGGGGCCTGAAGTAGAACGGTCGAATGTTCACATATGACATAGGCGCCCTTTTCGCATTCAACATACCCTTATTTACCCTAAGCCTTAGGACACCTAAATTCCTTACCACACTTGTCCTAAAAATTGAATAAAACATTTTACTACAGATTGATGTGTATACATTACGAAAACATGCCTACTCAAATATACTGAAAATTTTACCACCGAAAAATGAAAATATTCAGATAAAAAATTCTGATATTTTTTCATATTTCTGCTCAAAACATAGATTGTGGATACTCGTTAGAACAGCCTCGACGAACGAGGCAGTTCTATAGCGTACCCACAATCTACGATTTGAGCAGAAATAAGAAAAATAATGTTTACCCCTGGAAACCCCAATTTTACTGTATAAATGTGGGGTTTAAGGGGGTCAAAATTATATAGGCATGTTTTCGTGATGAAAACAGATGGATGATTGGCAAAGAGAGCAGACCCTGATCAGACACTGCGTTCTGCGGCGTCTGATTAGGGTACACTATTTGCTCTGACCTGTCTGTCCCAATACTTAGGGTTAATAACGGTAAGTGCCTTTTTTGCAATCTCAGCATCACGTGTAAAATCTAAATGGTCGGTTTCTCAAAAGCTGATTCATCAGAACCAAACAAAACCGATGACGTCACAGTTGAACAGCTTGGTGACAAATTGTTACCGGCGGACTCGATTCGGGCATCTGTTGATGTTTCTGGGATAGGTAATACCGGGTACCGTAGTATCACTGACTGCGAACTTTGAATAAAACAAGTCTCTGCTGTCTGCGCCATTTTGCATTCCTGTTGGAAAACCATACCTGCAAATGAAGTTTTAACTCTTTCACTCTCAGTTCCTGCAATGGACTCTTCCATCTTTGAATTTGGCATGTCCATTGTTTAAAGTAGGGGTGTCGGCACAAAATTCAAAACAGAATAGCAAACTGTGCAGATCCGGATGAGACGGCTGTCTACAAGCCGTCTCATCTGGATCTACACTGTTTGCAAAAAATCTGTCTCGGTCTGCGGAGTCGAAAAGGTTAATCCTTTTAACCCCGAGTTTCTGAAGTGGACTTATCCGGCTTTGGATTTGGACACGCCCACTGTTGCAAACAGGAATCAGACAAAACAAAATGTATGGCAAACGGTGTATATTTTGATGAGAAGACTCATTATGAGCCGTCTTATCTAGAGCTACACTCTTTTCACAAGAATTTGGTTTGGTCTACCAGGCTGAGAAGGTTAGTCTTTCACAATGAGTTTCTGACGTTGACCATTCCGGATTTGAATTTGGAAACGCCCATTATTGCAAAAAAGGATGTCAGACAAAGATTTAAAAACAAATGTATTGTAAACAATGTAGGTCCTGATAAGACGGCACGTTACGAGCCGTCTCATTTGGATCTACACTCTTTGCACAGGTATCTGTTTTGTGTTTTGTTCTGCAGGAATGAAACAGTAAAAAAGATATTTAGCTATAAGCAACAAGATGAAACAGAAGCGAATAGGAAAAAAGAACATGACAAAATAATTAATAGAAATAACGACTAAAATCAGTGTAGAGAACACATCAGTAATACCATATCTACTTGAGCAATTAGTCTCCTCCAACTATCTTCAACTTTGTGGGATTTCCTAATTTTATTTATGGGGAAAAATACACTTTTCAAGGGAGGGGAGGCAACCCTCTATCAAATTGTATTTTCCTTCTTCTGAAAAGCAGTGCCTTTAAAGGAAAGAATTTGTTCCCTCCCCTGGCTAAGGCATCTTATCAGAAGGGGCTTGGTGTGCAGCAGACCAGTTAGGGATTCACAAGATTTACCTTCCTTTTACATCACGAAAACATACCTATATAATATTGACCCCCTTAAACCCCACTTTTATATAGTAAAACTGGGGTTTACAGGGGTATACATTATTTTTCTTATTTCTGCTCAAAACATAGATTGTGGGTACTCGTTAGAATCGCCTCGGCGAGGCGGTTCTAACGAGTACTCACAATCTATGTTTTGAGCAGAAATATATTCAAAATATTTGAATTTTTATCTGAAAACTTTGTTTTTTTTTTGGCGGTGAAATTTTCAATATATTTAAATAAGCGTGTTTTCGTAATGATAAAATAGCGAAGCATCTATCGGATGCATCCAGGCTATAAAACTTTTTTTCATTCTCAACTCAGCTGAGTATGAAATTTTCTATGCGAATAAATATGAAAACGCCAACAATAGTTGGCATTTTTATATTTATTAGCAGAAATAATATATTAAAGAATTTATATTTAGCAAGAAAGAATTTGCAATTATCAGTTATTTGAGATTTATTAGCAGAACAAATTTCATGCTCAGCTGGGTTGAGCATGAAAAAAAAAAAAAACACCTCGGGGCCAGTTCTCTCTTACGTGCAGTAAGTAACTTCTTATATATCACAGATGATATATTCATTCCCAAAAATATGGAAATTGCCGATTCACCAAAAAGAAAATTATTTGGCCCATCTATACCTGAGCAGAAATATAAAAAATAGAGTTTTTTATCTGAAAATTTTCATTTTTTTGGAGGTGAAATTTTCTATATATTTGAATAGGCGTGTTTTCGTAATGATTAATAAATACCTTT
This sequence comes from Anodontia alba, assembly GCA_964016985.1. NCBI lineage: Eukaryota > Metazoa > Mollusca > Bivalvia > Lucinida > Lucinidae > Anodontia > Anodontia alba. Next base: position 25,104,986 of record OZ024826.1, read on the forward strand.
ACCTAAGCTTATGAGTCTTTTGCTTGGGTTGCAAGGTTTTCACGTGTGTTGACGTCCGGATAATGGGTGTGTTCGAATTCTTTCTATAGCACATCCAGCCGTGTTTGGGTAAAGGTAATTCTGCTTCTTTTCGGTTTTGGCAGGTAACAAAAAACGTCTGGCTTTGGCGATGAGAACCGTTCGTCCATTACTTTCATGGAAAAGAGAAAATCAAAACCAGCCGCTACGTCAGAAAACGTACCTTTGGACAAGTGCGCCCACTGAAGACTCTGATCAGCCTGCATTCGCGCAGGCTGATCAGAATCTTCGCTGGGTGCATTTTGGATAGCCGATGATTCAGAATTTATGTGGACGACAGAGACTCTGATCAGACTACGCGGATGCGCAGGCTGATTTGAGTCTTCCTTAGGCGCACCTGTGAGAAGTTACGTTCCCTCACGTCACGGCTTAAATGGCTGCAACAGAAGGTTTAGCAGCGGTTTTAAAACTGGATAAGTGACAAAAATATACGAGGGTGAGTCAATAAGTAACCAGCCTAACTTATTTCCGGTTGAGATCCACCTCTTCTTTTTCGATGTAATTGTCCTCTAGTGTGATGCACTTAGACCAACGGTGTTCAAGTGCCATCAGCTCAGAACTGAAAAAGTCAGGGTCCTGTCCATTGACCCACTCCTCAACTGCCGTCTCGACTTCTTCATCGGACCGTAAATGAAGTCCACGGATATCCTTTTTCAAGTTTGGGAATAGGAAGAAGTCGCTAGGAGCTAGGTCAGGCGAATAGGCAGGATGTGGTATCAATTCATACCCGTTTCGCTCTACAGCATCCATTGCAACTTTGCAAGTGTGGCTTCTCGCGTTGTCCTGTTGCAGCAAAACACCTTTAGAGAGTTTACCTCGGCGTTTTTCACGGATGGAGGTTCTCAGCTGGTCTAACGTTTGCATAGTACACTCCAGTTATTGTACTTCTCTTGGGTAAAAAGTCCAACATAATAACGCCTTTTGCGTCCCAAAATACTGTGGCTATCACCTTGCCAGCAGATGGTTGCGTCTTGAACTTCTTTGGCCTCGGGGACCCAGGCCCTACCCACTGACGACTCTGAGCTTTATTCTCTGGCTCATAATAATGAACCCAAGTCTCATCTACAGTCAACAAACGCAAAAGAAAATCATCTTTTGACCTAAAACGCTTCTACAAGGCGTTGCATACTGATGCTATGGTTGCCATTTGCTCATCGCTAAGGGATTTGATGATCCTACGAGCTGTTAGCTTGTGCATACCTAAACGATCATGTAAGATTGTTGAAACGCTATCATGTGAAATGTCTAATGCCTGCTCTATTTCTTCAACCTGAATTCGCCTATCAGAGTAGACCAGATCCCGAACTTTCAGCATCCAGTGGGCGTCCAGACCTGGCTTCATCTTCTAAAGACGTTCTACCGCGTTTGAATTCCCCTACCCAGAATTTAACCTGAGCATAAGATGGTGCAGAAGACCCATAAACATCAGCTAACTCGCCGTGTATTTCCTTGCCTGTTTTACCTCTTAAATACAAGTACCGAATTACAGCACGGTACTCAACTTTAGATGAAAAGCATGCCTTTGCATCACTACCCATGTTTGGCATTCAATATCTTATTAAAGAATGACTCGATACGCGTGTAATTTTGTGCCCATGTATAAAACATATATTGAAACAAAGTATGAAAATCGTGACCGTCTCGGTCGATCGGAAATGGGATAGGCATGTTATTTATTAACTCACCCTCGTACACAGGAATTACCTTTAATGTATATTCATATAATTTGTGAAAAGTCAAGCTAAAGCAATGTACAGCCAATGCGGTGTGCAATTTCCTAACTAGATTTCAGTTTCATTATACACCTTGGTTGTTTTTAAGTCATTTAGGGCGTGACATGGGTAAAGGTCAAGTTTAGGGGTCACACGGCCTATAAGATGGATAATGTCTAACAGAAAGCAATCACCTGACCTACCTCATCAAAAAAAAAGGCGGACGCGAGTAACCACCCATAGCGCAAACACTAGGGCCACACAGGTCACATGGGTAAAGGTCAAGTATAGGGCTCACATGGCCTGGACTGCAGAGGTCACACGGGTAAGGGTCAAGTTTAGGGGTCATATGGCCTATTAAAGGGATAAAACGGAACGCAATAACCTGACCAACTTAGCCAAAAAAAGGCAGACGCGAGCAACCACCAACCAACGCAGAGGTCACACGGGTAAAGGTCAAGTTTAGGGGTCACACGGCCTAATAGGGGGATAATGTCGAACGGAACGCAATCACCTGACCTACCTTACCAAAAAAAGGTGGATGCGAGTAACCACCCACAACGCAAACACCAGGGCCGCAGAGGACAAATGGGTAAAGGTCAAATTTAGGGGTCACACGGCCTATAAGGGGGATAATGTCAAACAGAACGCAATCGCCTGACCTACCTATACAAAAAAAGGCGGACGCGAGTAACCACCCACAGCGCAAACACTAGGACCGCAGAGGTCACACAGGTAAAGGTGAAGTTTAGGAGTCACACGGCCTATTAGGGGGATAATGTCGAACGGAACGCAATCACCTTACCTAACTAAGCAAAAAAAGGCGGACGCGAGTAGCCAGGCACGCAGGGGTCACACGGGCAAAGGTCAATTTTAGGGGTCACACGGCCTATTAGGGGGATAATGTCGAACGCAACGCAATCACCTTACCTAACTCAGCAAAAAAAGGCGGACGCGAGTAGCCGGGCACGCAGGGGTCACACGGGCAAAGGTCAAGTTTAGGGGTCACACGGCCTATTAGGGGGAGAATGTCGAACGGAACGCAATCACCTTACCTACCCAAACAAGAAAAGACGGACGCGAGTAGCCGGGCACGCAGGGGTCACACGGGCAAAGGTCAAGTTTAGGGGTCACACGGCCTATTAGGGGGAGAATGTCGAACGGAACGCAATCACCTTACCTACCCAAACAAAAAAGGGCGGACGCGAGCAGCCGGGCACGCAGGGGTCACACACGCAAAGGTCAAGTTTAGGGGTCACACGGCCTATTAGGGGGAGAATGTCGAACGGAACGCAATCACCTTACCTACCCAAACAAAAAAAAAGGCGGACGCGAGCAGCCGGGCACGCAGGGGTCACACGGGCAAAGGTCAAGTTTAGGGGTCACACGGCCTATTAGGGGGAGAATGTCGAACGGAACGCAATCACCTTACCTACCCAAACAAAAAAAAAGGCGGACGCGAGCAGCCGGGCACGCAGGGGTCACACGGGCAAAGGTCAAGTTTAGGGGTCACACGGCCTATTAGGGGGAGAATGTCGAACGGAACGCAATCACCTTACCTACCCAAACAAAAAAAAAGGCGGACGCGAGCAGCCGGGCACGCAGGGGTCACACGGGCAAAGGTCAAGTTTAGGGGTCACACGGCCTATTAGGGGGAGAATGTCGAACGGAACGCAATCACCTTACCTACCCAAACAAAAAAAAAGGCGGACGCGAGCAGCCGGGCACGCAGGGGTCACACGGGCAAAGGTCAAGTTTAGGGGTCACACGGCCTATTAGGGGGAGAATGTCGAACGGAACGCAATCACCTTACCTACCCAAACAAAAAAAAAGGCGGACGCGAGCAGCCGGGCACGCAGGGGTCACACGGGCAAAGGTCAAGTTTAGGGGTCACACGGCCTATTAGGGGGAGAATGTCGAACGGAACGCAATCACCTTACCTACCCAAACAAAAAAAAAGGCGGACGCGAGCAGCCGGGCACGCAGGGGTCACACGGGCAAAGGTCAAGTTTAGGGGTCACACGGCCTATTAGGGGGAGAATGTCGAACGGAACGCAATCACCTTACCTACCCAAACAAAAAAAAAGGCGGACGCGAGCAGCCGGGCACGCAGGGGTCACACGGGCAAAGGTCAAGTTTAGGGGTCACACGGCCTATTAGGGGGAGAATGTCGAACGGAACGCAATCACCTTACCTACCCAAACAAAAAAAAAGGCGGACGCGAGCAGCCGGGCACGCAGGGGTCACACGGGCAAAGGTCAAGTTTAGGGGTCACACGGCCTATTAGGGGGAGAATGTCGAACGGAACGCAATCACCTTACCTACCCAAACAAAAAAAAAGGCGGACGCGAGCAGCCGGGCACGCAGGGGTCACACGGGCAAAGGTCAAGTTTAGGGGTCACACGGCCTATTAGGGGGAGAATGTCGAACGGAACGCAATCACCTTACCTACCCAAACAAAAAAAAAGGCGGACGCGAGCAGCCGGGCACGCAGGGGTCACACGGGCAAAGGTCAAGTTTAGGGGTCACACGGCCTATTAGGGGGAGAATGTCGAACGGAACGCAATCACCTTACCTACCCAAACAAAAAAAAAGGCGGACGCGAGCAGCCGGGCACGCAGGGGTCACACGGGCAAAGGTCAAGTTTAGGGGTCACACGGCCTATTAGGGGGAGAATGTCGAACGGAACGCAATCACCTTACCTACCCAAACAAAAAAAAAGGCGGACGCGAGCAGCCGGGCACGCAGGGGTCACACGGGCAAAGGTCAAGTTTAGGGGTCACACGGCCTATTAGGGGGAGAATGTCGAACGGAACGCAATCACCTTACCTACCCAAACAAAAAAAAAGGCGGACGCGAGCAGCCGGGCACGCAGGGGTCACACGGGCAAAGGTCAAGTTTAGGGGTCACACGGCCTATTAGGGGGAGAATGTCGAACGGAACGCAATCACCTTACCTACCCAAACAAAAAAAAAGGCGGACGCGAGCAGCCGGGCACGCAGGGGTCACACGGGCAAAGGTCAAGTTTAGGGGTCACACGGCCTATTAGGGGGAGAATGTCGAACGGAACGCAATCACCTTACCTACCCAAACAAAAAAAAAGGCGGACGCGAGCAGCCGGGCACGCAGGGGTCACACGGGCAAAGGTCAAGTTTAGGGGTCACACGGCCTATTAGGGGGAGAATGTCGAACGGAACGCAATCACCTTACCTACCCAAACAAAAAAAAAGGCGGACGCGAGCAGCCGGGCACGCAGGGGTCACACGGGCAAAGGTCAAGTTTAGGGGTCACACGGCCTATTAGGGGGAGAATGTCGAACGGAACGCAATCACCTTACCTACCCAAACAAAAAAAAAGGCGGACGCGAGCAGCCGGGCACGCAGGGGTCACACGGGCAAAGGTCAAGTTTAGGGGTCACACGGCCTATTAGGGGGAGAATGTCGAACGGAACGCAATCACCTTACCTACCCAAACAAAAAAAAAGGCGGACGCGAGCAGCCGGGCACGCAGGGGTCACACGGGCAAAGGTCAAGTTTAGGGGTCACACGGCCTATTAGGGGGAGAATGTCGAACGGAACGCAATCACCTTACCTACCCAAACAAAAAAAAAGGCGGACGCGAGCAGCCGGGCACGCAGGGGTCACACGGGCAAAGGTCAAGTTTAGGGGTCACACGGCCTATTAGGGGGAGAATGTCGAACGGAACGCAATCACCTTACCTACCCAAACAAAAAAAAAGGCGGACGCGAGCAGCCGGGCACGCAGGGGTCACACGGGCAAAGGTCAAGTTTAGGGGTCACACGGCCTATTAGGGGGAGAATGTCGAACGGAACGCAATCACCTTACCTACCCAAACAAAAAAAAAGGCGGACGCGAGCAGCCGGGCACGCAGGGGTCACACGGGCAAAGGTCAAGTTTAGGGGTCACACGGCCTATTAGGGGGAGAATGTCGAACGGAACGCAATCACCTTACCTACCCAAACAAAAAAAAAGGCGGACGCGAGCAGCCGGGCACGCAGGGGTCACACGGGCAAAGGTCAAGTTTAGGGGTCACACGGCCTATTAGGGGGAGAATGTCGAACGGAACGCAATCACCTTACCTACCCAAACAAAAAAAAAGGCGGACGCGAGGAGCCGGGCACGCAGGGGTCACACGGGCAAAGGTCAAGTTTAGGGGTCACACGGCCTATCAGGGGGAGAATGTCGAACGGAACGCAATCACCTTACCTACCCAAACAAAAAAAGGCGGACGCGAGGAGCCGGGCACGCAGGGGTCACACGGGCAAAGGTCAAGTTTAGGGGTCACACGGCCTATCAGGGGGAGAATGTCGAACGGAACGCAATCACCTTACCTACCCAAACAAAAAAAGGCGGACGCGAGTAGCCGGGCACGCAGGGGTCACACGGGCAAAGGTCAAGTTTAGGGGTCACACGGCCTATCAGGGGGAGAATGTCGAACGGAACGCAATCACCTTACCTACCCAAACAAAAAAAAAGGCGGACGCGAGCAGCCGGGCACGCAGGGGTCACACGGGCAAAGGTCAAGTTTAGGGGTCACACGGCCTATTAGGGGGAGAATGTCGAACGGAACGCAATCACCTTACCTACCCAAACAAAAAAAAAAGGCGGACGCGAGCAGCCGGGCACGCAGGGGTCACACGGGCAAAGGTCAAGTTTAGGGGTCACACGGCCTATTAGGGGGAGAATGTCGAACGGAACGCAATCACCTTACCTACCCAAACAAAAAAAAAAGGCGGACGCGAGCAGCCGGGCACGCAGGGGTCACACGGGCAAAGGTCAAGTTTAGGGGTCACACGGCCTATTAGGGGGAGAATGTCGAACGGAACGCAATCACCTTACCTACCCAAACAAAAAAAAAAGGCGGACGCGAGCAGCCGGGCACGCAGGGGTCACACGGGCAAAGGTCAAGTTTAGGGGTCACACGGCCTATTAGGGGGAGAATGTCGAACGGAACGCAATCACCTTACCTACCCAAACAAAAAAAAAAGGCGGACGCGAGCAGCCGGGCACGCAGGGGTCACACGGGCAAAGGTCAAGTTTAGGGGTCACACGGCCTATTAGGGGGAGAATGTCGAACGGAACGCAATCACCTTACCTACCCAAACAAAAAAAAAGGCGGACGCGAGCAGCCGGGCACGCAGGGGTCACACGGGCAAAGGTCAAGTTTAGGGGTCACACGGCCTATTAGGGGGAGAATGTCGAACGGAACGCAATCACCTTACCTACCCAAACAAAAAAAAAGGCGGACGCGAGCAGCCGGGCACGCAGGGGTCACACGGGCAAAGGTCAAGTTTAGGGGTCACACGGCCTATTAGGGGGAGAATGTCGAACGGAACGCAATCACCTTACCTACCCAAACAAAAAAAAAGGCGGACGCGAGCAGCCGGGCACGCAGGGGTCACACGGGCAAAGGTCAAGTTTAGGGGTCACACGGCCTATTAGGGGGAGAATGTCGAACGGAACGCAATCACCTTACCTACCCAAACAAAAAAAAAGGCGGACGCGAGCAGCCGGGCACGCAGGGGTCACACGGGCAAAGGTCAAGTTTAGGGGTCACACGGCCTATTAGGGGGAGAATGTCGAACGGAACGCAATCACCTTACCTACCCAAACAAAAAAAAAGGCGGACGCGAGCAGCCGGGCACGCAGGGGTCACACGGGCAAAGGTCAAGTTTAGGGGTCACACGGCCTATTAGGGGGAGAATGTCGAACGGAACGCAATCACCTTACCTACCCAAACAAAAAAAAAGGCGGACGCGAGCAGCCGGGCACGCAGGGGTCACACGGGCAAAGGTCAAGTTTAGGGGTCACACGGCCTATTAGGGGGAGAATGTCGAACGGAACGCAATCACCTTACCTACCCAAACAAAAAAAAAGGCGGACGCGAGCAGCCGGGCACGCAGGGGTCACACGGGCAAAGGTCAAGTTTAGGGGTCACACGGCCTATTAGGGGGAGAATGTCGAACGGAACGCAATCACCTTACCTACCCAAACAAAAAAAAAGGCGGACGCGAGCAGCCGGGCACGCAGGGGTCACACGGGCAAAGGTCAAGTTTAGGGGTCACACGGCCTATTAGGGGGAGAATGTCGAACGGAACGCAATCACCTTACCTACCCAAACAAAAAAAAAGGCGGACGCGAGCAGCCGGGCACGCAGGGGTCACACGGGCAAAGGTCAAGTTTAGGGGTCACACGGCCTATTAGGGGGAGAATGTCGAACGGAACGCAATCACCTTACCTACCCAAACAAAAAAAAGGCGGACGCGAGCAGCCAGGCACGCAGGGGTCACACGGGCAAAGGTCAAGTTTTAGGGGTCACACGGCCTATTAGGGGGAGAATGTCGAACGGAACGCAATCACCTTACCTACCCAAACAAAAAAAGGCGGACGCGAGTAGCCAGGCACGCAGGGGTCACACGGGCAAAGGTCAAGTTTTTAGGGGTCACACGGCCTATTAGGGGGAGAATGTCGAACGGAACGCAATCACCTTACCTACCCAAACAAAAAAAGGCGGACGCGAGTAGCCAGGCACGCAGGGGTCACACGGGCAAAGGTCAAGTTTTTAGGGGTCACACGGCCTATTAGGGGGAGAATGTCGAACGGAACGCAATCACCTTACCTACCCAAACAAAAAAAGGCGGACGCGAGTAGCCAGGCACGCAGGGGTCACACGGGCAAAGGTCAAGTTTTTAGGGGTCACACGGCCTATTAGGGGGAGAATGTCGAACGGAACGCAATCACCTTACCTACCCAAACAAAAAAAGGCGGACGCGAGTAGCCAGGCACGCAGGGGTCACACGGGCAAAGGTCAAGTTTTTAGGGGTCACACGGCCTATTAGGGGGAGAATGTCGAACGGAACGCAATCACCTTACCTACCCAAACAAAAAAAGGCGGACGCGAGTAGCCAGGCACGCAGGGGTCACACGGGCAAAGGTCAAGTTTTTAGGGGTCACACGGCCTATTAGGGGGAGAATGTCGAACGGAACGCAATCACCTTACCTACCCAAACAAAAAAAGGCGGACGCGAGTAGCCAGGCACGCAGGGGTCACACGGGCAAAGGTCAAGTTTTTAGGGGTCACACGGCCTATTAGGGGGAGAATGTCGAACGGAACGCAATCACCTTACCTACCCAAACAAAAAAAGGCGGACGCGAGTAGCCAGGCACGCAGGGGTCACACGGGCAAAGGTCAAGTTTTTAGGGGTCACACGGCCTATTAGGGGGAGAATGTCGAACGGAACGCAATCACCTTACCTACCCAAACAAAAAAAGGCGGACGCGAGTAGCCAGGCACGCAGGGGTCACACGGGCAAAGGTCAAGTTTTTAGGGGTCACACGGCCTATTAGGGGGAGAATGTCGAACGGAACGCAATCACCTTACCTACCCAAACAAAAAAAGGCGGACGCGAGTAGCCAGGCACGCAGGGGTCACACGGGCAAAGGTCAAGTTTTTAGGGGTCACACGGCCTATTAGGGGGAGAATGTCGAACGGAACGCAATCACCTTACCTACCCAAACAAAAAAAGGCGGACGCGAGTAGCCAGGCACGCAGGGGTCACACGGGCAAAGGTCAAGTTTTTAGGGGTCACACGGCCTATTAGGGGGAGAATGTCGAACGGAACGCAATCACCTTACCTACCCAAACAAAAAAAGGCGGACGCGAGTAGCCAGGCACGCAGGGGTCACACGGGCAAAGGTCAAGTTTTTAGGGGTCACACGGCCTATTAGGGGGAGAATGTCGAACGGAACGCAATCACCTTACCTACCCAAACAAAAAAAGGCGGACGCGAGTAGCCAGGCACGCAGGGGTCACACGGGCAAAGGTCAAGTTTTTAGGGGTCACACGGCCTATTAGGGGGAGAATGTCGAACGGAACGCAATCACCTTACCTACCCAAACAAAAAAAGGCGGACGCGAGTAGCCAGGCACGCAGGGGTCACACGGGCAAAGGTCAAGTTTTTAGGGGTCACACGGCCTATTAGGGGGAGAATGTCGAACGGAACGCAATCACCTTACCTACCCAAACAAAAAAAGGCGGACGCGAGTAGCCAGGCACGCAGGGGTCACACGGGCAAAGGTCAAGTTTTTAGGGGTCACACGGCCTATTAGGGGGAGAATGTCGAACGGAACGCAATCACCTTACCTACCCAAACAAAAAAAGGCGGACGCGAGTAGCCAGGCACGCAGGGGTCACACGGGCAAAGGTCAAGTTTTTAGGGGTCACACGGCCTATTAGGGGGAGAATGTCGAACGGAACGCAATCACCTTACCTACCCAAACAAAAAAAGGCGGACGCGAGTAGCCAGGCACGCAGGGGTCACACGGGCAAAGGTCAAGTTTTTAGGGGTCACACGGCCTATTAGGGGGAGAATGTCGAACGGAACGCAATCACCTTACCTACCCAAACAAAAAAAGGCGGACGCGAGTAGCCAGGCACGCAGGGGTCACACGGGCAAAGGTCAAGTTTTTAGGGGTCACACGGCCTATTAGGGGGAGAATGTCGAACGGAACGCAATCACCTTACCTACCCAAACAAAAAAAGGCGGACGCGAGTAGCCAGGCACGCAGGGGTCACACGGGCAAAGGTCAAGTTTTTAGGGGTCACACGGCCTATTAGGGGGAGAATGTCGAACGGAACGCAATCACCTTACCTACCCAAACAAAAAAAGGCGGACGCGAGTAGCCAGGCACGCAGGGGTCACACGGGCAAAGGTCAAGTTTTTAGGGGTCACACGGCCTATTAGGGGGAGAATGTCGAACGGAACGCAATCACCTTACCTACCCAAACAAAAAAAGGCGGACGCGAGTAGCCAGGCACGCAGGGGTCACACGGGCAAAGGTCAAGTTTTTAGGGGTCACACG